>CM048840.1:37707858-38225358 GCA_026545765.1 Plantago major
GCCTTGCTTCTTTTGTCTTCGAGGAGCTCAAGGTCGTAGATCCTTGCGATTTCATTTCCAACAGGTTGGTATTGTTGGATTCTTTGGGTTTCCACAGCAATTTCAGAGGGGATGACCGCTTCTGAGCCATAGACTAGTGCAAAGGGTGTCTCCTGAGTAGAGGTGCGAGCTGTTGTCCGATGTGCCCACAGGACTCCATCGAGATCATCTACCCAGCTGTCTTGAGAAGTTCTCAGCCTTTTTTCCAAAATCTTAACGATGGTCTTGTTGGTGGCTTCAACTTGACCATTAGATTGAGGGTAGCCAACGGAAGTGAAGCGCTGTTCTATTTAAAAGAATTGGAGCCACTCTTTCAATCTGGCCCTGGAAAATTGTGCTCCGTTATCGGAAACGATGACCCTAGGAAGTTCGAAGCGGCATATGATGTTCTTCCAAATGGAGGTTCTTACTCGGCTCTCTGTGATGGTGGCCACTGCTTCGGCCTCGACCCATTTGGTGAAGTACTCTACCGCGACAATAAGGAACTTCTTTTGGTACGTGCCACGTGTAAAGGGGCCAACTATGTCTATTCCCCATTGATCAAACGGACAAGCTATGATTGACGGAATCATAGGGTTGGTTGGGCGTTGTGGTATGTTGGCATAGTATTGACAGTCTTCACAAGCACGAGCGAAGTTGGCAGCATCCTTATCAATGGTAGGCCAATAGCATCCTTGCCTTATGACCTTCTGAGCCAAGGTTCGTCCCCCGGAGTGACTCCTGCAACTCCCAGCGTGGATTTCTTCCAAAACGGTCTGCGCCTCATGGGGTCCAAGGCATCTCATGTGAGCGCCAGTGAAAGATCTCTTGTAGAGATCCTCTCCCAGGATAAAGTACCTGTTGGCTCTTCATAGGATCCTTCTTGCTTCTTTAGGGTCAGGAGGTAGAGAGCCATCTTTTAGATAGTGAAATATATCGGTCATCCAGCTCCTTTCGGTGCCTAGGAGGAAGAATTGACCATTGGGGTTTACCAGGGAAGAATCTGTGAGAGTCATCAGAATGACGCGCCTTGTGTCTAAAGATCCTAGGGTAGAGGCATACTTGGAAAGAGCGTCGTCCTTCTCGTTCCATTCCCTGTGGAATTGTTCCAGCGTGAATACTTCAAAGTGCTCAGCTTCTTTCTTGAGGAGCTCCAATTATTTGATCATGTTGGGTCCTTTAGCGGTGAAAGACCCGGAAAACTAGGACTCTACGAGCTGGGAATCTGTATAGGCTTTGATCCGTTTATTTGAAGAGACCTTGCCATTCTGAAGCCGGTAAGTAGTGCCTCGTACTCGGCCTCATTGTTTGTTACCTTAAAGTTGAGGGTGATGGCGTATTCCAGCCTGGCTCCTTCAGGGCTTTCAAGGAAAATTCCTATTCCTCCTAGTCGTCTAGTGGAGGATCCGTCCACTTGTAGTGTCCAACATTCTTTGCCTTCAAGTTTAGCTTCCAATGCGAGAGTAGGAACTTTCCCGTCTTCCTGCTTCTTGACGGAAGATGCAGGTGTTGAGGTGTTGGTTACTTCATCTAGGAGGAACATGTGTCTCACCCTCAGGGAGTCATCCATGGGTTCCTGATTCTTAGTCCAGAGTTGGACATTATTTTTGCACATCTCTCTAGGTTCATTTTCTTTGGTCCTTTCTTCTTCCGGGATAGCCTTCGCCTGAGTGAGCATGACATAGCTCACGTCCTTTTGTGGACTATTGGTCCCTCCTTCTGTTTCTTCGGGGTAATCTACCAGGAAGTCGGCAAGGACTTGAGCCTTCTTGGCTGACGGAGCTTGGTACCCGATATCATATTCACTTAATTCGATCGCCCACTTGGATAAACGCCCCAACTGATCTGGCTTGCCAAGGACATGTTTGAGTGGCTCATTGGTGAGGACGACTATTCAATGAGATTTGAAGTAAGGCTTCAGTCGCCGGGTAGTGTAGACCAGCGCGAAGGCGAGCTTCTCAATTTTGACATACCTAGCCTCGGCACCAAGGAGGGCCTTGCTCAAGTAGTAGATCGGCAAGTGGTCGTTCCCTTGTATCCGCACCAATATGGAACTCATGGCCTCAGCAGTAGTTGCTAGGTAGAGGTAAAGAGGTTCACCTTCTACTGGTTTAGACAAGAGCGGTGGTGAAAGGAGATAGCTCTTCAAGTTATCCAAGGCCTCTTCGCATTCCTTTGTCCACTCGAACTTGTCTCCTTTCCTTAGAATTTTGAAGAAGGGTAGGTTTTTCTCGGCGGATTTGGAGATGAAACGGCTCAGGGCCATCACCCTTCCAAGGAGCTTCTGCACCTCATTGATTGTCCTTGGTTGTGGTAGGTCCAAGATTGCCTTTATTTTTTCTGGGTTGGCGCTGATCCCTCTTTCCGTGACCATGTAACCGAGGAACTTTCCTCCCTTTACACCAAACGTGCACTTCTCGGGGTTCAACTTCATTCCGTACTTCCTAAGGATGGAAAAGCACCTATTTAGATGCTCTATGTGTTGCTCTTCAGTCTTGCTCTTTACTAGCATGTCGTCCACGTAAACTTCCATAGTTTTGCCCAACTCTTCTTTGAACATCTTGTTCACCAATCGTTGGTATGTAGCACCAACGTTCTTAAGGCCGAACGGCATGACTTTTGTTAATACGAAAATATGTCCAATCCGTCATAGGCGCCTTTGGAACGAATCCTAAGGCGTCCCAAGTTGTCTGAGGATCTGAAACACTATGATACGACCCTAAGGTCCGACCCATCCTGGAGGAGAAGGACAGAGAGAGCATGAACGGTAATAGCTTTGACCCCTCCAGTGGTCCGTAACCATGGCAATCTCACAAGCAACCAAGTAAACTGGCACTAGAGAGTAAGGAGGTCCGAGCCACAAGGTCCGAATTAGAAGAGTCGGACAAACTTATGGAAGTTCCCCATAGACAACCCAATACAGTTCGGACCAACCTATTCGGACCTTGACCCGCAACAGACTATCAAAACCTCTAATGCTCTCACATTAATGACTAAACTACCCCTAAAAGCCCAAAGTGGAATGGGGCAAGTGTCATTAATGGGCCATGGGCCTATTTAAGCCTTGGTGGCTCAATCTAGGCCTTACACTTGGCATGATCTGGTGGAACCCTCCCAATTGGGAGAAATCTATATATAGGGCACACACTCCCATGATAATGGTAAGCAATAATCACTTCCGAACCTTGACTATCACACAGAGTAGATCTTCAGTCTCTCTTGAGTAAAGTCTAATACCGGTTTGACACTTAGCAAGCCGGGTCCTAACCCCCCCTTCAAGTCACTTGTGCAGGTTCTTACCAAGCTCTGGATCTCAGGCTCTAGCGCGTTGGGTCTTACTCAGTACGGAGCTTCTGACTTAAGGTTATCTTGGCCATTACCAGTGGGATAGAATAATCTCTAAGTGGTTGGGGAACTTTTACCCTCAACATTTTGGCGCCGTCTGTGGGAATCTTTACAAAAAGTTCTGTTCTCTTCAGTAATGGCAAGAACAAGAAGGTCAGTAAGAACCAACGCTACCGCGATTGGCACGCCTGCCCCAAGGCAAAGAGGTAGACCTCCCACTCGGAGGGGAAGGGTGGCGAGAACTTCTTCAAGAAACACAATGGACTGCCCAAGTGATGGCCACACCGCTAGCCTCTCTTCAGAGGAGGAAAGAGCCGTTTATCCACCAATGAAGACACAGACACTCGGAGTTTAAGGACAAGTTCCTCCGTCAGGAACACATGGTCCTCCTCCGGGAAGAAACTTCACCCTTCCAAATGGGCAGATCATTCGTCCAAGTGAGTTTGGAATGAATGAGAATCAGTTTAGTCTCTTACTCACCACCATTCAAGGGTGCTTTGGATCAAACAATCTTCAGCCTCCTCAACTCACTCCTCCCTTAGAAATTCCAAGACAAGCTGAACCCGCGCAATCAAGGAATGAACATCGCCCAATCCAACAATGGTTAGGAGAACCAGCTTAACCGGAGGACCTAAGGAACCTTCTCAATAGGAGGGCCGCTGCTTCTCACGAACAGCGGGAGAGAAGTCCGATAATGCCACGAGAAGATGAAGCTGGAACTAGCCGATGTGGGGCTCTACAGCATGCGCCAAGAGACCACGTGGCAGAAAGCATCTCGATAGTCCCTGTTGATGATCTTCCTCCAGATGTGGCCATCAACCCAAGGATTGGCGAGAAGCTAACCGCCGAGCAGATTTATGTCCAACAAAAGGCCTTGGAGACTCAAATCGCCACTTTGAGCAAGATGGTGAAGGCACATGAGAAGGTGACTCTTAGAGCTCCTAATCCTCTATGTGATGAGATAAGGAGGGAAAGGAAGCGCCCCGACTCCACTATCCCAACTCTTGAGCACTATTACGGGGATACTTGTCCTGTGGGGCACCTTACTAGATACGAAAGTAAGATGGAGACCAACTACCTGAATGACAACATGAAAGCTCTCAACTTTTCCACTACACTCTTTGGAGAGGCAATGGATTGGTGGACCTCTTTGCCCAATGGCTCCATCAAATCCTACGCATATATAGCTTCCCTCTTCCTGAAAAGGTTTGAGAAAGCAAAGATGAGAAAGAGATCGGTCGAGCACTTGGCAGGAGTAATCCAGAAAGAGCACGAGGACCTTAGGACCTTCCTTGTCCGTTTCAATGCCGAAGTGCGCCAAGTAGAGCCTCACAGTATCAAAGAACGGGTCCGACACTGTACGCTAACACTTAAAACGATGATCTCAGAATAAAGCTTTCCAACGAGTAAATCACAACTGGAAAGTACTTGGAAGATATCTGCGAAGGAGTCCTGTATGGAGAAGAGTACAGGAGAAATGTCCCAATAAGAGCCGGGGCCAGAAAGGGAAAAGAGCAAGTAAGACAAGAACCCCTTCCCCGTCCAGGAAAGTTTGAACAAAAGAAGGAACCTAGAGAAAGAAGGATGTTCCGCAGGGAGAGAACACCACCAAGAAGATACGCCGAATATACTCGCCTCAATAGACCAAGAGATCCGACATCTTGGCCTCTATTATTGAGAAATACATAGATATACAATGGCCAAAACCTACAAGGAGTAACAAGAAGAACAAAGCTTCAAAGGAATACTATAGGTTTCATAAGCACAAAGGTCATTCGACTGAGGATTGTGTCCAGCTGAAAACAGAAATAGAAAGGTTGATAAGGAGTGGCAAATTGAAGGAACCAATATACGAGGAAGAACCCTCCAGACACCAGAAGAATGAACAAAGGAGGGAGGAGCATGGTTCGGAATCTCCAACAGGATCCTTACCGCCACCTCCGACAGAGATCCCACCCCACCATACCCAAAGATACCGTGGGTATCACGAAGATATGGAAATGGAAAATCTCCCCTATAGCGGGGTTATCAATGCCATTGCGGGAGGTCCAACTGGAGGAGATAGCCGGAACGCAATGGAAAGAACCGCGCAACATTTGAGAAACAACGACAGAACCTATGCTCCACCGGTTCTGAAAGGAACGAATGCCATCACTTTTGATGACAGTGAGATACCCCCACCAACGTCTGGTGGAGGAGATCTTAAAGATCCTGACGTACCTTTGGTCATTTCTCTAGTCATCGCCACTTACAAAGTCAATAAGGTACTTGTTGATACAGGGAGTTCCTCCAATGTAATATCTAGGAGAACTGTGGAACAGATGCGCCTGGGTAACGTTCAGTACGGGCGAGTACAAACCTCTTTGGTAGGATTCGGGGGCTCTATAGTGCGTCCTATTGGAAGTATACCATTACAAGTCTCTATGGGCGCCTTCCCTACAAGGGTGACTGAGATGATCCTCTTTGTGGGGGTCGACAACACATTCGACTATAACGTGATCCTGGGTCGCCCAGGACTTAACCAATTCAGAGCAGTCGCTTCTCCCCTACACAACAGGGTAAAGTTCCCAACCCCGAACGATGTGGGTGGAGAAGTGGGCAATGTTAGAGAAGCCTGGGAATGCTACATCATGTCAACCAGAGGAGCCACAGTACCCGTTCTTTCGGTCATTAAGAGACCCAAGAGCCCTCCTCCTGTGGCTCTTACCCCATTAAAGGAAGAAATTGGTGTTGGGTCACTCAAGGAAAAATTCCCCAAGACTGCCAGGATAGAGCCTCATGAAGCCCTGAAAGAGGTTCAGTTGATTGAGAGGGATTCAGAAAAGGTAACTCGGATCGGAACAGATTAGCGGAAGTTGAGATGAAGATCATCACATGACTTCGAGACAATCACGTTTTCTTTGCCTGGAGCACCGATGACCTTAAGGGGATAGACCCAAGGATCGCAGTTCATCGCCTGAACATGGATCCGACGGTAAAACATATCCGACAAAAGAGGAAGGACTTTGGGCCTGTTGAGGATGCTATCATAGCGGGAGAGGTGGACAAGTTGATGAAAGCAGGACACATCGAGGAAGTCAGGTACTCTGACTGGGTCTGTAACGTGGTCCTCGTTGAAAAGGCTCCAGGAAAGTGGAGAAGGTGTAATGACTTCACTAGGCTTAACAAGTTTTGCCCAAGGATCCTTATCCATTACCTCGCATAGACCACCTGGTTGACTCCACCGCGGGATGTGCACTCCTAAGCTTCATGGATGCATATCAAGGATTCTACCAAATCAGAATGGCCTAGGAAGACGTTAAGAAAACGGCCTTCTTCGCGGCAGGAGGGGTCTACTGCTTCAAGGTCATGCCATTTGGCCTCAAGAACACAGGCGCTACATATCAGCGACTAGTGAATAAGATGTTCAAAGAGGAGTTGGGCAAAACCATGGAATTTTACGTGGATGATTTGCTAGTAAAAAGCAAGACCGAAGAGCAACACATCGAGCATCTCAACATGTGCTTTTCCATCCTTAGGAAATATGGAATGAAGTTAAACCCAGAAAAGTGTACATTTGGTGTAAAGGGAGGAAAGTTCCTCGGCTACATGGTCACGGAGAGAGGTATCAGCGCCAACCCAGAAAAGATAAAGGCAATCCTAGACTTACCGCAACCAACGACAATCAATGAGGTGCAAAAGCTCTTGGGAAAAGTGATGGCCTTGAGCCGTTTCATTTCCAAGTCTGCCGAGAAAAACTTACCTTTCTTCAAAATTCTAAGGAAAGGAGACAAGTTCGAGTGGACAAAGGAATGCGAAGAAGCCTTGGATAACTTAAAAAGCTACCTTCTCTCGCCACCTCTCTTGTCCAAACCAGTAGAAGGTGAACCTCTCTACCTCTATCTAGCTACTACTGATGAAGCCATGAGTTCTGTATTGGTGCGGATACAAGGAAATGACCACTTGCCGATCTATTACTTGAGCAAGGCCCTCGTGGGTTCCGAGGCCAGATATGTCAAAATTGAGAAGCTCGTCACCTTGGTCTACACCGCCTTGCCGATCAAGCCTTACTTCAAATCTCATCGGATCGTGGTCCTCACCAATGAACCACTCAAACATGTCCTAGGCAAACCAGATCAATCAGGACGCTTATCCAAATGGGTGATCGAGCTAAGTGAATATGATATCGGGTACCAAGCCCCCTCTGCTAAAAAGGCTAAAGTCCTTGTTGACTTCTTGGCAGATTACCCAGAGGAAATGGAAGAAGGAACCAAAAGCTCACAGGAGGTCGTGAGCTACATCATGCTCACCCAAGGAAAGGATACCCCAGAAGGAGAAAGGGCAAAAGAGAATGAGCCTGAAGAGATGTTCAGAAGTAACGTTCAGCCCTGGTCCAGATATCAGGAACCTATGGATGACTCCCTGAGGGTGAGACGTATGTACCTCCTAGACGAAGTAACCAACACTTCGACACCTGCATCTTCCAACAAGAAGCAGGAAGACAGAAAAGTGCCTACTACTAAATCAGAGAGCAAACTTGAGAACAAGGAATGTTGGATGTTACAAGTGGATGGATCCGCTACCGGACGAATAGGAGGAATAGGAATCTTTCTTGAAAGCCCTGAGGGGGCCAAGTTGGAATACGCCATCACCCTCAACTTTAAAGTAACAAACAACGAGGACGAGTATGAGGCACTGCTCACCGGCTTGAGGATGGCAAAAGCTCTTCAAGTAAAAAGAATCAAAGCTTATACAGACTCCCAACTCGTAAACTCCCAGTTTTCTGGGTCTTTTGCTGCTAAAGGACACAACATGATCAAATACTTAGAACTTCTCAAGAAAGAGGTGGAGCACTTTGACGTATTCACTCTTGAGCAATTCCACAGGGAATGGAACGAAAAGGCCGACGCCCTTTCCAAGTATGCCTCGGCCTTAGGAGCTCTGGATACAAGGAGTGTCATCCTGATGACTCTCACGGACTCCTCCCTGGCAAATCTTAACGGACAAGTCTTCCTCTTGAGCACTGAAAGAAGCTGGATGACTGACATATTTTACTATCTCAAGGATGGCTCTCTACCTTCAGATCCTAGAGAAGCAAGGAGGATCCTATGCCGAGCCAACAGATACTTCATAATGGGAGAGGATCTTTACAAGAGATCTTTCACCGGCACTCACATGAGATGCGTCGGTCCCCAGGAGGCAAAGACTGTTATGGAGGAAATTCATGCAGGAAGTTGCGGGAGTCACTCCGGGGGACGAACTTTAGCTCAGAAGATCATAAGGCAAGGATACTATTGGCCTACCATTGATACAGATGCTGCCAACTTCGCTCGTGCCTGTAAAGACTGCCAATACTATGCCAACATACCACATCGTCCGACCAACCCTATGATTCCGTCAATCATAGCATGCCCATTTGATCAATGGGGAATAGACATAGTTGGTCCCTTTCCATGCGGAACTCATCAGAAAAAGTTCCTGATCGTGGCAGTGGAATATTTCACCAAATGGGTTGAGGCAGAAGCAGTTTCGACCATCACTGAAAGCAGAGTACGGACGTTCATCTGGAAGAACATCATCTGCCGCTTCGGACTTCTGAGAGTACTAGTCTCGGACAACGGGGCTCAGTTCTCCGGGGTAAGACTGAAAGAATGGCTCCAGTCTTGCAAAATAGAACAACGCTTCACTTCCGTTGGTTATCCCCAAGCCAATGGTCAAGTAGAAGCCGCCAACAAGACCATCGTCAAGATTTTGGACAAAAGGTTGAGGACTTCCCAAGACAGTTGGGCATATGATCTCGACGCAGTCCTCTAGGCACACAGGACGACAACTCGGACTTCCACACAGGAGACGCCCTTCTCCCTTGTCTACGGATCCGAGGCGGTCATCCCCTCGGATGTAGTAGTGGAAACCCAAAGGATCCAGCAATAGAACCCATGTTGGTCCAGATAACGACAAGTAAAAGACTAGGGGGGGGGGGGAATAGTCTTTTAAAACTTTTGTCGATAAACACAGTTTCTCAGAAACTTGGGGGGTTTCTGATACATAAATTCAGAGCGCGGAAGACTTTAAGATAGGTAAGTGTAGAAACAATAAGTATGTGTGTGTGTGTTTTGCTGAAATGTAAATACAAAAAGGTAAATGACACAACAAATATAGTGGTATCTGGAGGTGGCGTAATCCTCCAACTAATCCACTTCGGTCTTTCTGAGACCTAGAATTCACTAGAACAGATAATTGAGTTCACCTTACAATAATCCTATTCTAAGATTCTCAAACAAATGGTTTCCAACTAAATGTCCCCCCTGAGTTATTCCCCAGCTCCTAGAGCTAAGTACTTCCTCTACTCAGATAACCTTGGAGTTATTCCCTGATTTCCCAAATCAAGTACTTCCTCTACTCCACGCCTTGATGGTGTTGGTTATAAGGTTTTGTCAGAAAGGCTTCTCGTATAACTTTTCAGTTATGTTTTCAAAGAGCCAAACAGAACGAGACTACTTAATACACTTGTTCTGGATGGCGATCGCTCTTATCGACCAAGTAATTGATGTCCGTTCTGGAGAATGAGCTTCAGAAAGGGTATCTGATAGTTCAACTCTTTCACGAATAACAATCTCTTGTTAAGGTTCAGGACAACTTAGAACTACTAGTGATTCTTCAAGCAACAGAAAGCTTTCAGAAAGGGTAGTAGAGTGCTTGAGAGAATACTTTGCTTGATGGTAATTTTGCAAGATAGAGCGTTCTAAGGTATGTTCTTCAAGCATCTAAATGTGTGATATATATAGATAAATTTGAGAGGCGTTTGAATTATATCCGTTGTGCTCTCCATCAAATTATATCCGTTTATATCTTGAACTATGTACTCAGAAGTCACTATCTCATTTTTCAGAGAGGACTGCTTTTTAAAGATTTCGCCGATGCATTTAATGCATAAATCGTTCATTGTCCTATAGTCTCAACGGATACATGAGCCTTTCTGATGGCTTGCATGCTCCATACTCATGATGTCATATGTCCAGAATCATATTTCGAAAGTAAGTTAATATACTTAAGAAAGGATTAAGGACATAGTCTTTCTGAGTTAGACTAAACCTTTGTGTCTTTATAAACCTTGTGCAATCTTCAGTCTTCTAATCTTCAGAAAAGCTCCATTACTAGGATTGATCTTCATGGTCTTCTTGAAATAAAAAATTACACTCAGAGACCTATAATCCTAATACAAGATTTACTAGACTAATCATACTCAGTGATTTCCTCTTTTACAATGTTCAAGTGAACCAAGAGTACTTAATCACCTTTCTGGCTAAGATAAGAACATGTGATGAGTGATCAAAATACTAACAGATCCTAACAAATTCCCCTTTTTGATCATTCATCCATGACTATCTTTCGAGTCCTATTACAAAATTGTAATCCTGGAAGAGAAAACAATCCACCACTTAATCATTTCAAATGATATTCAATTTTAGTTGAATTTAGTGCAGAAAGTAAACATCAACCAAATCACAAGAAGTGATCTTTGCTGATAAGTTGTCATCTAGTAAAATGTATCTGAGAGTATGATCTTCAGATAGGTACAGTTTCCAGAAAGAGATGCAACTTTTACATATAGAGAATTTTAGAAACAATCAGCAAGATTACAAAAAGTAATAAAACATACTAAGTAAATTAGAACACATGAGAGTCCAAGCTCTAAGAGAGTATTCTAATGTTACTAGTCTTCAAGTCTTCAGAAACGCAACTTGGGTTTAGATACCTCAAGTTCTTCAGCACCCTTTCTGGATCAGCTGACATGATCATCCACTTTTCTGCATTCTTGAACATAGTCATAAAGAATCCTTCTGACAGAGAGCTCTGTCTTTCTGGATAAGTCACATATTTCATGGTAACTCTTGCCAAGTTTGTGATTCTTCCGCAGAAAGTGTTTGACCTGTATACTTTCCCTGCACCTGCATGGTCTACTTGCAGCTGAGATAGGTTGAAATACTTGTATATTTCTTCCAGATAGTGTATATCACCTAGGTATTCATCCAATGTCATATAGAATGACTCATAGGTTGAAACACCTAGTTTGTTCTTCCTGCTGTAGCTACCATCCAGTTTTCTTACCTTGTGTACATCATCAGGTTTTGGGTAAGGACAGGCAAAAGAAAGATCCATCTTTTTGGCTTCATTCCTCTTTTCTACTTCAAAGATTAGCCAGGCATGAAGGTGCTCATGTTTTAGCAATTCTGGCTTGCCTTCTCTCCATTTCAGGATCTGGTTGAGGATGGGAGTTGGAAACTTATCATTGACAAGTAGGTGTTGTAGTTCCAGAATCCAATACCCTCTCTTGTTCAGAATGCACCTATATGAAGATTCTTCATTACTAGTCTTCATATAATCAATGTGGACATCAGTTGGCCTTTCTTGATGTGTTTCATTGTTTATTCTGCCAAACTGGAAATCCCTTCTTGCTTTTCTGTTTGGTGGCCTTCTGTCAGGAGATCCTCTAACCCTTTCTTCCTGCCTTGAAATGTCTTGGTGGATGTTCCTTGTAATGACTTGGTATTTCGGAAGGGTTCTGCGCTAAAGGTCTTGCTGCCAGAGGAGGTTGTGAAGTAGTTGCTTGTCTTCTTTTCTTGTGAAGTGGATGTTCATCTGTGTCAGATTCATCCTCATCATCATTGAAGTCCAAAATTGGAGACTTGCAGCTTTCTTGACCTATTACCTCTGCTTCTTCTTGGTCTTCTCCTTCTTCAGGATTATTCTGGTTGTTCCCATCTGAGATCCTAAGGGACTTGGTTCCCCTAGTTATCATACTTCTCAGCCTTCTGGCTGGTTGATCTGGAACAACTTCTTCAGCAAGGGTGTCTCCAGTGGTGTTTTTAATGACAAGTTGACTTGAGGAGGGAGGAATTGATTGTTTTCTTTTTCTTCCTCTGCCTTTCTGAGGCATCTCTTCTTCCCCCTTAGTCATGAATGACTGACTCATGATAGCATAAGCTTCAGAGAGAGTTTCAAAGTTTTTTTGGTGATTGTTGTGCACCCTGACTAGTTCTTGAAGTTCTTTCTTCAGCTCTGTGTTCTGCTTAACCAGTTCCTGCTCCTTTCTGTTGAGCTCTTCAAGTGGTCTTAGGACAGCGTTAGCTTGCAGAACAGCATGGCTGGCTTCATTCAATACTGCATTAGCATTGTTACAATCCTCATCCCTGACCAACCCTAGGTCTTTCTGAGAGAGAGCTATGCTGGTTGCTCTGTTGAGTAAAGCAGCAGCCAATGGCTTCATCTCTTCTGGGATGGATTTTAGCACTTCTGTATCTTGGGCAACTAGTGTATTTCTGAGCTCTAAAAAGACACTATTCCTTGCACGGTGCTCTTCACTTCTTGAACTACTTGGTGCAGAGAGTATATGAGGAGCAAGTAGGGCTCTTTTGTGCTGAGTGACAAGTCTCTCATCTTCTGCTTCAGTAATCAAGTTGTGGGTTTCAGCATCACTATCATAATCCTTTTCTTGGATTGTTTGCAGATTGACAATCTTCTTCTGTTTTCCATCAAGTGTGCTGGTCTTATGAGAAGATGTAGAAGGTCTTTCTGATGCAGTTTCAGCATCATGCTCTTCATCATCATTGTCATCCATTGCATCTATCTCAGCAGCTGTGACAACAATGGGATTTTTCAAATTTCTTTGCTCATCTAGGAGTGCGAATTCCTTGGCATTAGCTTCTTCGAGCTTCTTGATTTTGGCTTCCTTTTCATCAACAAGAGCTTGAGTCTCAATGTTGATTCTCTTCTCTTCTTTCAATACCTTTCTGAGTTGTTCAATCCTAAACTCAGCGGCTGAAATTTCTTCTATGGCATCATTGTGTTCAGCCTGTTGGGTATCTTGATGAGACTTGGGAGGTGATGATGATGGAGCTTTCTGAGCATTTGAGGGAGTAGCCTTTTCTCCACTTCCTTTGCTAGCTTTCTGAATCCCGCCTTGTCCAGGTTGGGGATCATCATTCTGATCATAATCATCATCACTCTATGCTTTGCTTCTTGGTTTGGATGCTCTGAGGGAGGTTCTTGAAAATCATTTTCGTCCATCTCCTCGTCATCTTCTGAAACCAGGTTGATCACATTTGGGAATGTAATCATCCTCCCATTAATTTCTTCTTGTTCAGCAGGATAAGTAGTGAGCTTGTTGGGCAAGGCAGGATGGGTAACCATCTGCTCTTGGGTTTGAGCATCCGCAGACTTGAAATCTGCTATAAGTCTTTGTGCTACTTCATGAATGAAGTCTTCATGCATCAGAGTGGCAAATGAGTAGGACTCTGTTGGGAGCAATGCATGGATATAATCTTCCAGATTGAAGGCGATTGCTCTCTTTTCTGGGACGTCGATTACTCTGGCTAATTTTGAAAGGTCAGCCTTTCTGAGTTTCTGCCATTGTCTGAAGCACTTGAGATGTTTCTTTAAAGTGTGCTTCTGGAAAGCCTTGAGTAAATCAACTAGCACTAGACTTTGAGCCTGAAAGAAGGTGTTCAAGTTAGTTTTGTTCAAACCACTTGTGTTAGTATCTGTGTACAAAAGTAAGCTTTCTGAGCATACCTATGTAGAAACACTAGGCTCATCTGCTTGGATTTTTGCTTGCTTGGGCACGGAGGCCTCAGATACCTTGTTGTGAGGAGAAGTCTGATCCTCATCAACCTTTCTTTCTGCTTGAGCCTGAGAATTAAAATCAAATATGTTTAGAAACTGTTAACAGAAAAGATAGGTGGAAAAGTGCTTTCTGAGACTTCACTTACTTCCAAGTGAGGAAGCTCAGTAGCATGTTGCTCAGAAACCTTGGGGGTTTCTGGCACCTTTTCTGCAGATACTGCTTGTTCAGTAGTTTTAGTTTCTTTTGGAAGAGATAACACAACGGTTTCTTCATCCAATTGTCCTTCTGACTGAGCCTGTAAGAACAAACATAAAAGGTTTAGTAGTGGGTTTTCCAGAGCATTCTTTGAAGAAGACTATTACTGATTACTTACCTTCTCGTGGAAGGCTCAAGAATACTTCCTCAGAAAGCTTTTCAGCCTCTGGAATCTCTAGGTTTTGGGGGTGTTGGTTCCACCACCACTACTTCCTCAGTTGGAGCCTAAGAAGAGACATTAAGAATATTAGAACATAAGATAAGAGCATTTTTAGTTAGTTATTTCTTGTTCAGAGATAACTTCACTACCTGTGGTACAGGCTCTTCTTGATGTTCTGAGGTTGGAGGAACCTCTTCTTGATTCAAGGGGGTGGACAGGTTTTCTTCCCCCTGAAAGTGTGTCTCCATGTTGGCCTGTAACAAATGCAGCTTATGAGTAACAAGTTAACATGCACTTATGTTGACATGTTAGATACAAACTATCTTTGTTACCTGAATAGGGTCAGGCTGATCATTGATCTCTTGGACTTGTGGTGATTCCACAGTCTCTCTGTGCTCATTATTGTTCTCCTCTGCAGTATCATTCTGAGTCTCCATCTCAGTTTGATCCCTTTCTGAGAGTTGAGCTCTCTCAGAAGGTTGAGGAACCTGTTCAAGAACAGGGTTTTCTTCAGCAATATTAAGTGCTGGCATTGTGAATGTGGAAGCAATGTCAGGATCTTCCAGCATTCTATCTTCCTCACCCAGGCCTTCTTCTTCCTCACCGCGTAGGGGCTCTTGTCTTTCTGAAGAGCTGAGCTTGATGCTCCTCCATGGGTTTCATACTTGAATCTTTTGAGTACTTTTTCAAGTACTTCATCATCCTCAGAATCACTATTCTGTGTTGGTGCAGACCCATCTATGATATTTCTATCATCTCTGGAGAGTTCTGGAGCATTCTGGTTCAGGATTTTTGGGGCATTCTGGAGTTGCCTTTCTGGGCGTCCAACATCTTATGAGACCTTGTCTCCAGTAGGTTGTGCCTCTTGTATGCTTAGGGACTTGGAGGCTCTTTTGCTTTGAGTCCTCTTTCTCTTGGCAACTGGAGGTTTAGCTTGAGCTTGCTCAGAGACCTCCTCACCTTGCAGCTTTTCTTCTTACGCTTTTCGAAAAGGTTCTCAGCAGCAAGTTTCTGCTTTTCTTCAAAGGCGTGTCTGAAAAGGGAGTTGGTGACTGGGATTTCCTGCCTCTCTCTGAGAGTAATTCCCATTGTTTCTAGAATGTAACAGATTCTGAGACCAAAGTGCATATTGGCCTTTGGCTCAGCAAGGCCATTGATGATTTTGGGCTCAAATTCCTCAATATATCCAAGGAATTTGTTGAAGGCGTACTTCCCCCAATTGAAGTGGGTTTCATGCTTCTTGTTCAGAAGATGCATCATCATCCATCTCTCCATGCTTATCTGGTCTACTCCTCCTTTGTTGCCATCAAAGCAACGGACCAGAATAAGAGCTAAAGTACTCCAGTGTTTCTGGAGATGACTAGTTCTGATGGCTTTCAGAACAAAGTCTCCTGGGCAACCTTTTGCATTTTCTAACTGGATTGCTTCAAATAGCTCTTTGACGCCTTGAATCATGGAAGCGTCCTTGATGTTGATGTCTTCAAATGTTCCTCGATTTTTCAATCGGAATATCTTGCAGAAAGTCTTGCAGTCTAGAACAATTTCTTATCCTTGGACTTCAGTCTGCATGTATTTCTCTTCTTCATCATTCACAACTTTTGTGAAGATTTTGGAGTTGTTATAGAACTCCAGTACATCCAGTGTGGATAGTCCACTGGGTGCAGCAGATAGAAGCTTGTAGATATGGGAATTCTTCAGCATCCCCAATATTAGTTTCCTTTCTGGTTTTGAATGTATAACTGCTGGTACATACCTCTTTACTAGAAAATCTCCCCAATTCATTTTGTGGTTAGGGTTCCAGTCCGATGGGGTAAACTTTCCCAGAAGGCATTTATTCAACACCTTAAGTTCCTTTCCTCCTTGCTTTTCAGCAGGAGAAGATGATGCGGCCTTAGGGTTCTTGGTGGTCATCTTCTTGGGTGCCATCTCTTATATAGAGTTTTGAGTGAGTGTTTTTTTCAGATGAATTTTGCACAAATAACCGAGATTAGTCTATCTTTTCAGAAGACTAAGCACAAGAAGTTGAGTTTTGCAGAGGGATTTTGCAGAAATCTTGAGAGATTTTGCTGTTTTGATGCAAGTTTGAAATTTCGGAATTGGTGAAAGTGTTTATCTTTTGCCCAAATCCTATATATATAGCAGACAAAATGTACATAGATACAACATACATACAACTGAATATGAATGCGTGTCTTTGCATCTGCATAGGCATGGTATGTCCTTTGTACTTCATTAAATGCGTAGTGGGCCATGTCTGCATTTATCAACAGACATTACTTGCTTTGTTTTAATCTCAATCGTTGAGATCAAACGTTTATTCATCAAGGGCTTATATTGAATATCTTTTAATTATATCAATCAACAAATGGTAATGTGCCGACTTGATGGATTTTTAATATGCTACATTCATTGTGTCACTTAGTAAAGAGTAGGAACAGTTAATCGTTTGAGCTTATCATTCTGAGTGTCAAGTCCTTATCTATATATTGTTTATCATGAAAATGGTAAAAATACAAGACATTGTACATGTTTGACTTTCAGAACTTATACCTTTTGGGCTTTGTGTGTCCATTTCTCTTTATGACTAAATAGCTCAATTCAAGTGTCAGAAGCTTCAGTTGTTTGAATGTATTTGACCCACTCTCAGTAAGTAAGTTCTAGCTTTATTTACTTATTAAGTGTCTACCAACCTTTGCTTTTCTGGATACCCGTTCCAGAAATGTTTTGCCTTTCTGAATGTTGCTACTCAGATGCCTTTGCATCACTTCTTTTCAACTTGGCTTTCTGAGAACCTGTTCTCAGAGGCCTACTTCTTTTCTACCTCACTTACTCAGACTTTAGAGATTCAGGACAATTTTTCAGTCCTTAGGTAACTCCATTAATCCAAGATTGTTTCTCAAAGTCAAGAACCGGCTTTCTTGTAAGGGCTTGGTGAAGATATCTGCAAGTTGGTCTTCTGTGCCAATCTTGAGTATCTCTATATTGCCTTTCTCAACATGGTCTCTGATGAAGTGGTGTATAACATTAATGTGCTTTGTTCTGGCAAAGAACTTAGGGTTCTGTGTTATTGCAATAGCACTTGTGTTATCACAGAAAATGGGAGTTTTCTCTTCATTGAGTCCATAGTCTCTGAGTTGTTGTTGAATCCACAGAATTTGTGTTGCACAACAACCAGCAGCAATATATTCAGCCTCTGTGGTAGAAGTTGCAATTGAGTTTTGTTTCTTGCTAAACCATGAGATAAGTCTAGTTCCCAGAAACTGACAAGTTCCTGAGGTACTTTTCCTATCAAGCATTGATCCAGCATAATCAGCATCTGAGTAACCAGCCAAACTCAATCCACTTTCTTTAGGATACCACAACCCTACATCTAGTGTACCTTCACATACTTTAATATTTTCATAGCAGTGTTGTAGTGTGATTGCATTGGATTTGTTTGAAATCTAGCACACACTCCAACTGCATATTGAATATCAGGTCTGCTTGCAGTAAGGTAAAGTAGTGAACCTATCAATTTCCTATACTTGTGTTCATCAACACTCTTATCTGATTCAGTATAGGTCATCTTGGTTCCTATGCTCATAGGTATCTTAGCATTCTTTTCAGAAGGCTTAAGATTGAACTTTGTGAGCATGTCTTTTGCATACTTTGTCTGACTAATGAATATTCCATCATTGAGTTGCTTGACTTGCAATCCTAGGAACTAGTTCAATTCTCCCATCATGCTCATCTCAAATTTACTTTTCATGAGATTTGCAAAGTCATCACAAAGTTGCTTGTCCTTATATCCAAATATGATGTCATCAACATATACTTGAACTAAGAGTAGTTTCCCATCATGATTTAAAGTGAATAAAGTTTTATCAACTTCACCTTTCTTGAAACCACTTTCCAGAAGGTATTTGGCCAAAGTGTCATACCATGCTCTTGGAGCCTGTTTCAGTCCGTAAAGAGCTTTCTGTAGCTTATAGACCATTCTACTTTCTGGGGAAACTTCAAAGCCAGGTGGTTGCTCAACATAGACTTCCTCAGCAAGTTCACCATTCAAGAATGCACTTTTGACATCCATCTGATAAACTTTAAAGTCTTTATGAGCTGCAAAGGCCAGAAAGAGTCTTATTGCGTCCAATCTGGCAACTGGTGCATATGATTCATCAAAATCTAAACCTTCAGTCTGGGTGAATCCCTTGGCAACCAACCTTGCTTTGTTTCTGGTTATTTCACCAGATTCATTCATCTTGTTTCTGAAAACCCACTTAGTTCCAATCACAGATATTCCTTCTACAAATGGAACTAGTTTCCAGACTTTGTTTCTTTCAAACTGATCCAACTCTTCTTGCATTGTTGAGATCCAGTCTTGGTCTCTTAATGCTTCTTCTATAGTTTTTGGTTCAATGTTTGAGATAAAACATCCAAAGAGAGAATTAGCATTTTCAGCTATTGCTCTCCTAGTCCTAACATCTTGATTGATTGGTCCAATCACATCTTTTGCAGGATGATCCTTGATCCATCTCATCATGGGTTTAGGGCTAGTAGGGTCAACATCTATGTGATTTGAATGTGAATCACTATGATTATGACTGGATACTTCTTCAGTATCTGTGACATTTTGCACCTCAGAAGAGCGGTGAATGTCTGACACTTGCTCAGTGTGAGAGCATTTTGGGACATGCTTATCAGAGAGGTCATTTCCAGAGTTGGCTCTCTGATGAACATCTTCAGTTTCCATTTCTGGAATTCTCATAGGAAATTCTTCATCATGTCTGAGAATCATCTGGTTGTTACTAGGCATTTCATGCTTTTCTTCGTCAGAGTCATCCTCTCTTTCCACAATGATGTTTTTCCTTTCTGAGGGTTCTTCTTCAGAATCCTTTATCATTAGTTCCTTGAACTTTTCTGAGAGTTCATCAGCAAGGGGTGTTTTCTTGCTTCCTTCATAGAGTACAACATGAACTAATTCTTCAATCTTCTTTGTTCTTTTGTTGTAAACTCTGTATGCTTTGCTATTCAAAGAATAACCAAGAAACACACCTTCATCTGCCTTTGGTTGAAATGTTCTTAGATACTCTTTTCCATTGTTAAGAACAAAACATGTACAACCAAATACTTTCAGATGTTTGATATTAGGGGGTCTACCAACCAAGAGTTCATATGGGGTCTTGTCATGGTGTTTGTTTATCAAACATATGTTCTGAGTGTAGCATGCTGTGTTTACAGCTTCAACCCAATAAACTTCACTTATTTCAAAGTGTCATTAGCATTGTCCTTCTTTGCTTCTTTAAGGGTTCTATTTTTCCTTTCGCAACACCATTTTGTTGTGGTGTTCTTACAGAGGAAAGTTGGTGTTGTATACCTTTCTTTGTACAAAACTCCTTTATGTCTTGGTTGACAAACTCGATTACCATGGTGCTACGATTGCAGATACTTTGTCATTTTTCATGACTTCAAGCTTATTCAGCAAGTTTGGTATCTCCACCCTAGCATCAGATTTGTGCTTTAGAAAGACAACCCAAGTGAATCTTGAGAAGTCATCTACAACAACCAGACCATACTTCTTTCCTGCATAACTAGTTACAGATGATTCAAAAAGATCCATGTGTAATAGTTGCAGTGGTCTAACACTAGAGTGTCTTGTTTTGGACTTGAAAGAGATTTTGGATTGTTTCCCCATCTGACAGGCAGAACAGATACCATCCAATCTGAAAGATGTTTTGGGAAGGCCAACCACCAACTCTTTCTTAGCAAGTTTGTTCAGAGTTTTGAAATTCAAGTGACTCAATCTTTTGTGCCATAACCAGTGCTCTTCTGTGTGACCTAATTGACTCACCATGAGACATTCTTCAGTTGTGTCAGATGCCCAATCGGCAACATAAAGACTTCCTTTCCGCCGAGCAACCAAGACTGTCTGCTTTGACTTATTGTCTATAAGTTTGCAATATTTTGCTTTGAATTTCACAGTGAATCCCTTGTCTGCAAACTGGCTCATGCTAAATAGATTATATTTCAAACCTTTAACATGTAATACGTCAGTGATTGTTAATGATCCTAATTTGACGTTGCCAAATCCCAGAGAGGGATTTAATTCTCCTCCAGCAAATCTGATGTCTGGTCCATTGTTGCAAGCTTTGTAGTTGACCAGATTTGCTTTGTCTCCTGTCATGTGCTTTCCACATCCATTATCAAATAGCCATTGAGCCTTAGTCCAAGAGGCGTTCTGCACAAAACAGGAAACAGGAGTTAGGTTCTTGCTTCAGAGATAGAACCATTTAGACTAAACATTCTTCCAGTAGGAATCCACATTTTAGTGAATTTCTTGGGAGTTTGTTTTTGTCTAACTTGATCAGAAGGAGATGCAATAAAATCAGTAATTTTGATCTCAATTTTCCTTCTTGGGGTGTTTCTAGGTGTTCCCTTTGGTGCTTTCTGGACCCTGGGTTTCTGGGGTTGCTTTTCAGAAAACTTAGCCTTTCTGACCAGGTTCCTTCTAGCTCTGGCATTCCGTTTTTCAGTGGCTTGAGATTTCTTCCACTTCTGTCTATTGCTACGTGCAATATCAGCCTTGCGCCATTGTTCTTGTCCTTCCTTATATTGTTGCCGAAGAACTTTTCCAATAGCACGATAGCCAATGCCATTTCGAACACCTTTGGCTTTCTGAATACGTTCTTTAGAAGCCTTACTAGTTTCTGCACCATCTTTATTTTCATAAAATGGTACAGTAGAGAATTTGCCTATTCCAGCAATTCTTCCTTTCCTAGTAATGTAGCAATGTGGATGGTTGCATATCTGAGGGTTGTGTTTCTTTTCAGAAACCTTATCCACAAGTTTCTTGTGAACTTGTTGTTCTTTCAAAGGCTGGGTTGCTACTCCTTTTCCTTTGTCAACTACCCTAGCTTTCTGACCAATGCTATAGGTGGTTGAAGAACCATTCTGTTGACTTTTTACAAAGGTCAACCTTTCATCACTCTTCTTCGGAGGAGATGAATTACTCGATTGTTCATCAAGTCAAAGTCCACCTTTCTCAGAGGGATCTCTTAGATAGGATTGAACCTCAGTGAGAGTGTCACTAGCCTTTGCATAAGATTGGAAGGATAGCTCTTTCTTTCTGAGTTCTTCATTCTCAGAAAGCAGCTTCATCATTTTCTTATTAAGTTCATCCAAGGCTAGTTTGTGAGAATTTTCATTCTCAGATATCTGAGCTTTCAGAAAGGCTATTTCAGCGTTCTTGTTCTCAGTTACTCTAGTTAGCTCAGAAACCTCTTTTTCAAGAGTTTCTTTGCTTTCCTCTAGAATTCTGGTTTTGGATTTTGCTTCCAGAAATTCTTTCTCATAACGATCCAATTCATTCTTGACCAACTCCAGATCCTCAATTCCATCATCACTCTCATAGTACAGAAATTGTGAATTATTAGTTACCTCATCAGCCATAAGACACATTTCAATGTCGGAGATGTCTGGACCAGCAATCTCAGCAACTCCACACATTTCATTCTTCTTAAGGCCGAAGTCGATTACATCGTGGGTGATTCCACACAATTCTGGTGATGGTAGGTTTGAGTCATCTGAATCTCCATCTTCAGAATCTGTCTCAATGTCTAGAGCATCAAGTTGAATTTGAATCTTCTTCCTTCTTCAGTCAGTAAGGCCCTTTGATTTCTCTTGAAATTTCTTCTGTCCTTCTTGTCACCTGTCTTGAGCTTATTTAAAGCAGGACAATCTCTCTTGAAGTGACCAGGCTTTTGGCAAAAGAGGCAGATATCATTTCCTATTTCTGCAGCTTCAGTACTAAGACCTTTCTGAATGGGGGTGTTCAGAGAGTTGTTCATTTATATGTTCTTGTACTGATGATAGTTTGGGCCAAGATGCCTTTTCAGCTTTTCTTTAGCTTTTCTTCTCTCAATCTCTTGACTCACAAATTTCTTCATGTGTCTTAGTGCAAGAGCATTTTCTTCAAATGCATCTTTGGTATCCTTCTTTTCAGAAGAACCTTGAGAAACTAGAGCAACACTTTGCAACTTTTCAGCTGTTTGTTCTCTCTGAGTTGTCTCATAGTCTACAGTAGCAAGATGAGAGAAGAGCTCTACTAGAGTAATATTTGGCATCCCTTGTAAAAGAACTTAGTGTGCTCCCAGTTGTGATTGAGACTTCTGACAATAGTCTTAATCTTTTCTAGCTGGGAGTATCTGTTGCTTTCACCAAGTGCAGCCATATCACTCATAAGTGTAGTAAACCTGAAATAAAGTTCTTCCAGAGTTTCAGTGGGACCTTGTTTGAAGTTTTGGAACTTCAATATAAGAACTTCGAACTTGTTTTCTTTGGTTTTCTCAGTTCCGGCACAGATTTCTTCAATTAGTTGCCAGGAAACTTTCGCCGTTTTAGCACCCCACAGTTTACACTGTATGTGCTCAGGTGTCTATCTGATGATGACATTACGAGCTTGACCATCCAATCTGTGTCTCTTGGCATCTTCAGATGTCCAGAGCTCTCTTGGCTTGTCTTCATACATAATGCTTCCACGAGCAACATGACCACTATCACTAGAAGCCATATCCTCGCTTCCATCTTCCTTGTCTAAGGTTTTTCTTCCATCAGACACCTCAGTAACTTGTTTGAGTTATCTGATTTTGATAGGCCCTTCATTGATGACATAGATCATCTCGTCACTAATGGCCTCCAGATGGAGCATCATGTTGTTCTTCCATTTCTCGTAGTTTTCTGGCTTCAGAACGGGTGCATCACTCAGAGACATACCTGCACACTTAACACACAAGTTATATAGTCCTCAAAAAGAGACAAAGTTCCTTCACCTATCTGGGGATCTAGGTTCAGTGCAGAAGGCTTGTGAACCTCCTGCTCTGATACCACTTGTTGGTCCAGATAACGGCAAAGTAAAAGACTAGGGAGGGGGGGGGGTGAATAGTCTTTTAAAACTTTTGTCGATAAACACAGTTTCTCAGAGCGCGGAAGACTTTAAGATAGGTAAGTGTAGAAACAATAAGTGTGTGTGTGTGTGCTTTGCTGAAATGTAAATACAGAAAGGTAAATGACACAGCAAATATAGTGGTATCTGGAGGTGGCGTAATCCTCCAACTAATCCACTTCGTTCTTTCTGAGACCTAGAATTCACTAGAACATATAATTGAGTTTACCTTACAATAATCCTATTCTAAGATTCTTAAACAAATGGTTCCCAACCAAATGTTCCCCCTGAGTTATTCCCCAGCTCCTAGAGCTAAGTACTTCCTCTACTCAGATAACCTTGGAGTTATTCCCTGATTTCCCAAATCAAGTACTTTCTCTACTCCACGCCTTGATGGTGTTGGTTATAAGGTTTTGTCAGAAAGGCTTCTCGTATAACTTTTCAGTTATGTTTTCAGAGAGCCAAACAGAACAAGACTACTTAATACACTTGTTCAGTGGATGGCAGTCTGCTCTTTACTGACCCAAGTAATTGATGTCCGTTCTGGAGAATGAGCTTCAGAAAGGGTATCTGATAGTTCAACTCTTTCACGAATAACAATCTCTTGTTAAGGTTCAGGACAACTTAGAACTACTAGTGATTCTTCAAGCAACAGAAAGCTTTCAGAAAGGGTAGTAGAGTGCTTGAGAGAATACTTTGCTTGATGGTAATTTTGCAAGATAGAGCGTTCTAAGGTATGTTCTTCAAGCATCTAAGTGTGTGATATATATAGATAAATTTGAGAGGCGTTTGAATTATATCCGTTGTGCTCTCCATCAAATTATATCCGTTTATATCTTGAACTATGTACTCAGAAGTCACTATCTCATTTTTCAGAGAGGATCGCTTTGCAAGATTTCGCGATGCATTTAATGCATAGTACTGTTCATTGTCCTATAGTCTCAACGGATACATGAGCCTTTCTGATGGCTTGCATGCTCTATTCTCATGATGTCATATGTCCAGAATCATATTTCGAAAGTAAGTTAATATACTTAAGAAAGGATTAAGGACATAGTCTTTCTGAGTTAGACTAAACCTTTGTGTCTTCATAAACCTTGTGCAATCTTCAGTCTTCTAATCTTCAGAAAAGCTCCATTGCTAGGATTGATCTTCATGGTCTTCTTGAAATAAAAAATTACACTCAGAGACCTATAATCCTAATACAAGATTTACTAGAGTAATCATACTCAGTGATTTCCTCTTTTACAATGTTCAAGTGAACCAAGAGTACTTAATCACCTTTCTGGCTAAGATAAGAACATGTGATGAGTGATCAAAATACTAACAGATATTCCTAACAACCCAGCTGAGAATGAAGTCGCAAGGATCTACGACCTTGAGCTCCTTGAGAACAAACGGAGTAGGGCACTAGCTAGCATCCTTCGATACCAAGCCATGAAAGCTCAAGCCTACAACAAGCGTGTCTTTCCCAAAGACATACAAGTCGAAGACTTAGTCCTCAGAAGAGCTGACATCCTAAGAAATGTTGGGAAACTCAAGCCCAAATAGGAAGGACCTTACAAAGTTACTGGAGCCAGAATCAATGGGAGCTTCGAGCTAGAGGACGACCAAGGAAGAGCCTTAAAGAGAACTTGGAATGCTAAGAATCTGCAAAAGTTTTATGCTTAGGTTAACACTTCGAAAATAGAATACGTCAGTTGTCGAAGTTTTTGTCATTCTCTTTGTCCGGCCTCGAAGCCCACCAGTTGTACTTGAATTTCCGTCAAATCAATACAACTTTTTGCAAGGCAAGAAAACTATATTCACACAAACACACTGCCTCGGGCCATTCACAAAGGTCCGAGCCAATTGATTCCACAAATACTTGAGAAATCAATTTCTCGTCAGGATTGACTTATACCAGCCGGTTCGGATGAAGTGATATAACGAGCCGAAGAAAGAAGGTTCAAACACTCAAAAGACCATGTATTATTCAAAAAATACAAATTACAAAATTACAAACTTCGGATACACCCGCCCGAGTCACGTAAAACGGGGGTAATCTACATCATTCTGTACATTACAAACACGCAGTTCTTGGCGGCATATTCAACATCCGTTCCGAAGCCAGGCGTCCGAGGCAAAACAGGAACAGCACGAACCAATGGATCTCCAAATAATAAGTTCCTACTTCCGCACAAAAGGACAAGTTGAATCCGAACCGGATAACTCTGGTACGGCAAGGCAGCTCCACGTTCCTCTCAGACGATCCGCATCTTCCACCACAACCACTTTCTGGTTCGCACCTTCGGGCACCACAAGAAAATGGTAAATGGTGGAAGGAGCAAACAACCCGAGAATTCGACTCTCCATGCCAACAAGTCTTCCAGTCCTTGGGAACGGCGAGCTAGTCCGCTCCCCCGGGGCTCAAGTGGCTGACACACTACAGCCCCGGAGAGAGAAGACTAGCATGCTGATCCGAGAACTATGTCCGAAGCTTATATACTGCAAGGAGCAAGCATCCCTGAAAAATTAATTCTCCTAAGCAACAGGCGTACAATCCCAAGAACCAGCAAGCTAGCCCACTTCCCCGGGGCTGAAATCCTTAATGCACGCTACAGCCCCAAGAAAGAAGGCTAACCCAGCGATCCGGGGAGTACTAGGGATAGTGAATGACGGAAGGAACGAAGTCACAAGTGTTCAGGAATCCTCGAAACCAGCGAGCTAATCCGCTTCCCCGGGGCTGAAGCTGACGATACACGTTACAGCCCCGCAGAAAGAAGATTAGCACGTCGATCTGAGAAGGGTTCCTTCCGAGAAGCTGATATCCGTTACCTTCCTCATAGTCCGACTCAAGGGCACCTTCGGACGCCCAAAGGACCCACCGAGACGAAGCAAATGAGAACGGCGGAATCAACCTATTCATTCAGATGATCGGACACCAGGATCCGGATCCCCTATTACTATAAAAGGGATGGAATGATCTGACGAAAAGCCGTACAATCCAGGGGTATATATAGAAGTGGCGAACCAATCAGCACTCGACACGTGGTGTGTAACAGCTGGCGATGGGCTTGGGCCTGGACATGGGCCCAACCATTGGGCCGCTATTGGGCCAACCCAAAGTCTTTTCACATTTTTCGGCCTTATTGGGAGAATTATTTTGAACTGTTACCGGCTCGGATCCATCAGCCCGAGGCGCCAAATGTGATCCGTAGCCCACACTCAACTTTTTTGGAACATCTCCTTTTTACCAAATTTCCGCAAGTCCAAAACGGCTCGGAACAGTACACCATGTCGCTACAAATCAGGCAGGATTTATGACATCCGAATCATTCCTGTTTACTTAGGGCGATTAACATTTGGAGTTACGACTCGGACAAACGCCTTGTCCGACCGACCCATGAGTCAACCAATTGAGAATTACATTATTTCGGGAAGATTCGGTCTCGTGGACTCGGATCCATGACCCAAGAAAACCGAGCCAAAGAGACTTGGGTTACTGATTTGTCTTATAAATTCGACACACAATAAGAAGTATGCATTTGAAAATGAAATAACACAAGCAAATGATAAGAGTTGTCCCGAGCCATCATCGAGCCCGGACCAATGCCATGGATACCGAATCGATTGTGCAAATTCAACAAAAATTATCCATACAAAAACATCGATAACAAAGAAACAACATAGTTTTTAAGGTCCGAAGACCATAGTTACACGCTTCCGGGGCATACCCCGTCTTCACCTCCCCTGACGACTTGGAGCCAGCTTGCGTGCCCGAAGGACCTGCGGCCTCTTTTTCTGGAGACACTTGTGCATCCGATGCCATTCTCTCTTGGGCCTCCTGCGCCAACCTTCTCTCCCTTTGGGCCCTTAATTCCTTTAGGAAAGAAGGGCATTGCTCCATCAGGTCCAGATCCGAAGAGAAACCATTGACAGGACCGAGCAGAGTCAGCCAGTCCCAGTTATGCTCCTCATGGTCTTCCAACGGAACGAAAACACTGGACATCAACACCTGTGGCACAAAAGAGGGAAGATACGGACCGCCATGATTGTACCTCTTGTCCTCGGTATCGTCGCAGACAAGCTCTACAAACTCACATTGAAGTAAGTCCTCATCCGAGACACCTTCCGGAGCAAAGTCCAAGCCATTTGCTTATTTGAAAACAGTAATTCCTTCAGCCTCCAAGTCAAGGTCGCTTGGGATCTATCCCCTATGCCGGAGCTGCCCAATAGCCGCATCAAAGCCATCCTGCCGAGCCTCATCATACTTGGACTCGAGCATGAACTTACAAGCGTCCGACCCCAAGAAGTCTTGAACAGCTTGCGTTCGGACCTTCAACATCTCCTTCAGCATCATATCCTTGAAAGTCCGGGAGACGCTGATATACTCATCCACACCCTCGTGATGAGCTTTGAGGTCCTTTTCCAGGACAGGATGGCACTCTTCAGTTTTGCAGCCTCCGCTTCGGACTCCTTCTTCGCCGTAAGGGCCTTCTTCAGCCTATCAGACAAGGAATTCACCTTGGACGTCTCCACCATCCGAGTAGCCTCAGCCTTTGCTAGATCCTCTTCCATCGTGGCCCTCTGACCCGCCACCATGGAACATGCCCGAATAGCGGCCGTAAGCTACAATACATGATAAACCGAAATTAGTATCGACTCCGAACAAAGAAAAGATCCCCATAAAATCAGTATCTACCTTTTGGTGAATTGCGGACAACTCTGCAATTCGGTCCAGCTCTGGAACAGCAGCCAACCGAGCCACTTCCGCCTCCAAGTCCGACTCACCACTCTCTTTCCCTTTGCCCTTCTTGGCCGCAGGGATCGGACCTTCGGATGGACGCTTTTGTCCAGCCGCAGCACTCGAACCACTGGTAGGAGGGTCCCGAGATATAGACCTTGGAGGTTTCTTGGCCCCCTTCGAGCCAGCCACCTTACCCTTGTCCGGGGTGGGTATCGTCTGGGTCTCCTCGCCTGCCACGACCCTCCGAGTCTCCTCCACTCGGAAAGTAGCAGCATTCTGAGGCTCTTCCATTGGCAGCACAGTGGACGTCTTGATGATTTGGGTTCGGGTACCCTCCTCCATCTCCTTCCGTTGAGCGGCATTTTGTTTCCGCTTCAGCTCTCGCATGGTGGACATGGTTTACTCGAACAAAAAATCTGCACATCCGAAGAACAATAAGTTAATGGATGATAACAAAAAAATTTCCACTACTACAAACAAAGCAATAAAGGGACCACCGACTCGGATGACCGACCAAGTGACCGAATGAAGAAGAACTTACTCAGATCCTTCTTCCCGTCACAAAAACTTGGCTCCGAAAAGCCAGCTAGATAGGGAAGGGGTTGGCAGATCAATCCCCGGAAAAAATATTTCTCCGGATCTTGATTCCGGTGGAGAGCTTGCATCCACAAAGGCACGTTCCGAGCCGAAGGCTTCCAGTCCGGCAGCCTGCCTCGGAAAAACTTCTTCTCAAAATGCCATTGGGTCCTTTCCGCTTCAGATTGACCCTGTTGTAGAGCGGGCCGGACGAAGATATATCTCTTCCACCAATTTATTCCCAGGGAGGAAAGCGGATCGACGAAAAACGTATATGCTTGGCGACACACCAACGTATAGAATGATGTATTCCTATTACTTACACTAACACTAAATAACTTCCGGAAGTTGTCAAAAGTAACCGGGATGCCTTTGTATTTACACATCAACCCGAAGCACATCAGATTTCCGAGAGAATTGGGGATGATTTGATGAGGACTTAACCCCATATCGTTCAAAATGTCCAAAAACTCTGACGCCACTGGCAAATGCCACCCGCAGTGAAGACTTATCTCATGCACGCACATATACCCCGAGGCGGATTGTAAAAAGCGTGCGACTCATCTGGAATGATGATCTCCACGGACTCCGGAATCTCATACTTCCTCCGAAGTTCCTCCACCTCGTCGGCCATCACAATCGAAGGGCACCTGGGCAATGTACCTTCCTCGTTCAGTTCACCTTCCGGATCAGGATGAGTTACATCGTCCCTCGACAGAGGGAATTTCACTCGGAACACGTCTTCACCCTTCTTAAGCCCCTCGGGCAACTCCTCTTCGGTCCGTTGACGACTCGTACCTGCTTGCCCAGCTGACTCCCTCCGAAAAACATGGGCAGACAGCATTTCTTCCTCTTCTTCCTCCTCGGAACTGACATTGTCAATACGACCCTCCTCCTCCACTTTGTCATCCCCGGACGATGAACTTAGCTCTACCACCGTCCGAAGGGGAACAACAACCTGGACCCGATCCTCGACACCTTCTTTGAACATACCCAACTCGGGTGGTGCCTCGGAGGTATCATGCACCTCCTCGATGTTAGGCTCCTGCGGATCCGGAACGAATGGCACTCGATTAGGGTTACTCCTAAAATTATAACCTAGGTTGCGAATGAGGGATTGAATCTCTACCGGGAGTTCGGGCTCCTTCCCAGCATGGCGCGGACGGGGAACCCCTATGGTCCTAGAGCTTGTCTCTTGAACAGGACCAGCACCCTGCACATTAGACACTTGCAGGTAATCCCGACGCTTCGGAGACCCTGAACCCGGAACAACTAACCAAAGTAAGGAGCTTAGCTCGGGCTCTTCCCGGCTCGGACGAGGAGAATTCTCCAGCTCTACTGAATCATCCCCACCAACAATATCAATCTCCTCGAAGCTGTCTGATAGGGACAACGCGTCGGAGTCATATCCTTCAGCCTCGGATCGGTTCTGACTATCACTCTCGAACATCCTAGGGAAAGGAGAAAGCAATTTCGTAAGCTTTAAGATGGCAGTCCGAGAGGCTGTTTATGTATATTAAGAAAAGGAAAAATTCTAAGTTCGGAGGATATGAAACGACTCTACCGGACGAAGTTAGTGCAGAGTGAGTAAGGTGTCGGTCCGGCGTTAGTCTTGACTACTCAACATATCCGAGACACACTACGGTTATTACTAACTATAGAATATGTAACATAAGCATGCATCCGAACAGACCATATTTTCAACAGTCGCGAAACAACAAACACAAGGAAATTTGACAACCATTCAGGAAAACAAGCAACTTACTTGTACTCGGACGGTTGGGTCGAAGGCAGCTAACTTTGCTTGGATAACTCGCTACGGACTTCTTTTCGCTCGCTTCGGATTGCTTGCACTTGCTTCGGATGTACCAAAAAAGTCAAAAATCTTCTCTCTAGAATGTGAAAATGACGTCGGTGAAACCCCTATTTATAGAGGGTTAAATCAGGAAGCCCAACCGTCACCATTTTTCGGGATTAAGTCTCCATCGTAGATCGAAATTCATCCAACGGCATAGTACAACAATACCAAGTTAAATGACACATTGGTACAAAATATTTACCTTACGATGACAAAAACATACAACCAACTTCACAATGCTCAGGAAGAGGATATTACTACACCCTCGGGGGGCCAATCTATCTTATACCTTGGATCCGTTCGGATGTCCTTCTTCGGACCATCCCGACAAGGTTGATAAAAACCCTCCCCTTTTTACAAGGAAGGATGATTTACCTCACCACCACACGGACCCTCGTCCGTTCGGATGTCCCTCTTCGGACCATCCCAACAAGGTTGATAAAAACCCTCCCCTTTTTACAAGGAAGGATGATTTACCTCACCACCACACGGACCCTCGTCCGTTCGGATGTCCCTCTTCGGACCATCCCGGCAAGGTTGATAAAAACCCTACCTTTTTTACAAGGACGGTTGATCCAACTCATCATCACATGGACTCTTGTCCGTTCGGATCATCCCTTCACCCACAAAGAGGTACAACTCTGACGCTCTTTGTCCACTTGATCTCGCTTACAAATACCCCTTATTTCTTTAATTTTCTTGCACTCCGAGCCTCCTTCCTCGGACTGCAACAAAAGAAAGAAAAGGGGGGGGGGGGGAGATCAAGATTAAGGACGACAAGAAGCACGAGTTACACCCTTTTTTCTGCTTACGAGGGACGGATTGGACCATGAAACAAACTGTCTCCTCCACTTTCAACTATAGTTCCACAACTATCTTCTACTAAGATACTTGGAAACCAGGGGGACATATGTTAATACGAAAATATGTCCAATCCGTCATAGGCGCCTTTGACCCCTCCAGTGGTCCGTGACCATGGGGTCCGACCCGGACGACCATCCGGATCCAACATGACAATCTCACAAGCAACCAAGTAAACTGTCACTAGTGAGTAAGGAGGTCCGAGCCACAAGGTCCGAATCAGAGGAGTCGGACAAACGTATGGAAGTTCCCCATAGACAACCCAATACAGTCTGGACCAACCTCTTCGGACCTTGACCCGCAGCAGACTATCAAAACCTCTAATGCTCTCACATTAATGACTAAACTACCCCTAAAAGCCCAAAGTGGAATGGCGCAAGTGTCATTAATGGGCCATGGGCCTACTGAAGCCTTGGTGGCTCAATCTAGGCCTTACGTACACTTGGCATGATCTGGTGGAACCCTCCCAATTGGGGAGAAATCTATATATAGGGCACACACTCCCATGATAATGGTAAGCAATAATCACTTCCGAACCTTGACTATCACACAGAGTAGATCTTCAGACTCTCTTGAGTAAAGTCTCATACCGGTTTGACACTTACCAAACCGGGTCCTAACCCCCCCCCCCTTCAAGTCACTTGTGCAGGTTCTTACCAAGCTCCGGATCTCAGGCTCTAGCGCGTTGGCTCTTACTCAGTACGGAGCTTCTGACTTAAGGTTATCTTGGCCATTACTAGTGGGATAGAATAATCTCTAAGTGGTTGGGGAACTTTTACCCTCAACAACTTTAAAACAGTAAACTCCTGCTGCAAAGAAGGCCGTCTTTTTGACGTCCTCTTGAGCCATCCTGATTTGGTAGAAGCCCTGATAAGCGTCCATGAAGCTTAGGAGTGCACATCCCGTGATGGAGTCTACTAATTGGTCAATGCGGGGTAACGGATAAGGATCCTTTGGACAAAACTTGTTGAGCCTAGTGAAGTCATTGCACATTCTGCATTTTCCCAGAGCCTTCTCGACGAGGACCACGTTACAAACCCAATCGGAGTATCTGACTTCTTCGATATGTCCTGCCTTCATTAACTTGTCCACTTCTCCTGCTATAATAGCATCTTCAACAGGCCCAAAGTCCTTTCTCTTTTGTCGGATATGTTTTACCGTAGGATCCATGTTCAGACGGTGAACTGCGATCCATGGATCTATCCCCTTAAGGTCGTCAGTGCTCCAGGCGAAGATATCGCGATTGTCCCGAAGGCATGTGATAAACTTCATTTCTACATCCGCACTCATCTCCGTTCCGATCCGGGTTATCTTCTCTGGGTCTCCCTCAATCAATTGAACTTCTTTTAAGGCTTCATGAAGCTCCATCCTTGCAGTCTTAAGGAACTTCTCCTTGAGCATTCCAACCCCAATCTCTTCCCTCACTGGAGTAAGAGGCACAGGAGGAGGACTCCTGGGTCTTTTGGTGACCGAGAGAACGGGTGCTGAGGCTTCTCTGGTTGACATGATGTAGCATTCCCATGCTTCCCTAACATTGCCCACTTCTTCTCCCACACCATTTGGAGTAGGGAACTTCACCCTATTGTGTAGGAGAGAGGCGATTGCTCTAAATTGGTTGAGTCCTGGGCGCCCCAGGATCACGTTATAGTCGAATGTGCTGTCGACCACCACAAAGAGGATCGTCTCAGTCACTCTCGTCGGGAAGGTTCCCATAGAGACTTGTAAGGGTATACTTCCAATGGGGCGAACTATAGAACCCCCGAATCCTACCAAGGAGGTGTATACGCGCCCGTATTGAATATTTCCCAAGTGCATCTGTTCCACAGTTCTCTTGGAGATGACATTGGAGGAACTCCCCGTGTCAATAAGTACTTTGTTGACCTTATAAGTGGCGATGACTAGAGAGACAACCAAAGGAACATCAGGGTCTTTGAGATCTCCTCCACTAGACGTTGATGGGGGAATTTCACTATCGTCGAAAGTGATGGCATTTGTTCCTTTCAGAGCTGGCGGAGCATAGGTTCTATCATTGTTTCTTAGATGCTGTGCGGTCCTCTCCCTTGCGTTTCGGCTATCTCCTCCAGCTGGTCCTCCTGCTATGGCATTGATAACCCCGCTGTAGGGGAGATTCTCCATTTCCACAACTTCAGGGTACCCGCGGTATCTTTGAGCATGGTGGGGGTGGAATCTCTGGAGGAGGTGGTGGTAAGGATCCTATCGGAAGTTCCGAACCACGCTCCTCCCTTCTTCGTTCATTTCTCTGGTGCCTAGAGGACTCTTGTTCATACACTGGTTCTTTCAACTTTCCGCTCCTTATCAACCCTTCTAATTCTGTTTTCAACTGGACACAATCTTCAGTCGAGTGGCCTTTGTGCTTGTGAAACCTACACTATTCTTTCGAAGCTTTGTTCTTCTTATTGCTCCTTGTAGGTTTTGGCCATTGTATGTCCAAGTTTTTCTCAACAATAGAGGCCAAGATGTCGGATCTTGGTCTATTGAGGCAAGTATACTTGGCATATCTCCTTGGAGGGGTTCTCTCCCTGCGGAACTCCCTTTTGTCTCTAAATTCCTTCTTTTGTTCAAACTTTCTAGGCCGGGGAGGGGGTTCTTGTTTCACTGGCTCTTTCCCCTTTCTGGCCCCGGCTCTTATTGGAACAATTCTTGGTACTCCTCCCCATACAAGACTCCTTCGCAGATGTCTTCCAAGTATTTTTCAGTCGTGATTTCTTCATTTGAAATCTTTCTTCTGAGATCTTCGTCGTAAGTGTTAGCATACAGGTGTCGGACCCGTTCTTTGATGCTGTGAGGCTCGACCTGGCGCACTTCGGCATTGAAGCGGTTAAGGAAGGTCCTAAGATCCTCGTGCTCTTTCTAGATTACTCCTGCCAGGTGCTCCACTGATCTCTTCCTCTTCTTTGCTTTCTCGAAACTTTTGAGAAAGAGAGAAGCGATATCCGCATAGGACTTGATGGAACCATTGGGCAAGGAGGTCCACCAATCCATTGTTTCTCCAAAGAGAGTACTGGAGAAGTGAAGAGCCTTCATGTTGTCATTCAGGCCGTTGGTCTCAATCTTGCTCTCATACCTAGTAAGGTGCCCCACAGGACAAGTATCCCCATAATAGTGCTTAAGATTTGGGATAGTGGAGTCGGGGCGCTTCCTTTCACTTCTTATCTCATCACATAAGGGATTGGGAGATCTAAGAGTCACCTTCTCATGTGCCTTCACCATTGTTGGTCCAGATAACGGCAAAGTAAAAGACTAGAGGGGGGGGGGCTGAATAGTCTTTTAAAACTTTTGTCGATACTTAAATTTCAGAGCGCGGAAGACTTTAAGATAGGTAAGTGCAGAAACAATAAATATGTGTGTGTGCTTTCCTGAAATGTAAATACAGAAAAGTAAATGACACAGCAAGTATAGTGGTATCTGGAGGTGGCGTAATCCTCCAACTAATCCACTTCGGTCTTTCTGAGACCTAGAATTCACTAGAACAGATAATTGAGTTCACCTTACAATAATCCTATTCTAAGATTCCTAAACAAATGGTTCCCAACCAAATGTTCCCCCTGAGTTATTCCCCAGCTCCTAGAGCTAAGTACTTCCTCTACTCAGATAACCTTGGAGTTATTCCTTGATTTCCCGAATCAAGTACTTCTTCTACTCCACGCCTTGATGGTGTTGGTTATAAGGTTTGTCAGAGAGGCTTCTCGTATAACTTTTCAGTTATGTTTTCAGAGAGCCTAATAGAAAAAGACTACTTAATACACTTGTTCGGTGGATAGCAGTCTGCTCTTTACTGAACCACGCAATTGATGTCCGTTCTGGAGAATGAGCTTCAGAAAGGGTATCTGATAGTTCAACTCTTTCACGAATAACAATCTCTTGTTAAGGTTCAGGATAACTTAGAACTACTAGTGAATCTTCGAGCAACAGAAAGCTTTCAGAATGGGTAGTAGAGTGCTTGAGAGAATACTTTGCTTGATGGTAAGTTTGCAAGATAGAGCGTTCTAAGGTGTATTTCTCAGCATCTAAGTGTGTGATATATATAGATGAATTTGAGAGTTGTTGGATTGATATCCGTTAGACACAATTCAAATTCAATCCATACTTATCTTGAAATGAGTACTCAGAAGTCCTTGTCTCATGTCTCAGAGAGGACTTGTGCTTCAGCGGCTTTTCTGCCGATGCAATTAATGCACTTGTACTATTTCTTGTCCTGTAGTCTTCAATGGATACATGAGCCTTTCTGATGGCTTGCATGCTCCATACTCATGATGTCATATGTCTAGAATCATATTTCAAAAGTAAGTAATATACACTTAAGAAAGGATTAAGGAAATAGTCTTTCTGAGTTAGACTAAACCTTGATATCTTCATAAATCTTGTGCAATCTTTAGTCTTCTAATCTTCAGAAAAGATCCATTGCTAGAATTGATCTTCATGGTCTTCTGGAAATAAAAATTACACTCAGAGACCTATAGTCCTAATACAAGATTTACTAAACTAATCATACTTAGTGATTTCCTCTTTTACAATGTTCAAGTGAACCAAGAGTGGTTAATCACCTTTCTGGCTAAGATAAGAACATGTGATGAGTGATCAAAATACTAACAGATATTCCTAACAAATTTCCCCCTTTTTGATCAGTCATCCATGACTATCTTTTAAGTCCTATTACAAATTTGTAATACTGGAAGAGAAAACAATCCACCACTTAATCATTTCAAATGATATTCAATTTTAGTTGAATTAAGTGCAGAAAGTAAACATCAACCAAATCACAAGAAGTGATCTTTGCTGATAAGTTGTCATCTATTAGAATGTATCTGAGAGTATGATCTTCAGATAGGTACAGTTTACAGAATAAGATGCAACTTTTACAGATAGAGAAATTTAGAAACAATCAGCAAGATTACAAAAAGTAACAAAACATACTAAGTAAATTAGAACAAAGGAGAATCCAAGCTCCAAGAGAGTATTCTAATGTTACTAGTCTTCAAGTCTTCAGAAATGCAACTTGGGTTCAGATACCTCAAGTTCTTCAGCACCCTTTCTGGATCAGTTGACATGATCATCCACTTTTCTGCATTCTTGGACATAGTCATAAAGAATCCTTCTGACAGAGAGCTCTGTCTTTCTGGATAAGTCACATATTTCATGGTAACTCTTGCCAAGCTTGTGATTCTTCCGCAGAAAGTGTTTGACCGTATACTTTCCCTGCACCGAGTGGTCTATATGCAGCTGAGATAGGTTGAAATACTTGTATATTTCTTCCAGATAGTGTAAATCATCTAGGTATTCATCCAATGTCATATAGAATGACTCATAGGTTGGAACACCTAGTTTGTTCTTCCTGCTGTAGCTACCATCCAGCTTTCTTACCTTGTGTACATCATCAGGCTTTGGGTAAGGACAGGCAAAAGAAAGATCCATCTTTCTGGCTTCATTCCTCTTTTCTACTTCAAAATTTAGCCAGGCTTGAAGGTGCTCAGTTTTTAGCAATTCTGGCTTTCCTTCTTTCCATTTCAGGATCTGATTGAGGATGGGAGTTGGAAACTTATCATTCACAAGTAGATGTTGTAGTTCCAGAATCCAATACCCTCTCTTGTTCAGAATGCACCTATATGAAGACTCTTCATTACTAGTCTTTACATACTCAATGTGGGCATCAGTTGGCCTTTCTTGATGAGTTTCTCTGTTTACTCTACCAAATTGGGAATCCCTTCTTGCCGTTCTGTTAGGTGGCCTTCTGTCAGGAGATCCTCTAACCCTTTCTTCCTGCCTTGGGGCTGTGCTGGTAGATCCTCCTTGTATAGACTTGGTGTTGCCAGAAGGAGTTCTGGCTGCTAAGGGCTTTGCTGCCAGAGGAGGTTGTGAAGTAGTTATTTGTCTCCTTTTCTTGTGAAGTGGATGTTCATCAGAATCATCCTCATCATCATTGAAGTCCAAAATTGGAGACTTGCAGCTTTCTTGGCCTCTCACTTCTCCTTCTTCTTGGTCTTTTCCTTCTTTAGGATTATTCTGGTTGTTCCCATCTGAGATCCTAAGGGATTTGGTTCCCCTAGTAACAATACTTCTCAGCCTTCTGGCTGGTTGATCTGGAACAACTTCTTCAGCAGGGGCATCTCCAGTGTCCTTGATGACTAGTTGACTTGAGGAGGGAGGAATTGATTGTTTTCTTTTTCTTCCTCTGCCTTTTTGAGGCATCTCTTCTTCCCCCTTAGTCATGAATGACTGACTCATGATAGCATAAGCTTCAGAGAGTGATTCAAAGTTTTTCTGGAGGTTGTTGTGCACCCTGACCAGTTCTTGGATTTCTTTCTTCAAGTCCTTGTTTTGCCTAACCAATTCTTGCTCTTTTCTGTTGAGCTCTTCAAGAGGCCTTAGAATAACATCTGCTTGTTGAGTAGCATGGATGGCTTCTGTTAGTGCTAGGTTGGCATTGTTGTAGTCATCTTCCCTGATCAAAGCTAGATCTTTCTGAGAGAGGGCTATGCTGGTTGCTCTGTTCAGCAATGCGGCAGCCAAATCTTTCATCTCTTCTGGACTGACTGTAGGACTTGAGTATCTTGAGCAACAAGTCTGTCTCTTAGTTCCAAGAAAACACTTGTTCTAGACCTGTGCTCATCACTTCTTGATGCACCTGGAGCAGAAAATAGTTGAGGGGCCAGAAGGGCTAACTTTTCCTTAGTGATAAGTTTCTCATCTTCTTCTGGGGTGATCAAGTTTCGGTTTTCTTCAGTATCACTATCATAATCCTTTTCTTGGATTGTTTGCAGATTGGCAATCTTCTTCTGTTTTCCATCAAGTGTGCTGGCCTTTTGAGAAGATGTAGAAGGTCTTTCTGATGCAGTCTCAGCATCTTGTGCTTCTTCATCAACAGTACGCATGGCATCAATTTCAGCTGCGGTAATGCTGATCTGTCTTTCCAAACTTCTTTGCTCATCCAGAAGGGCCAATTCTTTAGCATTAGCTTCTCTGAGCTTTTGAATCTTAGCTTCCTTCTCATCAACTTGTGCTTGGCACTCTAAGTTAATTCTCTTCTCTTCTTCCAACTTCTGTTTGAGTTGTTCAATCCTGAACTCAGCGGCTGAGATTTCTTCAATTATGTCTTGTTGATCGGCCTGTTGGGTATTCTAATGAGACTTTGGGGGTGATGATGATGGGGCTCTCTGAGCATTTGAAGGAGTAGTCTTTTCTCCACTTCCTTTGCTAGCTTTCTGAATCCCGCCTTGTCCAGGTTGGGTATCATCATTCTGATCATCATCATCATCATCATCCTTTTTCTTGTTTTCTTGACTTGGATGCTCAGAAGAAGGTTCTTGGTAATCGTTCTCGTCCATCTCCTCTTCATCTTCTGAAACCAGGTTGATCACATTTGGGAATGTAATCATCCTCCCATTAACTTCTTCTTGCTCAGCTGGATAAGTAGTGAGCTTGTTGGGCAAGGCAGGATGGGTCACCATCTGCTCTTGGGTTTGAGCATCTGCAGCTTGGAAATCTGCTATGAGTCTTCGTGCCACTTCATTTATGAAGGTATCATCCATCAGAGTGGCAAAGGAGTAAGACTCTGTGGGAAACATAGCATGGACATGATCTTCCAAATTGAATGCTATGGCCCTCTTCTCTGGGATATCAATTACTCTTGCAACTTCAGAAAGGTCGGCCTTTCTGATTTTCTGCCATTGTCTGAAGCACTTTAGATGTTTCTTGAGAGTGTGCTTCTGGAAGGCTTGGAGTAAATTGATTGGCACTAGACTTTGAGCCTGAAAGAAAGGGATCAAGTTAGTTTTGTTCAAACCACTTGTGTTAGTATCTGTGTGCAAAAGTAAGCTTTCTGAGCATACCTGTGTAGAAACACTAGGCTCATTTGCTTGGACTTCTGCTTGTTTGGTCTCAGAGACCTCAGATACTTTGGTGTGAGGAGAAGTCTGATCCTCAGCATCCTTTCTTTCTGCTTGAACCTGAGAATTAGAAGCAATTATGGTTTCAGAAACTTGTTTATCAGAGAAAGATATATAGAAATATGCTTTCTGAGGCTTCACTTACTTCCAAGTGAGGAAGCTCAGTAGCATGTTCCTCAGAAACCTTGGGGATTTCTGGCACCTTTTCTGCAGATACTGCTTGTTCAGCAGTTTCAGTTTCCTTTGGAAGAGATAACACTACTATTTCTCCATCCAATTGTTCTTCTGACTGAGCCTGTAAGAACAAACATAAAAGATTTAGTAGTGGGTTTTCCAGAGCACTCTTGAAGGAGACTATTACTGATTACTTACCTTCTCAGCAGAAGGCTCAGTACATACTTCCTCAGAGAGCTTTTCAGCCTCTGGAATCTCTTGGTTTTGGGGTGTTGGTTCCACCACCACTACTTCCTCAGTTGGAGCCTAAGAAGAGACATTAAGAATATTAGAACATAAGATAAGAGCATTTTTAGTTAGTTATTTCTTGTTCATAGATAACTTTACTACATGTGGGACAGACTCTTCTTGATGTTCTGAGGTTGGAGGAACCTCTTCTTGATTCAAGGGGGTGGACAAGTTTTCTTCCCCTTGAAAGATTGCCTCTAAATTGGCCTGTAACAAACAAAGCTTATGAATAACTAGTTAACATATACCTATGTTCACAAGTTAAATACAAACCATCTTTGTTACCTGAATAGAGTCAGGCTGAGCTTGGGTCTCTTGGACTAGTGGATTCTCCACAACCTCTCTTTGCTCATTGTTGTTGTCCTCTAGAGTATCATTCTGAGTCTCCATCTCAGTCTGATCCCTTTTTGAGAGTTGAGCTCTCTCAGAAGGTTGAGGAACCTGTTCAAGAACAGGGTTTTCTTCAACAACCTTTTGTGATGGCACAGTGAATGTGGAAGCAATGTCAGGATCTTCCAGCATTCTATCTTCCTCACCCAGGCCTTCTTCTTCCTACTAGGCAGAGGGGCTCCTTTCTTTCTGAGAGGCTGAGCTTGATGCTCCTCCATGGGTCTCATACTTGGACCTTTTGAGTACTTTTGCAAGTACTACATCATCCTCAGAGTCACTATCCAGTGTTGGTGCAGACCCATCTATGATATTTCTATCATCTCTGGAGAGTTCTGGAGCAGTCTGGCTCAGAATTCTTGGGGCATTCTGGAGTTGCCTTTCTGGGCGTCCAACATCTTCTGAGACCTTGTCTCCAGAAGGTTGTGCCTCTTGTAGGTTTAGGGACTTGGAGGCTCTTTTGCTTTGAGTCCTCTTTATCTTGGCAACTGGAGGTTGAGCTTGAGCTTGCTCAGAGACCTCCTCACCTTGCAGGGCAGCTTCATGCTCTTCTGCCTCTCTCTGAGCTTTCTCAGCAGCAAGTCTCTCCTTTTCTTCAAAGGCGTGTCTGAAAAGGGAGTTGGTGACTGGGATTTCCTGCCGCTCTCTGAGAGTGATTCCCATTGTTTCCAGAATGTGACAAATTCTGAGGCCAAAGTGCATATTGGCCTTTGGCTCAGCAAAGCCATCGATGATCTTGGGCTCAAATTCCTCAATACGTCCAAGGAATTTGTTGAAGGCATACTTCCCCCAATTGAAGTGGGTTTCCTGCCCTTCAAGCTTCTTGTTCAGAAGATACATCATCATCCATCTCTCCATGCTTATCTGGTCCACTCCACCTTTGTTGCCATCAAAGCAACGGACCAGAATGAGAGCTAAAGTACTCCAGTGTTTCTGGAGATGACTAGTTCTGATGGCTTTTAGAACAAATTCTCCTAGGCAACCCTTTGCATTTTCAAACTGGATTGCTTCAAATAGCTCTTTGATGCCTTGGATCATGGGAGCATCCTTGATGTTGATGTCTTCAATTGTTCCTCGATTTTTCAATCGGAATATCTTGCAGAAAGTCTTGCAGTCTAGGACAATTTCTTGTCCTTGAACTTCAGTCTCCATGTATTTCTCTTCTTCATCATTCACAACCTTTGTGAAGATTTTGGAGTTGTTATAGAATTCTAGCACATCCAGTGTGGATAGTCCACTGGGTGCAGCAGACAGAAACTTAAAGATATGGAAACTTTTCAGCATCCCCAATATTAGTTTCCTATCTGGTTTGGAAGAAATGACTGCAAGTACATACTTCTTCACTAGAAAAGCTCCCCAATTCATCTTGTGACTTGGATTCCAGTCAGATGGGGTGAACTTTCCTGTATATGCTTATTCAACACCTTAAGTTCCTTTCCTCCTTGCTTTTCAGCAGGAGCAGATAATGCGGCCTTAGGGTTCTTGGTGGTCATCTTCTTGGGTGCCATCTCTTATATAGAGTCTTGAGTGAGTGTTTTCAGAGGGGTTTTGCAAGATTAATCGGGATTAGTCTATCTTTTCAGAAGACTAAACGCAAGAAGTTGAGTTTGCAGAAGGGGTTTTGCAGAAATCTTGAGAGATTTTGCTGTTTTGATGAAAGTAAGAAATTTCGGAATTGGTAAAAGTGTTTTTCTTTTGCCCAAGTCCTATATATATAGCAGACAAAATGTACATAGATACAACATACATAGAACTGAATATGAATGAGTGTCTTTGTATCTGCATAGGCGTGGTATGACACACGTTCTTCATCAAATGCGTAGTGGGCCATGTCTGCATTTCTCAACAGACATTACTTGCTTGGTTTTAATCTCAACCGTTGAGATCAAACGTTTATTCATCAAGGGCTTATATTGAATATTTTGTAATGATATCAATCAACAAATGATATTGTGCCGACTTGATGGATTTTTGACAAGTTACATCTATTATGTCACTTAGTAAAGAGTAAGAACATTCAATCGTTTGAACTGATCATTCTGAGTGTCAAGTCCTTATCTTTATATTGTTTATCATAAAAATGGCAAAAATACAAGACATTGGACATGTTTGACTTTCAGGACTTATACTTTTCGGGCTTTGTGTGTCTTTTCTCTTTATGACTAAATAGCTTTCTGAATTCAAGTGTCAGAAGCTTCAGTTGTTTGAATGTATTTGGCCCACTCTCAGTAAGTAAGTTCTAATTTTATTTACATATTTAGTGTGTACCAACCTTTGCCTTTCTGGATACCCGCTCCAAATGTTTTGCCTTCGAGTGTTGCTACCGTAAACCTTTGCATCACTTCTTATCAGCTTGGCATTCTGAGAACCTGTTCTCAGAGCCCTACTTCTTTTCTACCTCACTTACTCAGACTTTAGAGATTCAGGACATTTTTCATCCTTAGGCATCTCCATTAACCCAAGACTATGTCATAAGGTCAAAAACCGGCTTTCTTGTAGGGGCTTGGTGAAGATATCTACAAGTTGGTCTTCTGTGCCAATCTTGAGTATCTCTATATTGCCTTTCTCAACATGGTCTCTGATGAAGTGGTGTCTAACATCAATGTGCTTTGTTCTGGCATGGAACTTGGGGTTCTGTGTGATTGCAATAGCACTTGTTTTATCACATAAAATGGGAGTTTTCTCTTCATTGAGTCCATAGTCTCTGAGTAATTGTTGAATCCACAAAATTTGTGTTGCACAACAACCAACAGCAATATATTCAGCCTCTGTGGTAGAAGTTGCAATTGAGTTTTGCTTTTTGCTAAACCATGAGATAAGTCTAGTTCCCAGAAACTAACAAGTTCCTGAGGTGCTTTTCCTATCAAGCATTGATCCAGCATAATCAGCATCTGAGTAACCAACCAAACTCAATCCACTTTCTTTAGGATACCACAAACCTACATCTACTGTACCTTTCACATACCTTTCACACCAACTGCATATTGAATATCAGGTCTGCTTGCAGTAAGGTAAAGTAGTGAACCTATCAATTTCCTATACTTGTGTTCATCAACACTCTTATCTGATTCAGTATAGGTCATCTTGGTTCCTATGCTCATAGGTATTTTAGCATTCTTTTCAGAAGGCTTAAGATTGAACTTTGTGAGCATGTATTTTGCATACTTTGTCTGACTAATGAATATTCCATCATTGAGTTGCTTGACTTGCAATCCTAGGAAATAGTTCAATTCTCCCATCATGCTCATCTCAAACTTACTTTTCATGAGATTTGCAAAGTCATCACAAAGTTGCTTGTCCTTAGATCCAAATATATTGTCATCAACATATACTTGAACTAAGAGTAGTTTCCCATCATGATTTAAAGTAAATAAAGTTTTATCAACTTCACCTTTCTTGAAACCACTTTCCAGAAGGTATTTGGCCAAAGTGTCATACCATGCTCTTGGAACCTATTTCAGTCCATATAGAGCTTTCTGTAGCTTATAGACCATTCTACTTTCTGAGGAAATTTCAAAGCCAGGTGGTTGTTCAACATAGACTTCCTCAGCAAGCTCACCATTCAAGAATGCACTCTTGACATCCATCTGATAAACTTTAAAGTCTTTATGAGCTGCAAAGGCCAGAAAGAGTCTTGTTGCATCCAATCTGGCAACTGGTGCATATGACTCATCAAAATCTAAACCTTTAGTCTGGGTGAATCCCTTGGCAACCAACCTTGCTTTGTTTCTGGTAATTTCACCAGATTCATTCATCTTGTTTCTGAAAACCCACTTAGTTCCAATCACAGATATTCCTTCTACAAATGGAACTAGTTTCCAGACTTTGTTTCTCTCAAACTGATCTAACTCTTCTTGCATTGCAGAGATCCAGTCTTGGTCTCTTAATGCTTCTTCTATAGTTTTAGGTTCAATGTTTGAGATGAAACATCCAAAAAGAGAATTAGCATTTTCAGCTATTGCTCTCCTAGTCCTAACACCTTGATTGATTGGTCCAATCACATCTTTTGCAGGATGATCCTTGATCCATCTCATCATGGGTTTAGGGCTAGTAGGGTCAACATCTATGTGATCTGAATGTGAATCACTATGATTATGACTTGATACTTCTTCAGTATCTGTGACATTTTGCACCTCAGAAGGACGGTGAATGTCTGACACTTGCTCGATGTGGGGCTTTCGACATGCTCGCCGAGAGGTCATTTCCAGAGTTAGCTCTTTGATGAACATCTTCAGTTTCCATTTCTGGAATTCTCATAGGAAATTCTTCATCATGTCTAAGAATCATCTGGTTGTTACTAGGCATTTCATGCTTTTCTTCATCAGAATCATCCTCTCTTTCCACAATGATGTTTTTCCTTTCTGAGGGTTCTTCTTCAGAATCCTTTATCATTAGTTCCTTGAACCTTTCTGAGAGTTCATCATCAAGGGGTGTTTTCTTGCTTCCTTCATAGAATACAACATGAACTGATTCTTCAATCTTCTTTGTTCTTTTGTTGTAAACTCTGTATGCTTTGCTATTCATAGAATAACCAAGAAACACACCTTCATCTGCCTTTGGTTGAAATGTTCTTAGATACTCTTTTCCATTGTTAAGAACAAAACATCTACAACCAAACACTTTCAGATGTTTGATATTAGGGGGTCTACCAACCAAGAGTTCATAAGGGGTCATGTCATGGTGTTTGTTTATCAAACATCTGTTCTGAGTGTAGCATGCTGTGTTTATAGCTTCAACCCAATAAACTTCACTTATTTCAAAGGTCACCAAAGATTGTCCTTCTTTGCTTCTTTAAGGGTTCTATTTTTCCTTTCTGCAACACCATTTTGTTGTGGTGTTCTCACAGAGGAAAGTTGGTGTTGTATACCTTTGCTGGTACAAAACTCCTTTATGTATTGATTGACAAACTCAGTACCATGGTCTGTTCTGATTGCAGATACCTTGTCATTTTTCATGACTTCAAGCTTATTCAGCAAATTTGGTATCTCCACCCTAGCATCAGATTTGTGCTTCAGAAAGACAACTCAAGTGAATCTTGAGAAGTCATCTACGACAACCAGACCATACTTCTTCCCTGCATAACTAGTTACAGATGATTCAAAAAGATCCATGTGTAATAGTTGTAGTGGTCTAACACTAAAGTGTCTAGTTTTGGACTTGAAAGAGATTTTGGATTGTTTCCCCATCTGACAGGCAGAACAGATACCATCCTTTCTGAAAGATGTTTTGGGAAGGCCAACCACCAACTCTTTCTTAGCAAGTTTGTTCAGAGTTTTGAAATTCAAGTGACTCAATCTTTTGTGCCATAACCAGTGCTCTTCTGTGTGACCTGATTGACTCACCATGAGACATTCTTCAGTTGTGGCAGATGCCCAATCGGCAACATAAAGACTACCTTTCTGCCGAGCAACCAAGACTGTCTGCTTTGACTCATTGTCAATAAGTTTGCAATACTTTGCTTTGAATTTCACATTGAATCCCTTGTCTGCAAACTGGCTCATGCTAAATAGATTATATTTTAAACCTTTAACATGTAATACGTCAGTGATTGTTAATGATCCCAATTTGACGTTGCCATATCCCAGAGAGGGATTTAATTCTCCTCCAGCAAATCTGATGTCTGATCCAGTCTTGCAAGTTTTGTAGTTGACCAGATTTGCTTTGTCTCCTGTCATGTGCTTTCCGCATCCACTATCAAATAGCCGTTGAGCCTTAGTCCAAGAGGCGTTCTGCACAAAACAGGAAACAGGAGTTAGGTTCTTGCCTCAGAGATAGAACCACCTAGACTAAACATTCTTCCAGTAGGAATCCACATTTTAGTGAATTTCTTGGGAGTTTGTTTTTGTCTAACTTGATCAGAAGGAGATGTAATAGAATCAGTAATTTTGATCTCAATCTTCCTTTTTGGGGTGTTTCTTGGTGTTCCCTTTGGTTCTTTCTGGACCCTGGGTTTCTGGGGTTGCTTTTCAGCAAACTTAGCCTTTCTGGCCAGGTCCTTCTAGCTCTGCATTCAGGTTTTCAGTGGCCTGAGATTTCTTCCACTTCTGTCTATTGTTACGTGCAATATCAGCCTTGCGCCATTGTTCTTGTCCTTCCTTATATTGTTGCAGAAGGACCTTTCCAATTGCACGATAGCCAATGCCATTTCGAACACTTTTGGCTTTCTGAATGCGCTCTTCAGAAGCCTTACTAGTTTCTGCACCATCTTTATTTTCATAAAATGGTACAGTAGAGAATTTGCCTATTCCAGCAATTCTTCCCTTCCTAGTAATATAGCAATGTGGATGGTTGCATGTCTGAGGGTTGTGTTTCTTTTCAGAGACCTTATCCACATGTTTCTTGTGAACTTGTTGTTCTTTCAAAGGCTGGGTTGCAACTCCTTTTCCTTTGTCAACTACCCTAGCTTTCTGACCAATGCTATAGGTGGTTGAAGAATCATTCTGTTGACTTTTTACAAAGGTCAACCTTTCATCACTCTTCTTCAGAGGAGATGAATTACTTGATTGTTCATCAAGTCCAAGTCCACCTTTCTCAGAGGGGTCTCTCAGATAGGATTGAACCTCAGTGAGAGTGTCACTAGCCTTTGCATAAGATTGGAAGGATAGCTCTTTCTTTCTGAGTTCTTCATTCTCAGAAAGCAGCTTCATCATTTTCTTATTAAGTTCATCCAAGGCTAGTTTGTGAGAATTTTCATTCTCAGATATCTGAGCTTTCAGAAAGGCTATTTCAGCGTTCTTGTTCTCAGATACTCTGGTTAGCTCAGAAACCTCTTTTTCAAGAGTTTCTTTGCTTTCCTCTAGAATTCTGGTTTTGGATTGTGCTTCCAGAAATTCTTTCTCATAACGATCCAATTCACTCTTGACCAACTCCAGATCCTCAATTCCATCATCACTCTCATAGTACAGAAATTGTGAATTGTTAATTACCTCATCAGCCATAAGACACATTTCAATGTTAGAGATGTCTGGACCAGCAATCTCAGCAACTCCACACATTTTATTCTTCTTAAGGCCGAAGTCGATTACATCGTGGGTGATTCCACACAATTCTGGTGATGGTAGGTTTGAGTCATCTGAATTTCCATCATCAGAATCTGTCTCAATGTCTAGAGCATCAAGTTAAATTTGAATATTCTTCCTTTCTTCAGTCAGTAAGGCCCTTTGATTTCTCTTGAAATTTCTTCTGTCCTTCTTGTCACCTGTCTTGAGCTTGTTTAAAGCAGGACAATCTCTCTTGAAGTGACCAGGCTTTTGACAATAGAAGCAGATATCATTTCCTATTTCTGCAGCTTCAGTACTAACACCTTTCTGAATGGGGGTGTTCAGAGAGTTGTTCATTTGTATGTTCTTGTACTGATGATAGTTTGGGCCAAGATGCTTTTTCAGCTTTTCCTTAGCTTTTCTTCTCTCAATCTCTTGACTCACAAATTTCTTCATGTGTCTTACTGCAAGAGAATTTTCTTCAGATGCATCTTTGGTATCCTTCTTTTCAGAAGTACCTTGAGAAACTAGAGCAACACTTTGCAACTTTTCAGCTGTTTGTTCTCTCTGAGTTGTCTCATAGTCTACAGTAGCAAGATGAGAGAAGAGCTCTACTGGAGTAATATTTGGCATTCCTTGGTTGAAATAAAAGAACTTAGTGTGCTCCCAGCTGTGATTGAGACTTCTGACAATAGTTTAATCTTTTCTGGCTGGGAGTATCTGTTGCTTTCACCAAGTGCATCCATATCACTCATAAGGGTGGTAAACCTGAAATCAAGTTCTTCTAGAGTTTTAGTGGGACCTTGTTTGAAGTTTTGGAACTTCAATTTAAGAACTTCGAACTTGTTTTCCTTGGTTTTCTTAGTTCCGGCACAGATTTCTTCAATCAATTGCCAGGCAACTTTCGCTGTTTTAGCACCCCACAGTTTACACTGTATGTGCTCAGGTGTCAATCGGATGATGATATTACGAGCCTGACCATCCAATCTGTGTCTCTTGGCATCTTCAGATGTCCAGAGCTCTCTTGGCTTGTCTTCATACATAATGCTTCCACGAGCAACACGACCACTATCACTAGCAGTCGCATCCTCGCTTCCATCTTCCTTGTCTGAGGATTTTCTTCCATCAGACACCTCAGTAACTTGGTTGAGTTGTCTGATTTTGATAGGCCCTTCATTGATGACATAGATCATCTCATCACTAATGGCCTCCAGATGGAGCATCATGTTGTTCTTCCATTTCTCGTAGTTTTCTGGCTTCAGAACGGGTGCATCACTCAGAGACATACCTGCACACTTAACACACAAATTATATAGTCCTCAGAAAGGGACAAAGTTCCTTCACCTATCTGGGGATCTAGGTTCAGTGCAGAAGGCTTGTGAACCTCCTGCTCTGGTCCAGATAACGGCAAAGTAAAAGACTAGAGGGGGGGGGGTGAATAGTCGTTTAAAACTTTTGTTGATAAACACAGTTTCTCAGAAACCTGGGGGTTTCTGATACTTAAATTCAGAGCGCGGAAGACTTTAAGATAGGTAAGTGCAGAAACAATAAATATGTGTGTGTGGTTTGCTGAAATGTAAATACAGAAAAGTAAATGACACAGCAAGTATAGTGGTATCTGGAGGTGACGTAATCATCCAACTAATCCACTTCGGTCTTTTTGAGACCTAGAATTCACTAGAACAGATAATTTAGTTCACCTTACAATAATCATATTCTAAGATTCCTAAATAAATAGTTCCCAACCAAATGTTCCCCCTGAGTTATTCCCCAGCTCCTAGAGCTAAGTACTTCCTCTACTCAGATAACCTTGGAGTTATTCCTTGATTTCCCAAATCAAGTACTTCTTCTACTCCACGCCTTGATGGTGTTGGTTATAAGGTTTGTCAGAGAGGCTTCTCGTATAAGTTTTCAGTTATGTTTTCAGAGAGCCTAATAGAACAAGACTACTTAATACACTTGTTCAGTGGATGGCGATCGCTCTTCTTGACCCAAGCAATTGATGTCCGTTCTGGAGAATGAGCTTCAGAAAGGGTATCTGATAGTTCAACTCTTTCACGAATAACAATCTCTTGTTAAGGTTCAGGACAACTTAGAACTACTAGTGAATTTTCGAGCAACAGAAAGCTTTCAGAAAGGGTAGTAGAGTGCTTGAGAGAATACTTTGCTTGATGGTATGTTTGCAAGATAGAGCATTCTAAGGTGTATTTCTCAGCATCTAAGTGTGTGATATATATAGATGAATTTGAGAGTTGTTGGATTGATATCCGTTAGACACAATTCAAATTCAGTCCATACTTATCTTGAAATGAGTACTCAGAAGTCCTTGTCTCATGTCTCAGAGAGGACTTGTGCTTCAGCGGCTTTTCTGCCGATGCAATTAATGCACTTGTACTATTTCTTGTCCTGTAGTCTTCAACGGATACATGAGCCTTTCTGATGGCTTGCATGCTCCATACTCATGATGTCATATGTCCAGAATCATATTTCAAAAGTAAGTAATATACACTTAAGAAAGGATTAAGGACATAGTCTTTCTGAGTTAGACTAAACCTTGATATCTTCATAAATCTTGTGCAATCTTTAGTCTTCTAATCTTCAGAAAAGCTCCATTGCTAGGATTGATCTTCATGGTCTTCTGGAAATAAAAATTACACTTAGAGACCTATAGTCCTAATACATGATTTACTAAACTAATCATACTTAGTGATTTCCTCTTTTACAATGTTCAAGTGAACCAAGAGTGCTTAATCACCTTTCTAGCTAATATAAGAACATGTGATGAGTGACCAAAATACTAACAGATATTCCTAACAACCATCCTGCTCAAAGTAGCAATTTGAGTCTCCAAGGCTTTCTGCTGGACATAGATCTGCTCGGTATTTAGCCTCTCGCCCGTCCTTCAGTTGATTGCCACATCTGGAGGAAGATCATCAACGGGGACTATCGAGATGCTCTCTGCCACGTGGTCTCTTGGTCCGAGCTGAAGAGCCCCTCGTCTGCTAGTTCCAGCTTCATCTGCTCGCGAGCTCGCCGGGCTTCTTTCCCGGTATTCGTGAGAAGCAGCGGCTCTCCTATTGAGAAGGTTCCTTAGATCCTCTGGTTGGTTTGGTTCTCCTAACCTTTGTTGGATTGGACGGTGCTCGTTCCTTGATTGTGCAGGTTTAACTTGCCTTGGAACTGCCAAAGGAGGAGTGGGTTGAGGTGGCTGGAGGTTGTTTTATCCAAAGCATCCTTGGATAGTGGTGAGTAAGAGGCCAAACTGATTTTCAATCATTCCAAACTCACTGGGTCGAATAATCTGCCCGTTAGGGAGAGTGAAGTTTCTCCCTGGAGGAGGACCATGTGTTCCTGGCGGAGGAACCTGTCCTTCAACAGCGAGTACTTGATCCTTATTGGTGGACCAGCGGCTCTTTCCTCCTCTGAAGAGAGACTAGCGGTGTGTCCATCACTTGAATAGTCCATTGTGTGTCATGAAGTGTCTCTCGCCGCTCTTCCACTCCTAGCGGGAGGTCTGCCTCTTTGCCTTGGGGCAGGCGTCCCGATCGCAGTAGCGTTGGTTCTTATGGACCTTCTTGTTCTTGCCATTACTGAAGAGTACGAAACTTTTCGTAAAGATTCCCACAGACGGCGCCAAAAATATCGAGTGCAAAGTCCCCCGAACACTTAAATGAATTTCACTTGCTTTCCTTCACACTAAGTACCTAGACCACCTTGCTTGTAAAGACCAAAGAGTAGAAGCCCGTAAGAACCGTCGTACTGATAAGAGGCAACACGTAAGGACCTGCACAAGTAGCTTGGAGGGGGCGGGGGGGTTTAGAACCTTATACCCGGTTTGCGTGGTGTCAAACCGGAAGGAGACTTTACTTGCGAGAGAGTGAGGGTCTACTCGGTATAAAAGTCGAGGATAGGAAGCGATTATGTCTTAAGACTTGATGTGCCTTACCCTTATCTTTAAAGTATGTGCCCTATATATAGAGATTAACCCAAAATAGGAGGGTTCCACCAGATCGTGCCAAGTGTAAGGTCCGTATTGAGCCACCAAGGCTTCAATAGGCCCATGGCCCATTAATGACACTTACCCCATTCCACTTTGAGCTTTCGGGGGTAGTTTAGTCATTAATGTGAGTTTTTAGAGGCTTTGATGCAGTCTGCTGCGGGTTAAGGTCCGAAGAGGCAGGTCCGAACGATTGGTCCGGACCGTACTAGGTTGCCTACAAGATACTCTTCTCAGTCTGCAAGTACCTTTCCTTCGGACCTTGTGCCTCAGACCTACTTACTCTCTAGAGCCAGTTTACTTGGTTGCTTATGAGGTTGTTGTGTTGAATCCGGACGGGTGTCCGGGTCGGATCCCATGGTTACGGACCATTGGCAGGGTCGGACCTACTATCCTTTGAGCCCTCCTGCCCCTTTCCTCCTGGGTGAGTCGGACTTGCGGGGGCTTAGGGTCGGACTGTAAGGTCCCGAACCCGTAGACAACTTGGGGCGCCTTAGGATTCGTTCCAAAGGCGTCTATGACGGATTGGACATATTTCCGTATCAACACTGACAATGTCGGATATGTGATCCTTTGTCGAGTTCTGAGGGCGTGCCCCCAGCTAGGTCGGACTAGCTGAAAAGGTGTGTTGACCTGAGTGTATTGGTTGACCAGGAAGGGTTTCCTTAAGGCGGACTTCCCAAGGTCGGACAAGTACTAAATTGGCCATTCTAGCCTTGATGCGCTCTAGGACACGCTCCATGGCGCCCTTAACGGATTGGATATATATCCGTAGCAACAGTAATTATTTTCGTATGGATCTATGTTGATGATGAGAATAAAGAAGAAATAAAACGTTTCCAAATCCCAAGCGGTGAGTTTGTGTGCTTGTTATTAAGGGCATCATTCAATGTAATCTAGTGAAGCGTTGTTTAGACGAAGAGAACAAAGTCTACGCATATTTACAGTTCTCTCGTCGTTTATTTGCATTTTGTGATCCTTAATTATGTATGTTTGCATAATTGTAATTCAAGTTTCATAATTATATAATGTTATTATTTATATTCCTCCTATTTGCATTTGAATTAAAATGCATGCATTATATTGTTGTGGTTTTATCGAATAATTAATATAAACGACTAGAGTTCCTTCTCTCCACGAAATTGAAATTTCATAAATATATAAGATAAAATTTTATCATGTATGGTATCAAATCATCTCATGCCTTAACTCATGGGGACAAACTCCACCCCATATTGAATTAGGCACTCAAATGGCTACCTAGAGGTTGGAAACGATCCCGAATGTGAGGGAGTATTAGAGAATTAATATAAATGACTAGATTACGCACCTCTTTACAAGTTCACGCTTTTACATGAGGTGAAATTCTATCAGATTACATGAGATGCAATTCTATCAGATTTTTGGATGATTTTTCTTCAGCAAAATAGGCAAATATATAATCCCTTAGAATTAGTTTTGTACTTCCTGCATCCAGGGAATCGCTTATCATTTTGCATTAAGTGGTATGCAATTCCAGCTATTGCAATGTCGGAGTAAATCATGGTGAAAGTTGTATAAAATGTTTACCTAGTACTCCCTCCGTTTCAGAGAACTTAATTCATACATTAGGGTTGTCGCGTAGTTTTAGGGGAAAAGTTATAGTAAAAAAAAGGTGGGAAAAAGTGTGTTTTTAGTAGCAATATGTGTAATTTGTGTGTAAAGTTGAGATTGTTTATTATTTGTTGGGTGTAGGGTAGCTTCTTTTTTTAGTAATGTATGAAATTTTGTGCTCTACGGGACGAAGGGAGTAAGTTTTGTTTGCCCATCCATCCCGATATCAACTTCCCGTGATAACTTTTTTCAGTTAATTATTTTCATTTTTATACTTGAATTACCTTCAATATAACGTTACATGATTTAATAACACAATACAATGAAAATTTTAGAAGTAATTTTGTTAAATATTTAACCATTATCGTTAGGGAAAAATCCAATTTTGGTACTTTATGCTGTAACAGTTACCGTTATGGTACATTTAGTTGTGACCATTCAAATTTGGTAGCTTATGTTTCGTATTTGTCCAATTTTTGTACTCCGTTAGTCAAACTTAACAGAACCGTTAATTTTGACCAAATTAGAAATAATTAGCGTGAATTAGGCAATTTTCTGTCAAGTCGGCGAAACTTTTGTTGCCTTCGCTGACGAGAATAGAATTTGTTGATGTTATCTTTAATCAACCTCCCCTATCTGTTTTTTGGAGCGAAAATTTAATTATTATGGGACATGGTCAATGGATTTAATTCTTGATCTATACTAACTTGTTTTTCGGAAATTGAACTATACCATTCGTTATTATTTTCTAGCGACATATTAAAAAATGAATTAATTTTTTAATTAAATTTATTAATATTTTATTAAGAACGCGTGTAGTTCATGCGTCGACTTCACGGAAAATCGACTAATTCACGCTCTTACTAATTCGGTTAAAATTAACAATTCCGTTAAGTTTGGCTAACGAATGATCAAAATTGGACAGATACGAAATATAAGGTACCAAAATTGTGTGGTCACAATTAAAGGTACCAAAAATGTAACTGTCACAGTTTAATGTACCAAAAATGGATTTTTTTTTTCTTTCCATTATATATCATTAAGAGTATTTGAGGTTGAAAATGAAAATTGTTGACCGAAAAAAGTCAATGCGGTAAGTTGAAATCGGAATAGGTAGTTGATGAGTCGATTTTACATCGTCTTCTTCGGTCATTTTTACCGTCTTATTGTTATTCTCAAGTATAGTTTTTATGTGTTTTATTTGTATTTTTTTACGTTTTCATGTTTTGTGTATTTTGTAGGTATTTGGCTAAACCGCGCTAATTGATGGCAAAATGGTGTACTTTATGTACATCTTCAGGATATGGAGTTCCAATGCCTCGAATGGATGCTAGAAGTCGAGCGGGAAGGCCAAAATACCAAGAATTGGAGTCAAAAAGGGAAAACGATCCATCCATTAACGCTAGTTTAAGAATCAAGCGGCGCCATTATGTTTAATGCAATCATGGCGCCAGTTTTGATTACTGGCGACGCTAGTTTGCAAACTAGCGACGCCAGTTGCCCAGATTTTGCGAGATTCGTCCGATCTTCTCCTAATTCGTTTCTAATTCCTTTCTTTCGTTATATATAGGTTAGATTAAAACATTATTGGGAGACAACTTTATTATTATTTTTTTTCTTCTTTTTGCTTTTCGACCTAGAATCGTTTTGTCTTGTAATCCGACAATTGATTATTGATTGAGAGCATATTCATCATACTTTCAGCCAGTTCGATTCAAGTTCTTCAATTCTTACCTAGGGTTTGTGACATGATTAGGTAAAATTGTTTCTTATCTCGTTTCTTGGTTTTTGGTATTGATTATGTTTAGTGTATGCCGGTTTATGATTCTGAGTATGTTTTTGCATATGATGAGTGCTTAAGTAGCCTAGTTATGGGGTGGTGACGAATTCAATGCGTGCTAGTTAGGGTTCGTGTATTCAATATATATAAGATGCGATTTACTCTGTGCTGTTTTGATTAATTGTGTATCCAATATTTTGTTTGTTGTGCGTTACGTCAAAATCACTGTTAGATTAAGCATTAGCTCATAAAACAACATGTTCGTCTTGCTTTATCTATCAGTTAGTTGCAAACAGTAATATCTGGATTAGCTTAATTAATTGTAGCTTGGTGAAATTGACGCCTTCACTAATGCTATATGTTTTTTAGAACTTCATACAGTTAGTTCATTGTCATAGTTCTCCGCACCCTGCTTGCTATAAGGTTGTTGGACGGCGCCTGAGTAGTGTAATAATCGGTAGGGCATGTCCCAGTGATAACTAGAGTAAATCGACACCATTATTGTTGCATGTTTCCTGCTTGCTAGCTTGTTTTCTGTCACCACTAGAGGTGGCAATCGGGCCGGGCCGGCCCGGGCTAAATCGGTCCGGGCCTATTCCGGGCCTGTTTTTAAGGGGCCGGGCCGGGCTTTTGAGATATATGTAGGCCCGACCAAGCCCCGAGCCCCATTATTTTGGGGCCGGGCCGGGCTCATTAGCCGGCTGGTCCGGGCAAAAAAAAACAAATTTTCCTTTCCTTTTTTTCCATTTCTCTTTTTATACATAATAAAAAAGAACTTGTTTTTTCTTGGCATGTAAAATGTTATTACAAACTTTTTACTAGTTAAATGCATAAATGAAAGGAAAAAAACTACTATATACATAAGCAATGTACTGTACTGGTTGAAAGCTAAGTAAGCTATTGTTTTGGCTCATTTAGCATACATGTGATCAAAATTCAAAACCATTAAACATGTGAAGTATAAAAGAATGTTGAGAGACGGCAAGTAGGAAAAAAAGAATTGATGAATAATAAAATGTAGATGATGAATTGATGAGTGAATGGGACGGCAAGTAGGAAGAAAAGAATGAACAATTTTAATGTGTTTTGGAGTTGGACTATGGACTTGTAATGTATAAGCCCAATTGATTAGTTTTCTTAGAGTCCAAATTTAATGTGTTAGCTCGATTAATAAATTTCGATTCTTATCAAATATCACATAATATGTTCAATAAATATATCGGGCTTTTCGATCCGGGCTTAAGCGGTCCAGGCCGGTTCGGGCCACAGGCTTTTTTGGTCCGGTCCGGGCCATGGAATAAGTGGCCCCTAAAGCCCCATTAAAATATTCGGTCCGGGCCGGTCACGGGCTTATAATAACGGGCCGGTCCGAGCTTGCCATTTTTACGGGCAGGGCCGGGCGGGCTTGTCTACGACAGGCCCCATTAGCACCACTAGTCACCACACCATAATTCTTTGATCATATCATTGTCGTTTAGATTAATCTGTTTTCTAGTTAGATTGCATAAGTTGATAGATAATATAAAACAAATCCGCTGTCGAAGCAAACAAACTCTTTACTGCTTTCCTTACTGTCATTATTATTCGTAAACAAGACTCATCTTAGTTAAGTCCTTCGAGACCGATCTCGGGGTTAACTTCACTGCACTACAAGTTTTCATAGTGTTAAACAAATTTAACAAATTTAAAACTTTGATTTTGACACATCACTAGAATTTATTTTCAATAATGGTGTGAAGATTATATTCGTGAAGCTTCAAATAATTCATGGGTCTACTCATCAACAAAACTTTGATTTTTACACATTAGTATTTATTTTCAATAATGGTGTGAAGATTATATTCGTGAAGCTTCAAATAATTCATGGGTCTACTCATCAATAATCGATCGATAAAATTATATATGGAAAACATGAGAATAGTATCTTAGAAGTACTGAAGCTCAATGGCAAATTCTATTTTGCTTTTACAACTATTTATAACCCCGCAATAAACAACTGGAAGTTCACACAAACTAGTACTAACTTGTGGCGTTGCCACTGTATAGTTTACTTTAAATAATAAATAAAAAGGGATAATAAAATAAATTAATCGAGAAAATAAGGTAGTCCTTCTGCATCCAATATTATATCATTGAGTGTTTATGTGAACAACGTTGATTGTAGTATCGGTCGGTAGTCCTTCTTCATCCAATATTATATCATTGAGTGTTTATTTATGTTAATTATAGAAAATGTAAGAATAGGGTCCTATCGTATCTGACCTGTTAATTAGTAACAGATACATATTTTTTTTCTTTTTTTTAAAAATTATATCCCTCAAACGGAACCAAATTAAAATACAAAAGTATACAATACAATCAATAAAGTTGTTCCCAACAACCCCGCGGTAATATGTGGTCACCCCACCACACATACACACAAATATTATACAAACATATTTCACATGCTATTGTTGTTTTTTCCAACCCACCGGTTCCCAACAACCCCGCGGTGGTATGCGTCACCCCACCAAAGACACCCGTTATGGATGAAAAAGTAGAGAGAAGATAGAAGAGAGTTTCCCCTCGCGGCCCGTCATGGAGATAAACAAAGTAGAGAGAATATCGAAGAGAGTTTCCCCACCTAGAGTATATAATATCCCCCAGGCCCGTTATGGATCAAGAAAGTAGAGACAAGATTGAAGAGAGTTTATCCGCCTAGAGAGTATATGCAGACTACCCTCGGTGAAAAATGTAGTTTTTACTAACTTAATCATAAAATGATGTGGTAGGGTCTTGTAACAAAGGTATGGAAGAGTCCGTCTCCTGAGAGTCCACAATATAATGAGAGTCCTTGACATAAAACTATACAATATGATTTTTTTTCGCGGGTTGACCCGCTTGAACCGGGTCGACCCACATTTTTCCCTTATAATACACAACCCGCTTTCATGTGTCCATCCAATCATATTGATACTTTGGGACAAATTGCTTATATTTGGTATATAATTGTCTATGTTTAATGTAAAATTATTGATGACAAGCTATTTATCTCAAAAAACTCAATATTTATAAAATAAACATAGAAATCAATTTCATTCATCAATCAATAAAATGTCATTACATAAAAAACAATACAAAAAATTTAAAATCACTATATCCAAACTACATTCATCCTCGCAAACAAAAAAAAACACCATTGACTTGTTCATCAACTCCTCCATCCACGCCTCCATCTTTATCATCAATCATTCAACCACCATTTTTATGAAAACCTACTATATGCAATGGTCAAAGAAGCTCCTGGAGCTGAAAAGCTATCTAAAAAACTAGTGTTAAATAGTAGGAGTCATTTAAGATTTTCTTAGAACCATATTCAGTACGGGAGCAATGAAACCATGCTTTCTCTCTCTAAAATTTTTCTCTCTACTGAGAGCTTTGTTCCTCTGGCTGGAGATTGGATCCTTTCTATTTGAAAGTTTGTCTTTATTCCCTCCCTGATAAATTTCCTTCCTTCTCTAGATATGATGAGATTAAACATAGGATTAGTGGTCCAGAAAAATCTATTTGCTTTGTCGTAGGTTTCTTATTTGTTTCTGTTTTACTTTATCCTTTTGTTCTTAAAAATAAATCTACCTGCTATAGTCTTTATCTGTTTTCGTCTTTTATGCAACTTGCCCAAACCTCCTCTGGTTTTGGAGTGTTTTTCTTTTTCTTTTCTGTGGTTATTAGAGGCTCTCCTTTTGGTTACTCTTCCATCCTCAACATAGTACTAATCACCATCATTCTGTTCAGGAACTGGGTAACATGGATTCGAACTTAATTGAAGATCTGGGTTCGAAGTTGGTTCTAACATCTAAGGAAGGAAATGCAATTAACATTCCATATGAGATATGGATGGCCAGTACAGTGGATTACGATCTTTGCCTAATTGGTCGTGTTCTTTCTCGGAAACAAATCCACTTGCAATCCTTCGAGAAAACGATGTTAGGAGTCTGGATTCTGGCAAAGGGCGCAAAAGTATAGAAATTCGGAAACGATCGTTTTCTGATCCGATTTGGGAATGGACTCGAGATGAAACAAATACTGCGCAGGGGCCCATTGTCTTTTGATAAAAGTCTGGTGATTCTGCGTGAAATCCCAAAAGGTACGGATCCAGAATTGGTTTATTTGGATATCTGCGATTTACATGTTCACATTGCAGGGCTTCCTCTGGTATTTGGTAACCGAAATATTGCAAGGTTTATTGGTCAGGCGATGGGTATCTTTGTAGACTTTGATGAGCAACTTGATAGAGGCTCCATTTATAATACAATGCGGATTCGTGTTGGGATTAATATTACGAAGCCACTGCTGCGTGTACTAAGCATCACAGGTCCTCAGAAGAAGAAGATTCAAGTCACAATCACCTACGAAAAACTCCCAAATTTCTGCTACTTCTGCGGGATTATAGGCCATATTGTTCAAAATTGTCATGCTTGCTTGGAAACTTTGGGTGAAAATGATCAGGTGGGAGAGGAAAATCTGAAATATGGTGGATGGTTACGCTTCAATGCCTCCTCCCAATCTAGCAAATACATTAACAGTTTCTCGGGATTGGTTCACAGAGCTTTGTTCATAATCCAGCCTTGCCCGGAATACTAGGCTCTCGTCCAACAACAAGTGGTCCAGTGAACTTTCCGGGATCAGTTTCTCAGGCTTCGGGTTCTTCATCTCGGACAGAAATCGACCGTGGAAAGCAGTTGGAAGGCGGTTTGGATAATGCAGAGCAGTTACCTTCGGATAGTGGCATGGAAACTGGCGATATTGGAAAACTGAAAGGAAACAAAACCGTTGAGTCTCCTGTTACACAAAAGTCAACATCAACCCATCCCTCCCTTTACCCATTACCGCAGCCCACTGCCTCTAACCAATTTTTCCCTTTCACCCCATTGGACCCAATTGAATCCTCACACCCCATGGATATTGTAAAATCCATGCCAAACTGGCCCAATAATGAAACACTTGAACCCACACTTTCCACCTACACTGACTCGTACTTCACTGCCCAACCAAAAGTCTACAGAAAATTCCGCCCAAACCTAGCTCCCCCTTCTGACCCACTGCTCACAATGTCACAAAGACCCCACCAGACCGAACCCAACACTAAAACCACTAAACCCAAGAAGAGAGGACGCCCTGCCAACCCCCATTCCGCACACAAGATACCTAAGCCCAAAAACACCATAAGCCAAGCTCTCAGAATCGAAGCTAACCCACTGCCATCCAAAAAACCACGCCAAACAATTACCCCTACCGAAATTGATGGACCAGAGGCGGGAGTTGCACTGCAACCCCGCCTGACCCAATGAGTTGCCTATCCTGGAACTGTTAGGGCTTGGGGAACCCTTGGACAGTTCGTGCCTTAGGTGAATTTATTCGCCTACATCGACCCCGACTTGTCTTTATTATGTAGACTCGGATGAGTAGTCAGGACATAGACAATTTAAAGCAGCAATTACATATGTATGGTTTAGGTGTATCCTCAGTAGGTTTTTCAGGTGGTTTAGCATTGTTATGGACAAAAGATACGAATGTAATGATTCAAAACTATTCTAAATACCATATTGATGCTACTGTGCAATTAGATATGAATTCTGATATGTGGAGATTTACTAGTTTTTATGGGGAACCAGAAACTGAATTGCGCAAATCTACTTGGAAATTGTTACGGGATTTGGGATCTTTTTCATGTCGAGAATGGGTTTGCATAGGGGACTTCAACGAAACTTTGACACATCGAGAAAAATGTGGTGGAAGGAGGAATGCGGAATGGCGAATGCGAGATTTTCGGGAAACATTATTTCATAATGGATTGTATGATTTAGGATACGTGGGTTATCAATACACATGGTGCAACAATCATGAGGAACCGAGTACAATAAGAGCAAGACTTGATCGAGCAGTAAGCACAACAGACTGGAATATCTTGTTTCCGAATGCACAAGTCATTCACATAGGGACACGGGCTTCGGATCACATGGTGTTACTAATGAAGCTTTTTGGCCCAACTACAGCCCATTACAGGCCCAGGAAAACATTCAAGTTCGAAGCTATGTGGTTGAAGAGTTCGGATTGTGAGACAATCATATAGAATGAGTGGATAGACGACCTGGGAATCCTGGCGAATTTGGAACAGTTCAGGGTAGGCTTAATAAACAGGAACAGATTAACTTTCGGACATGTACAACAGAAGATGCGAACTTTACAGAAAACACTCACTGAATTGCAGTAGCAACCCTTGACAGCTGAGAACAGACAACGGATAAGGGATACAAAATTCAGATCGAAACAGAGATGGATAAGGAAGAAATCCTATGGAGACAACGCTCGAAAGTCCAATGGTTTGCCGAGGGTGATAGAAACACACGTTTTTTCCATAACCAAGCGACCAAGAGAGCTCACAGAAACCAGATTGATGGTCTGCGCGATGACCAAGGGATACTGCGGGACAGTAACGAAGATATGGATGCTATTGTAAATCAGTACTTTGGGGGTATCTTTCAATCCAGGTTACCCTCCTCTGCGAATGTGGATGATGTGGTTAGTACTATGAAGAGGTGTGTGACAGAGGACATCAATCGTGACTTGAGCCGGGTATTCACTCCAGACGAGGTAAAGACATCACTTTTTTACATGTACCCTCTTAAGTCTCCAGGTCCAGATGGTATGCCTGCTGTTTTTTATCAACGCTTTTGGCATATTGTTCGTGATAATGTGATTCATTGTGCTTTAGATTTTTTAAACAATCACAATCTGGATCATGTACTAAATTTCACCCACATTGTTAATCCCTAAGTGCAAAAAACCAGAGGTTGTAAACCAATTCAGACCAATCAGCCTTAGCAATGTTATGTTTAAGATAGCTTCAAAAGCCATTACAAATAGAATTAAACCCCACATGAATACCTTAATCTCTGAAACTCAATCCGCTTTTGTTCCAAATAGACTGATACAGATAATGTCTTGGTTTCGTATGAGGTTAACCACTTTCTAAAGCAAAAAACCAAGGGTAAAGAATGTTTTATGGCTTTAAAACTAGACATGAGTAAGGCTTATGATAGAGTGGAATGGATCTTTCTAGAAAGAGTGTTGTGTAAATTAGGTTTTGAACAATCGTTCATAGACTTGATTATGCTCAGTTTATGTACAGTTCGTTATTCTGTATTGTTAAATGGTGAGCCTCTTGATCCAATCCAGCCACAGAGAGGGATCCGACAGGGGGATCCTCTATCTCCTTACTTGTTTCTTTTCTGTTCGGAAGCTTTTAGTTCTTTACTTTGTGATGCAGAGGAGAGGGAGGTACTCCGAGGGGTGGTCATGCCCTTAGCAGCACCAAGGATCTCTCATCTTCTTTTTTCAGATGATACCCTTATTTTCTGTCAGGCTACTATGGATTCTGCTGCGGAGGTTTCTAATATTTTGTTACGCTATAGTCTTGCATCGGGACAAGAAATCAATATTCAGAAATTGACGGTTGTCTTTAGTCGAAACACTTCTCAGGCAAGGGTCCTTGAAGTTTGCAATCTACTTCCTGTTAGGGTGGTTGATCGACATAAGAAGTACTTGGGACTGCCAACGGAGATGGGGAAGTCGCAGAAAGAGGTGTTTGGTTGGCTTAGAGAGCGGATGTGGAGTAAAATCCAATCTTTTGGTGATAAGAACTTCTCTAAAGCAGGCAAGGAGGCCCTCATTAAATCTGTGTTACAAGCCATACCCACATATGTCATGGGATGCTTCAAAATCCCGGATTACCTTCTAGTAGAAATTGAGTCTATCATTTCGAAATTCTGGTGGGGGGATGGTAACCGAGACAAAATACATTGGATTAATTGGCATACCTTATGTGAGAGCAAGCGTGATGGTGGCATGGGCTATAGGGACTTGAGAAGTTTCAATCTGGCAATGCTTGGCAAGCAAATATGGCGTGTTATCCAATTTCCTGATTCCCTTTTGAGTCGGGTGCTTAAGGCAAAATACTTTCCGCACACAGATATCTTACTTGCTTCACCAAAGTTTAATGCATTTTACACTTGGAAAAGTATCTTTGGGGCTATGGAGCTAGTTCGTAATGGGACTAGGTGGCGCGTGGGTAATGGTTTAAGTATTGATGCGTGGACTGACAATTGGTTGCCAAGGTCTGGTGTTATGCGGCCTATTAACCCGGACCTGTATGAGTTGGGCCAAATACCTGTGTCCAATCTGATTAGACCAGGATACAGCGACCTCGAATGAGGGCCTAATCCGAGTACTGTTCTGGGAAGAAGACATTAACTCTATCCTGCGTATTCCTCTAGTTAACTCTACTACTAGTGATCTCAGGGTGTGGCATCATTCACGTACTGGCATCTACTCAGTAACATCAGCATATTATTTAGCCAGGGATTTAAGGGCACGCAATCTGCAGAATCAGCATGGAGCAAGCAGTACTCGAGAATCGACGGACTGGGAATTTATCTGGAAACTGAAACTCCCTAATAAGATCAAAATATTTTTATGGCGAGTCTTGAAAAATGCTATACCAGTCCTTTATAACCTTCAGCGGCGCAATATCATTCATAATTCTCTATTCCCTGTTTGTGGCTATAGAAGTGAATCCGTGATACATATTTTCTTAGAATGTGATTTTGCACGCATTTTCTGGGCATTATCTACTCTACCTCATTCTATAATTTACACAGATACATGTGACATATGGAGATGGATTCTTAGTGCCTACAATCAGTTGGCTAAGGCAGACTATGAAAGATTTGTGGTCTCACTTTGGAGCATTTGGTCGAACAGAAACAAACGAGTCCACGAAGGTACATGATATGATCCAGATGAGGCACAACAATTTATCATCCGATATATCGCAAGATACAAGGAGGCCTGTACACAATTTGCTCACCCACGCCAGCAGAATGCCGAATATTAGAATTGGATACCTCCAATGCCAGGTGAAATCAAACTAAATTTTGACGCTTCTGTCAAACAAAATCTTGCATATGCTTCTACGGGAGTTATTGCGAGACCTCACAATGGAGAAACTTTGGCGTGGAAGCAACGAAAACTGGTCAATGTACAAAGTCCACAAATAGCAGAAGCCATGGGGCAAGAGACGCAGTGATATTGGCTCATGAAGCGGGCTTTAATCGAGTAATCTTTGAAGGAGACTGTCTCGCGGTCATTAAAGCAATCCACACCTCCCTTCCAAATTTCTCAATCATAGGTCCTATAATTGATGATCTGAAGTCTTTGTTATCCAACTTTGAGTCGGTCACATTTCATTTTGTGCTAGACTAGCAAATATGGTTGCACATGATCTTTGTCAAAATGTATTAGAAGATCGTGTTGGTGGTTCCATTTATTCTGATTGATGTAATCTTGAACTTAGGCTTTGCCTCTTTTTATTGAATGAAATATGACTTTATAGAAAGAAAAAAAATTTCACTACGGGAGCAATATCAAACAAGTAAAAGATTATCTTATATTAATAAAAAGATTATTCGATGTTGTTTTCATGGGGTTTCCTTACAAATTACAATCCTCTTATGATTTTTATATCATGTCACAGCTAGTGAGTACCTCATCCAATCACATAATTACCACCAATTAAAATGTACCAATCACTATAATAATTTTTATATCATTTCAACGATGTTGTGTTTATATTTTATTACACTAACAACCCTCCAGATTGAGGCAAGCGACTTCTCTTTCTACTATATAAACCCCCTAGTGAAGAGCTAGAAGTGCACATATTATCTTTTATTAATTCAAAACACATTTTAATTTCTTGACAAGATTTCGAATTCACTAATAATAATTAAAAGTATATAATATAAACATATGGCTTCTTCAGCACTACCTTGTAAGCTGTTCGCACAACTTCCGATCAAAGCCGGTGGAGGAGAGTTGTTTCATGAGCTGGTTTCGAATAAGCCACACGAACTTATCACTGCTTCCCCCACAAAACTTCAAGCTTGTAAAGTTCATGAAGGAACCATTGGAACAGATGGCTGTATCAAATTTTGGAATTTCACCGTCGGTAAGTAACTATATTCAATTAATCATATAATTCTTACTAGTGTATAATACAAACTTTTGCGAGAGACAGTCTCTCGGAGAGACCAATTCAACATCACATATTTATGTACAAACATCATATGTTTAACTTTAAACATTGTGTATATAATAAACCTACATTATACAATTGCATTATTTATATGCATTTCTAACATGTGATGTTTAATTTGTAGCTAAACATGTGATTTTTATGATAAAATATGTGATGTTTGATTTTGCCTTTTCGAGAGACGGTCTCTTGCAAAAGTTACTAATTAATTAACGGTTATAAAATTTACAAACTTTTGCGATAGACCGTCTCTCGGGGAGACCAATTCAACATCATATATTTACGTACAAGCATCATATGTTTAACTTTAAACAACGTGTGTATAATAAACCTGCATTATAGTTGTATAATTCTATGCATTTCTTAACATGTAATGTTTGTGATAAAGTATATGATGTTTGATTTAGTCTCTCCGAAAGACGGTCTCTCACAAAAGTTACTCTATAAAATTCTTACTTAAAGAATAGAGTATGAGTTTTCAGAAATATCCTAATGTTTATTTGGCTCTGTTCTCTTCATCTGAAAAACTATTAATTTTGATTCAGATCAGTTCATTCAAACGAAAAGAGCACAACCTTTCTTTTTCTTCTAATATTTGTTGTATACAATCTCCCAAGAGACTACTCTTAGAATAATATATGATCGATGGAATCCGGAATTTTGAGGTTAATTCGATGAACAAATTAAAAACCAATTCGCTCTATTCGAGCGACCTCCAAGGGATTCTTGGCACGATTCACATAGAATTAGGGTTTGATTTGCACGATTAAAAAATATTTTAATTGGAACTTGATTAGGTTTTAGTTTGCTTACATGAATTCAGTAGATATAATATACTTAGTTTTATATTCACTGAACCTATATGTATACTATATTTTTCTTAGAAATTAATTAATAACACCTCTAATTAATTATCAACCACGATTATATATTTGTATGCATAATTTAGATGGAGAAAAGCATTCTGCAAAGACTGTGGTTGAGAAATTTGATATGGAGAAAAAGAGCATTACATATAAATGGCTTGAAGGGGAAATGCTGGAGTTGTACAAACATTTTGCTGTAACAATTCATGTCGAAACCAAGGAAGATGGCGACTTTGTTACATGGACTACAGAGTACGAGCTGCGTGAGCCGGATACTCCACATCCACTTTCACTTGTCAAATTCCATATCGAACTCACAAAGGAGATCGAGGCCCATGTTCATGCCTGAAATATTACAGAAACAAATATTATACTTGAAAAAAATAAATATTTTTACACGTAATAAGTGTAAAATTAGTTTCACCTTGATCATATATATATAAGAGACCCACTAGGTCACTTAAGCATAAGCGAAACAAGTTTATGAATTAGAAGATGCCCTACTTACCTTTATCTAATAGTACTTATTTTCGTATGGATCTATGTTGATGATGAGAATAAAGAAGAAATAAGACGTTTCCAAATCCCTAGCGGTGAGTTTGTGTGCTTGTTATGAAGGGCATCATTCAATGTAATCTAGTAGTTTAGACGAAAAGAACAAAGTCTACGCATATTTACAGTACTCTCGTCGTTTATTTGCATTTTGTGATCCTTAATTATGTATGTTTGCATAATTGTAATTCAAGTTTCATAATTATATAATGTTATTATTTATATTCCTCCTATTTGCATTTGAATTAAAATGCATGCATCACATATTGTTGTGGTTTTATCGAATAATTAATATAAACGACTAGATTTCCTTCTCTCCACGAAATTGAAATTTCATAAATATATAAGATAAAATTTTATCATGCATGGTATCAAATCATCTCATGCCTTAACTCATGGGACAAACTCAACCCCATATTGAATTAGGCACTCAAATGGCTACCTAGAGGTTGGAAACGATCCCGAATGTGAGGGAGTATTAGAGAATTAATATAATGACTAGATTACGCACATCTTTACAAGTTCACGCTTTTACATGAGGTGCAATTCTATCAGATTACATGAGATGCAATTCTATCAGATTTTTTTCTTCATCAAAATAGGCAAATATATAATCCCTTGAATTAGTTTTGTACTTCCTCCATCCAGGGAATCGCTTACCATTTTGCATTAAGTGCTATGCAATTCCAACTATTGTAATGTCGGAGTAACTGTAAATCATGGTGAAAGTTGTATAAAATGTTTACCTAGTACTCCCTCCGTTTCAGAGAACTTAATTCATACATTAGGGTTGGCGCGTAGTTTTAGGTGAAAAGTTATAGTAAAAAAAAGGTGGAAAAAAGTGTGTTTTTAGTAGCAATATGTGTAATTTGTGTGTAAAGTTGAGATTGTTTCACTACAAAAAAAAAAACAGGCGTATATCCGTCGCTACAAGCTAGCGATCCGTCGTTAAATCCTTAGCGACGGATAGGTCTTTTTTTCTTTTTTTAAAATTTTTAAATTAACTGGAAATTTAGCGACGGATAACTATCTGTCGCTAAATAGTGACGGATTTTGTGACGGATTATGTTTTTCCGTCACTGTTTAGCGACGGATTAGTTATCCGTCCCTAAATAAACTTCACTTATTTCAGTGTTAGCTAGCATTGTCCTTGCTGCTTCTTTAAGGGTTCTATTTTTCCTTTCTGCAACACCATTTTGTTGTGGTGTTCTTACAGAGGAAAGTTGGTGTTGTATACCTTTGCTGGTACAAAACTCCTTTATGTACTGGTTGACAAACTCAGTTGCAGATACTTTGTCATTTTTCATGACTTCAAGCTTATTCAGCAAGTTTGGTATCTCCACCCTAGCATCAGATTTGTGCTTTAGAAAGACAACCCAAGTGAATCTTAAGAAGTCATCTACAACAACCAGACCATACTTCTTTCCTGCATAACTAGTTACAGATGATTCAAAATGATCCATGTGTAATAGTTGCAGTGGTCTAACACTAGAGTGTCTGGTTTTGGACTTGAAAGAGATTTTGGATTGTTTCCCCATCTGACAGGCAGAACAGATACCATCCTTTCTGAAAGATGTTTTGGGAAGGCCAACCACCAACTCTTTCTTAGCAAGTTTGTTCAGAGTTTTGAAATTCAAGTGACTCATTCTTTTGTGCCATAACCAGTGCTCTTCTGTGTGACCTGATTGACTCACCATGAGACATTCTTCAGTTGTGGCAGATGCCCAATCGGCAACATAAAGACTTCCTTTCCGCCGAGCAACCAAGACTGTCTGCTTTGACTTATTGTCTATAAGTTTGCAATACTTTAGTTTGAATTTCACAGTGAATCCCTTGTCTGCAAACTGGCTCATGCTAAATAGATTATATTTCAAACCTTTAACATGTAATACGTCAGTGATTGTTAATGATCCTAATTTGACGTTGCCAAATCCCAGAGAGCCCGTCTCCTGAGAGTCCACAATATAATGAGAGTCATTGAGAGTCCTACATAATAGACAAATATATACAATTTATACATAAAACTATACAATATGATTTTTTTCGCGGGTTGACCCGCTTGACCCGGGTCGACCCACATTTTTCCCTTATAATACACAACCCGCTTTCATGTGTCCATCCAATCATATTGATACTTTGGGACAAATTGCTTATATTTGGTATATAATTGTCTATGTTTAATGTAAAATTATTGATGACAAGCTATTTATCTCAAAAAACTCAATATTTATAAAATAAACATAGAAATCAATTTCATTCATCAATCAATAAAATGTCATTACATAAAAAACAATACAAAAAATTTAAAATCACTATATCCAAACTACATTCATCCTCGCAAACAAAAAAAAAAACACCATTGACTTGTTCGTCAACTCCTCCATCCACGCCTCCATCTTTATCATGAATCATTCAACCACCATTTTTACGAAAAACATATATTTTCCAAACAAAAAAAAAACAACCAACATCAACAATTTACATATAGACATACACAATTTACATAAAAATCTAAACAATTTTTTTTTTCAAAAGATGAAATAAAATACCTATATTCAAGCATCACCAATTTACCCTTAACAATCAACAATTACAGTATAAACATAGGCTATTCATACATAATAATCGAAGGAAAAAAATGAAGCATAATAACCGAAGCAAAAATGAAGCATAAACATAGACATCACCAATTTACCCTTAACAATCAACAATTACAGTATAAACATAGGCATCACCAATTTACCCATAACAATCAACAATTACAGTATAAACATATGCTATTCATACATAATAATCGAAGCAAAAAAGAAGCATAATAACCGAAGAAAAAATGAAGCATAAACATCGGCATCACCAATTTACCCTTAACAATCAACAATTACAGTATAAACATAGGCTATTCATACATAATAATTGAAGTAAAAATGAAGCATAATAACCGAAGCAAAAATGAAGCATAAACATATGCATCACCAATTTACCCTTAACAATCAACAATTACAGTACAAACATAGGCTATTCATACATAATAATTGTTGGTCCAGATAACGGCAAAGTAAAAGACTAGAGGGGGGGGGGTGAATAGTCTTTTAAAACTTTTGTCGATAACAAATGTTTCTCAGATATCTGAATGGATATCTGATACTTAGAATCAAAGTGCGGAAGACTTAATAAAGATAAGTGTAGAAACAGTTAATAAGTGTGTGTGTGTTGCTGAAGTATAAGTACAGAAATGTAAATGACACAGCAAGTATAGTGGTATCTGGAGGTGGCGTAATCCTCCAACTAATCCACTTCGGTCTATCAGAGACCTAGAATTCACTAGAACAGATAATTGAGATAGCCTTACAAAAATCCTATTCTAAGATTCTGAACAATTGGTTCCCAACCAAATGTTCCCCCTGAGTTGTTCCCTAGCTTCTTCAGCCAAGTACTTCCTATACTCAGAAACCTTTGAGTCGTTCCCTAGCTTCCCAAGCTAAGTACTTCCTATACTCAAAAACTTTGGAGTTGTTCCTTAGTTTCCCAAATCAAGTACTTCCTATACTCCGGTAACCTTGGAGTTATTCCCTGATTTTTCAAACTAAGTACTTCCTGTACTCCACGCCGGTTTTGGTGTTGGTTTCGGTTTGAGTTGTCAGATGAGCGTCTTAATAACTTTTCAGTTATTCAGATAGCTCTGTGAACTAAGTTACTTAATACACTTTTCAGCGTATGGTATCTAGTTCGATTTTACTGACCCAAGTCTTATGGTATCTGTTCAAGAGAATGAATCTCAGATAGTTGATCTTTTGATTCAACTCCTTCACAGATAGCTTTGCTTGTTTAGGATCAGGACACTTAGAACTTCAGTGTTTACTCAAGATCACAAGCTTTAGTCGCAACAGAAAGCTTTGATAATAAGTAAGCTGCTTTGAGAGAGTAGGATGTTCAGAGTTCTATGTTTCAGCGTATGCAATGTGTGTGTCTCTCAAGCTGTCTAAGTGTTGATATTTATAGATGAATTTGAGTACCGTTTAAATAGTATCCGTTAGGCTCAAATTCGAACTATCGATATCTGTGTGTATAGTAATCAGAAAGTTTTGTCTTCTTCTCAGAAGTTGCCGTTGCTTTTACTCAGACATCTCTGTCCGTGCATTAAATGCATTGTACTATACTTTTTGTCCTGTAGTGTCAACGGATTTATGCTTTGTATCAGAGACTAGACTTGTTGTCTGATTTTTTGCACATCCTTATCTTCATTCTTCAGATACCACTTGTATTTATTGAAACAACTTTGTTTGCAATATATGTTTCTTTTTCAGAAACGTGGTTAATGCTCAAGGTATCTGAGAATAGATATCTGTGGACACTTTCCTTGTTTTTCAGATATGTATCTCATTTCTCAGATATCTCTTGTGACACAGTTTGTTTGAAACTGTTCGCGTCTACAAGATATCTGGCTAAGATATCTGAATAACAGATTCAGTAATCTTGTGCAGCTTTCTTCAAATCTTCAAAAGTTGTTGAGCTTTCTGCTTGGATGTCTTCTTCTTGGTCTTCTCTTCATAAAATAAAAATTACATTTTGAGACCTAACATCCTATACAAGATTAGCTAGACTATCATACTTAGTGGGTTTCCTCTTTTACAATGTTCAAGTGAACCAAGAGTACTAATCACCTTTCTGAGACTAAGATAAGTCATCATGTTGCTGAACAAAATCTAAACAGATATTCTAACAAAATATCTAACAAATTTCCCCCATTTTGATCAGTCAACGATGACTATCTTCCCTATTACAAATCTGGATGAGGAAACAATCCAACACTTAATCATTTCTTGAGATCTTTCAAATCATATAATTAAGTGCAGAAAGTAGACATCAACCAAATCACAAGGTGTGATCTTTGCTGACAAGTTATCTTTTATAAAATACTATCTGAGAGTAAGTTCTTCAGATAAGTCGCAACTTAAGATTACAGATAACTTTAATACGTAATACGCTTGAGCTCAACAAGAAAAATACAAAAACTACATAGTAAATTAGGACAACAGGAGTAACCAAGCTCCAAGTAAACATCCTAAAGAACTAGTCTTCAAGTCTTCAATCTTCAAGTCTTCAACAAAATTTCTATGGATCAGTCTGCAAATTTCCTATCTCCAAACCTTTTATGTCATCGAATAATCATAAAGAAGAGTTCGATAAGCATCTCTGTCTCGCAAATCCACAGACTTCTTTGTAGGTTTTGGTAGGATTTTTCTTGGCAAAATGCTTGACCTATAGGTACTTTCCCCACTTCCAGGCATGCTCTATTCTGATATCTGAAAGCTTGAAGTATTCATAGATAATCTTCAGATATCTGATGTCACCCTTGTATTGATCTTCTGTCAGATAGAACGACTCATAGGGTTCCACAGCAAGTCTTGGTCTTGTGCCTGTTCCTGTGATATTCAGAATCTTGTGCACATCATCTGGCTTTCCATATGGACAATCATCAGAGAGATCCTTCTTCATGGCTTCAGTTCTCTTGACAACTTCAAAATCCAACCATGCTTTGATGTGATTGGTGTTGATCAAGGTAGGTTTATTCTTTCTCCATGCCATAAGCTGTTTGAGGATTGGTTCTGGAAATCTTGAATTTACCAATAGATGCTTAAGTTCCAGAATCCAATAGCCATTTTTCTGTTTGATGCACCTGTAGACAGAGGAATCATTGGCATACTTCACATACTCAATTTTGGCTTCTTCTGGCCTGAGTGGAAGTTGACTTTGTCTTTGTTCAGCTCTCAGTCTGTTCCTTTTCTGTCTTGAATTCTCTTTGGGGTTGTTGCTTGAAGAACTACCACCCTGGATAGACTTGGTTTTTCCAGAGATTGTTTTAGCTGCTAGAAAGTCAAATATGGGCTCAGTTAGGCTTTCAATTTTCCTTTTTCTGTGAAGAGGAGCTTCATCTTCATCAGTCTCTTCATCATCATCAACATCAATTCTTGTGAGATCTTTGCAGCCTTCTTCATTGCCCAGGGACTTGATTTGACCTTCTTCTTCTTCTTCAGAAGATTCATCAATCCCTCTAACTTGTCTTCTCCTTGGAGCCTTGGTACTCCTTGGAGGTTTCTGTGCTATGGCCCTTGTTACCATTTTGGTTCCTTTAGTAGGTCTCTGGGAAGCAGCTTGGCTTGAGAAGGATTCATAGATTCTGAGTGGTGGCTGGGAAGTTTTTCTTCTTCCTTTCCGAAAGCAAAGACCTGACTCAGATTTCTTCTTGTTTTCATCTCTTTCTTCCCATTCCCCCTGACTTTGAGGTCCAGATTTGTACTTTCTTTCCCCCTTAGTCATTGTTGGCTGACTCAGTCTCATAAAGGAATCTGAGAGAGAGTCAAAATGCCCTTGTAAATAGTTGTAGGCAGTGACCAACTTCTGAAGTTCGGCTTTGAGTTCCTGATTTTGCTTGATAAGTCCATTGTCCTTATCAGTGAGCTCTGCCAATGGGCCTAGGATGGCATCTGCTTTTCCAGCAGTGTAACTTGCCTCTTGAAAAGCTTTTTCAGCTAAAGACACATCATCGTCCCTTGTCATTCCCAGATCTTTCTGAGCAATGATCATGCTAGTTGTTCTCTGAGTGATGAGCTCAGTGAACTTTCTCATTCGAGGGACTGAGGCAATTACTTCCTTGTTTTGTGAAGACATCTCCTTATTCAGAGTAGCTAGTACTTGGTACCTGCTCATGTACTCATGGGAGTGGACGTTTGGCAGTTTGTTGAAGATTGTAGGAGCAATCAACTTTCTTTTTAAGTGAGAAACCGCTAAAAGTTCATGGCGGTGCTCTGCCAAAGTCTTGTCTTCTTCACCATCTGAGTGATTAGCCCAGTGATCTACATCCTCTTGGACATGTTCATCAATCGTATCAAGTCCAGCAACCATCTCAGAGAATGGTTTCTTTCCTTTCTGGGAGGAGGATGGTACTTCTTTCGAAGATGATGCAGCCTTAGCATCATGCTTGACTTGAATACTTCTTGATGACGAGTTCTTTGGCGATTTCTTGCACAGCATCCCGTAGCTCGTTAACCGCAGAGTAAGCATTCATTTCTTTGAGGTATTGATCTTCTAGTTGATCAAGCCTTTCTCTGGATTGAGCTATTTGATCTTCCAGTTGAAGATGGAGCTGTTGTTCTTCTTCCAACAGTTGTCTGAGTTGAGCACTTCTGGTCTGAGTGTTTAATATTTTCTGATTGGTTTCTTCAGAAAGCTCAACTACTTGTTCAGTAGTAACTGCGTGTTGGTGAGAAGATGGATGAGTAGATTTCTGAGGTGATGAAGATGGAGATTTCTGTGAAGTCTTCTCAGTTTGCTTTTCAGCAGCTGAGGCATTGTTTCTCTGTGAAATTCCTCCGGTCCCTGGTGCAGGAGCATCATCATCATCCTTTTTGTCATTATCATCCTTTTGGTGATGATCAGTGGGAGGTTCATCAAAGAAATTTTCATTCATTTCTTCCTCCTCATCATCTTCAGATACAAGATTGATCACTTCCGGGATAGTGATCTTCTGCCCATTAACTTCTTCTTGTTCAGAAGGTATGAATTGCAGAGTCTGGGGCAGAACTGGCTTGAATGCCATCTGTAATCTTGTCTGACCATCTGCCTGTTCAAAGGCATGTATCAAACTATGCGCCACTTCTCTGGAAAAGTCCTTGTGTAGTAGAGTCGCAACTGTATGTTGTTCTGTAGCGAACATTGCTTGGACATATGTTTCCAGGTCAAGAGCTCGTGCCCGTCTAGTTGGTTGATCAGTTATTCTCAATATTTCAGAGAGATCAGAGCACCTTAACTTCTGCCATTTCTTGAAGCATTGAATGTGCTTTGGCAAAGTGTGAGCTTTGAAGAAGTGAAGTAGGTCCCTTGTTTCTTCAATGGGAACCTGCTTTGCATCTGTTTGAGCCTGAAAGAAAGAGTTTTGAGTGAGTTTCAAAACTTTGGTAGATATCTGAGTAGAAGTGTAGTTTAGTTTCTGAGTTACCTGAGTATGAACATCAGGCTCAGATACTTGTTCTACTGGGACAATTGGGGTCTCAGATATCTTGTGGTGAGGTGGAGACTTGGAAGTCTGGTCCTCATCAACCTTTCTTTCTTGAACCTGAGAATTAACATTATCACAATACTTAGGAAATTTTATCAAGAAGAACTTTAAGTGACAAGTCAGATATCTGAGAGGTCAATTACCTCCATGGGAGGCTCAGATACTTGTCTCTCAGAGACTTGTGCAGTCTCTGGAATCTTTTCTTGTGATGAAGCCCTTGATGCCTCATCAATTTCCATAGGTGCAGGGGATGTCGCAACTTTGTCCCCTTGCACTTCTACTTCTGATTGAGCCTGTAAGTAGATAGTATTGAATAATTTAGAAGAAGTTTTAAGATAACCCAGGATGAAGAGTACTTATCACTGATTTTCATATACCTTCAAGTTTGAAAGCTCAGTGATGTGTGCTTCAGAAACCTTGTTTGTTTCTGGGTTTGTCTCTGGCATTTCTGCCTTATCTTCTTCCATCTCAGTTGGAGCCTGTTAGAAACATTTATCATTAATGAGCATACAAACATTTTTACTGAAAAGTTAGTTTTCTTTAAGAATCATTTACCTGTGGCACAGGCTCAGATTTCTCAAGAGTTGAGGTTGAAGGAACCTCTTTTTCAGTATCTGAGGTAAGCTTTTCAGCTTCCTCTTGTTTTTCCGTTTCTAACTCAGCCTGTAACAAAGAAATTCTTATAAGGTAACAAGATTTATAAGTATAAAATTTGCACAAGATAAGAGTTAAACCAGTCATTTACGGCGGTTTCAGTCGATTGGTCTCTGGAACTTGTGACCTTTGTATACATTGGTCGTCTTGTCCCAGTTCAGTTTCTTTGTTTGAAGTTTCTGGTACTTCACACCTTCCCTGAGTATGCAACTCAGTTGCCTCCCCTGGTTTATCATTCTGAGTAGATGTCTCAGTTTGATCCCTCTCATTGAGTTGGGGAACCTGCTCAATTCTGAGATTTTCTTCAAAGATATCTGTATTCTTTGGTATTTCAAAATGGAGTTCATTTACCATTTCATCAACCACTTGTGGCTGTTGTGGTTGTTGTGTTTGTGGTTGTTGTGGTTGTCTGGAAGCAGAAGATTGATCAGTAGAATGTTCTTCCAGATTCTTAGATGTGGCATTCCCATCAGCATCTGCCAATACTAAGATACCACTCATCAGGGCTTTGTGAAGTTGTGCAAGAGAGTCATTCCCTGATGATGTGTTTGCACCAACAACCTTTGCTATAGGTTCAGCAACCTGTGGTGTAGGTTCTTCTTCAGATACCTTATCACCAGTTACTTGTTCAGTAACCTTAGCCCTCTTTGATTTTTCTAGGACTTGAGAGATGACTAGTTCATCATCTTCATCGTCAGAGCTCTCATCAGCATTGGGAACTGATTGGTCCATTATTCCTGCGGTTTCTGCAGATGGGGCTTGGTGTTTTTCACCACTTTTGGCAGCATTCATGAGTTCATCAGCAAGGCTTTCTGCATTAGTCGCAACATTTCTGAAAGCACTTTCTCTTGCTGAGTCTACTTGTTCAGTAGGTGATAACTCTTTTGCAGTATTGATGAGTTCATCTGCCATGTTTGTAGATATCTGAGAATTGACAACCTCTTTGGGTGTGTCTTCTGATTTGCCAGCAGACTTCTTTCTTGAAGTTCTGGGCTTCTTGGTCGCAACCTTTTCTTCAGATATCTTTTCAGATTTTCTCTTCTTAGGACCTTTCTGAGACCCAGTAACCTTTTTCATCAGATTTGTATACTCATATTTGTAGAGTAAGTTACTGTTGGCTATTTCAGCCGTCTCTCTGAGCTCAATGCCAAGCTTTTCCAGCAAGTAGCATATCTTCAGACCATATCCTACTGTGGCCTTTGGCTCAACTAGTCCTTTAACAATCTTAGGCTCGAAGCCTTGAATCTTCTTCACAAATTTCATGAAGGCGTACTTTCCCCAGTTAAAAGGGTTTTCCAGCCTTTTGTCTTGTTGATTCAGCAAGAACATCATGATCCATCGTTCTTGGCTTATCTGGTCAGCACCTCCTTGTAGACCATCAAAGCATCTGTGAAGAATGCAAGCCAGTACATCCCAGTGAACCAACAGATGTCTGGTTCGGATGTCAGCAATTTTGAACTCAGTGGGTGGATCTGATTTCACAAGATCACACACATAACTGTAAAGTTCTTTAACACCTTCAAGGAGTTCCTCATCCTTGGTGTTTATTTCAAAATCCTTTCCAAGATTTTGAACCTCAAACAACTTACAGAAAGTTGTTAAGTCCAGAAGGATTTCCTTTCCTTGGACTGAGGCTTTGATAGACACTATTTCAGTGCCTTCAGATACACAGGAAATAATCCTGGAGTTGTTGTAAAATTCCAACACATCAAGTGATGAAATTCCACTAGGGCGAGCAGATACAAAGCCCTTTATTTGTGCCTTTTCAAGCATGTCAAGAATTAGCTTTCTGTCGGCTTGGTTCTCTATTCCAGCCGTGAGGTATTCCTCAACCATGGCACCACCCCAAATCATTCTGTGACTTGAAGTCCAATGGTCAGGATTGAAAGCTCCTACCAGTCGATTGTTAACAATAACCAACTCTGGTGCTTGCTTTTCAGCAGTACCAGTGGAGGATTGGGATTTCTGTGTAGAAGTGTTCTTGGAGGCCATCTCTTTATATAGTAAGGATTTGAAGCTTGTGTTTTGAAAGAGATTCGATTGAGTGATTCTTTTCAGAAAAACTTAATCAAGATTTGCAGAGATTTTAGAGAAGTTGCAGAGGATTAGGAGAAGGTTTTTGCTGTTTTGATGCAAGTTGAAATTTCGGATTAGGCAAAAGTGATTTCATTTGCCAAAATCCTGTATATATAGCAAGTGAATCTCAACAGACAAATACATACAAATTGATTTTGTGTGCGTGATTCGTGATTTGCAAGCCGGCATGATCAAAAGTAGTTTCGGCATTAAATGCTTAGTGGGCCATGACTGAATTTCAACAGTCCACTATTTACTGTGAATTAATTTCTGCCGTTCAGATCAAGCGCTTGAATTCATCAAGGGTCACCATTGCTTCTCCAGCAATGATCACAATCAACAAATGTAATTGTGCCCATTTAATGAATTTTGGCTATTAGCTATCTGAATCACAATTCTGTTGGAGCAAGGACACTTAGATCTGAATCTGTCTTATACTTAGGATTTTCCCAAGTTTTTCATCAAGATAGAAATAGTGCGAGATTCAAGAGAGTAGTTGACTGCAGAAAGTTATACTATTCTCTTTTGTGTTCCCCGTTCAAAGAATGATTCAGCCTGCCCTCATTTTCTTCCTTCTCCCTTCTTCTTCCTCATTCTCTTCTTCTCCGTTTCCGGTGAATTGTTCGTTATTCCGGCCAATCTTGGTGCCTAATCGAAGCTAGTGGGACAAGGAGTTTGTTTCTTCGATCAATTTCAGATTTCTACCGATTAATCAAGGTATTTTGGCTAAAACCCTAGTTTTTTAAAATTTGGGGATTTTGTTTATTTTGATTAATTTGAGCAATTATATGTATATATGATAAGTATGTAGTAGTTAGTTTAGTTAATTTGATCAATTATATGTAATTTGTTCAATTTGATAGTTAGTTTAATTAATGATATGAATGTATGTAGTATGTTAAGTTTGGTATGTATGAATGTATGTAGTTAGTTTGATTTGTGTGTTAAGTATATATAGTTAGTTTAGTTAATTTGATATGTTTGTTAAGTATAGAAGTATGTAATTTTGATTTGATAAATTTGTATGTTAAGTATGTAATTTGATATGAATATATGTAGTAATTCGATATGTATAGAGTAATTAGTTAATTTGATATGTATGTTAAGTATATAATATATGTACTAAGAGGTTGAAATGGTTATTATATATGTCCAATTTTGTAACACATCGAACACTTAATTAATAATTAATTTATAAGGAACATATAATAATTAACAATTAACCTCTACAATCTTCTTATCCGAATTGGAATCGATCTAATAAATTAAATACGATCTAATCAATTGGAACGTCTCAGGTTAAAAATAAAGTAAACAATGAATTCCGACCGTTCATGGATGTACGATCGCATGTAAATGATGTAGTTTCTAGGAGTTTCAGAGAAGGGTTAAAGGTTTCATCTCGTTTGCCATGGGACATCCGGTTTGTGCAATTGGGGGTTGATAAAGTGTCCTTGCACATTGGAAACCTGCGGAAACAAGCAATTTATGACGCCTACTGCAGTATTCGAGCACTTGCGACGTTATGGATTCATGCTTGAGTATCATGTATGGATTCATCACGGTGAGGAAGCACCGTCCATGGCATACCTCCAGTGGAGGGAGAGGCGGGGTTTGGGGCCGCCTATTGAGTGCCTTTCTGCTTGTCGGAACATGTGCATGGTGTATTGGGAGGAGGATGTAGATCTGTTGGAATGCAAGTTACGTGGTAGGAGGCGTCACAAGTGATGAGGAGGGGGGTGCATGAGAATGAGGAGTTTCATCCGTTTTGTCTCTAGGCTTGTATAACTAGTAATCATTAGTTGATATATATATGAAACCAAATATTATGGTAAAATTGAAGCTGATGTAACTTATATTATGTAATGCCTTAACAATTGACTGAAGCTAATATAACTTATATTACGTAGCAATTGATTGAATTATTGTGAAATTGATTTATTACCGTAAATGAAAGACCTCGATCTAATGAATTCAAACGTGTCAGGTTATTATCTAATTATTCAATGAATACCGATCGTGGATGGATGTATTGTCGTACTCTCAATGGCAGAGTTCAATGGTTTTCTGAAAGGGGTTGAAGGTTTCATTGAATTTGCAATGTCAAATCCGTCTTGCGTAAAGGATGGGTTGATAAAGTGTCCTTGTGCAATGAAACAGTGCAGAAACAAGCAATACGTGACTCCTAAAGTGGTAGTCCAGCACTTGAGGAAAAATGGATTCCTTCCTGCGTGACGTATGGAATCATCATGGTGAGGAAGCAAGACCGTCAATACATATGACCAATACATAACGTGGAAGGAAGAAAAAATGAACAAGTCGGGAACAATCCCAATCAAGGCGATGCTATTCGAGCTCGAGTCGAACAAATGGTGTACGATCTTTGCGGGCGGAGTTCGTGGACACAACCAACACTCAAACCGAGGTGGAGGTGGAGGAACCACCGAATCCGAGGATCGCTTGTTCTTTGACTTGTTAGAATCATCAAGGAAGCCGGTTTACCCGGGGTGTAAGCTCACTGAGTTGTCTTTGTTATCTCGGCTAATGAGTTGTAAGGCTAATGGCCAGCAATCTGAAACGAGCTTCAATGAATGGGTTGACGTAATGTCGGACCTTTGTCCTGAAGAAAACCTAGTTCCCACCAACTTTTACCAAGCGAAGAAAAGATGGGATTAGGGCTGTGGTAACCATAGATCGTTGTCCTAAAATGTGCATGATATATTGGGAGGAGGATGCGGATCTAATAGAATGCAAGTTACGTGGTAAGGAACGGTACAAGCGTTACAAGGAGGGGGCGCAAAGAAACGACAAAGAAAAATCTCTCACATAAGAAAATGTGGTACTTCCTCTAGCACCTCGTTTGAAAAGATTGTATGCTTCAAGTGCTTCATGGATAAAATGCGGTGGCACAAGGAGCGAGTAATCTCGGATAATCTGTCAAGGTGGTAGAATGGACCATCCATGAGACTCACCCATGGAAATCGTTTGACAAGACATATCCGAGTTTGCGGCCGAATCTAGAAATGTACGTTTGGGACTTTATGCGGATGGTTTTAACCTGCTCGGTAGTGAACGCGTAAATACTCTTGTTGGCGATTATGCTCACACCGCATAATCGCCCCGGTGAGTGCATGAAGGAGCCATTCATGTTTCGACGCATTGGTGCTGGGCGAAAGATCCTGGACTGACGTTGGATGTTTTCTTGCAACCCCTAATCAAGGAGCTGATCGAGTTGTGGACGGATGGTATCCCTGCATATGATGTGTCGACAAAAAAGAACTTCACCTTGAGAGCAGCTCTTCTTTGGACCGTGAGTGACTTCCTGCGTACTCCATGCTATCTGGAAGGAAAAGCAGGAAATATGCATGTCCACATTGCTTGGAGGATCTGGATGCATTTAGGCGAAGGGTAGTGGAAAATTTTGTTGGTTTGATTGTCATCGTAGGTTGCTAGAAAGTGACCATCCGCTCAGAAGAACAAGGATCAATTCTTGAAAAATAAAGTCGTCAACAAAAAGCTCCGACAAGACTTACTGGTGCCACAAATTCTTGCGGAGATTGATAGATTGGGTCTTATGAAGGTGACTAGCTTTGGGTGGATGAAGCATAACGAGAAAATTGTAAAAAATGTGGTTGGAGGAAGAGAAGCATTTTCTGGGACTTGCCTTACTTTGAGCGATCTTCTTATCCGTCACAACTTAGATTTCATGCACATTGAGAAGAACGTGTTCGAGAACTTATTCAATACACTTTGCAACATTGAGGGAAAAACAAAGGACCATGCGAAGTCTAGATCCGAGTTGTCGACGTGGTGTAAAAGGCCTGAGTTGACAAAGAAGGATGAGAATGGTAAGTGGCCGAAAGCGTGCTACACAATTGACAACGCTTCTAGGTCAATTTTGTTTGATTGGGTGAGGGCATTGAGTTTCCCAGATAATTACGCCTCAAATTTAGAGAGGTGTGTGGAGCACTTGTCGGTTCACCTTCCTCATGAAGCGAGCTGGTTTGATTCTATGGAGCACTTGTCGGTTCACCTTCCTCATGAAGCGAGACTTGCTGGTCCGGTTCAGTATCGATGGATGTATCCATTCGAGAGGTACTTGGGGAAATTGAAGAAGTATGTCAACAACAAAGGTAAACCTGAAGGTTCGATTGCCAATGCCTACATTCGAGAGGAAACTGCAACCTTCTGCTCTTATTACTTTGATGAACACGTCCCTACGAAGACAGCAAGGCCGGCTCGAAATGCAGACACATTCGTAGTTCAAGCGGATGATGAGTTTTCCCTATCTGTCTTCAGGGTATCAGGGAGACCTCTTGGTACAGCTAAGAAAGAATATCTTACGGATAAAGAGTTGAAAGCAGCTCAATATTATGTCCTCACGAATTGTGCTGAGGTTGACCAGTATATGGTACTATTTATGGTCAAGAACCATTTATTTAAATTTTAATATAGCTACGCAAGTCTCTACTTCAATTATAGACTTATCATCGAATCAATGTTTGCGCTTTTTCAAAAAGCGTTGTTTGGCGTAAAATCCTCGGATGATGAGGATACACTAGAGGAACTACTTGACTCAAAAATTCCTACGAATTTCCAGTTGGTTCAGAGTATGTCCGAATCCTATTAACAACGCCACATGCATATACTTAAAGGCTCTCGCAGGTCCATTCAAAAGGTCTACATTCCGAGTTATATAGTCAATGGCCTTAGGTTCCACATTTGAATGTAACACGGCCATGGCGACAAGCAACTCCGGTGTGTGTTAATGGTGCGTAAGAGTATGGAGACGCTACTTTGTTTGATTTCCACGGCAAGCTAAAACGAATTGTGAGGATTGAATATTCGGATTGCCATTTAAACGAACCTTCTTGTTTGACGTTGAGTGGTATGATCCTAATCCAGAGGTACGAGGAAGAACGAGCGGTATGAAATGGTTGATGTGAACCAAAAGAAGAGGTACCAACCAAGTATGAACCATTTATTCGGCGACTCAAGCACGACAAGTGGTGTTTCTTGAATATCCAAGCGAAACGCGATAAGGGGAATGGTTAGTCTGCGGTACCTATTCGTTTCGCTCGAAAGTGGAGTACATTGAGAAAGACGACTCAATTACCAACTCGTACCAACAAGAGGATGTCGATAAACAAGCAGAAGATCCCATAGAAGCAGATGATGAGTTGTTTGATCTGCACGAGGACCAATATGTAGTCTTAGAGGACGGCTATAATGGTATATTATGTGTATTATGAGTAATTATATGTGTTATTATAATCTGGCGCGTTTATAACTCGTACTAACACATTTTTATCAGTATTTATTACATTTTTTGCAGATGCATGACAGAGGCCGTCCTATCGTCCCCCACGCAGCCGGCCGCATGATAGTGGTGGGTCGGGGACACCGTCGAGTGGAGGGCTCAAGATCGTGACAAGAGGTCTCGGATTCTGAGACCCCAGGCGAGAGAAGCGATCGTGGTCTACCAACAGCCGGACACATCTTTGGAGGACGACCACGACGATTGTCCCTACCTCGTGTTCGATCCAAACAATCCCAACGTCACGTGGGACGGCTTGCCTGTGATTTTCCCTATTGGTCCTGCCAAGTAAGTATTATACATTCTTCTTAAATATGTAAAACATAACTGATAATGATAGTTGACAAGTATAAATTGTTGTACTAAAGTAATGCATATTCGTTTCTTGTATCTTATACATTGACAACAGCTTATGGCCTCGGGAGGTGCACAACAAACTAGGTGACATCTTCCGGAGCAGGAGAGAGCCACCGGGGCAGGGTGGTGAGTGTTGGAGCCACATCTCGGAGCGCATGAGGGCCGAGTACTTCGATGAGCTGAGGGTAAGTTAAAATATGACATTCATTTGTTTGTAATTATAATTAATCGTTTTAATATGAGTGGTATGTTAGCCACTGTATGTGAGTGGTATGTTAGCCACTTTATTTGGGTGATATGTTAGTCACCATTGTGTTAGTAAATTTTAGGACAATGTGAGTGGTATGTTAGCCACTGTATGTGAGTGGTATGTTAGCCACTGTATGTGAGTGGTATGTTAGTCACCATTGTGTTAGTAAATTTTAGGACAATGTGAGTGGTATGTTAGCCACTGTATGTGAGTGGTATGTTAGCCACTTTATTTGGGTGATATGTTAGTCACCATTGTGTTAGTAAATTTTAGGACAATGTGAGTGGTATGTTAGCCACTGTATGTGAGTGGTATGTTAGCCACTATATGTGAGTGGTATGTTAGCCACTTTATTTGGGTGATATGTTAGTCACCATATCTGTTATGTTGTTAGGACATGTATTGACTTTGGATGTTGTAAGAAATTGGGAATGTAGAAGGAGTACTTCATTCCCAGCAGGTTGATCCCACAGATCTGGCGCGTTTACGAGACTGTGGGATCCAAACTGCTGAGGATATGGTCTGACGCGTGGAAGGCCATTCGGGATCGGGGTGGCCCAATCCCTCCACAAAGTTGATGCAACGGAGTGGGCCTTGGGATGCCTCTCACGCAATCGATGTCCAGACGTTGCTTGGACCAACAGTAACCGGGCATCCTACCGATCGTCGGCAGAAGGGCCGTTCACCATCTTGGGAGGCGATCTCATCGATTATTATCAATCGATATATATGTGTTTTGCAATCTAGCATTACGTATGTATGAAGTCTCCGCTCTATTACTTGTAGATGATAAATTGTTGACTAGATCTGGTTTGATTCAGGTGGCACGGGGAGGTGACATCCAAGTATGCCATCTTCAAGAAGGCCAAGGTAGGGCGGGTATGGACCATCCGGCCTCGCCTATTGCGGTATGTTTATGTTGCTTAAAGTTCATATTTGTACACTATTACAAGTTACTTTTTAAAACAAGAATCGATCATTATATCTGCTATTTACGATTTCAGGTGAGGTTGATGCTCGGTGGCGCGGTGAGGACGAGACGGGTGATGTGTTGTCAATCAACAAGTTGACAACATCTTCCTAGAGGTCAACAAACCGGACAAGAAAGGACGAATATATGGACTCGAGCCTCGGTTTGCATCTGGCTAGTCCGGCGTGCTCCTCATCATCATCCAGACGTCCGGTTTACACGTGACTGTGTCTCGAAATGGTGCAACGTAGTCCGGAACATGTTGCTCGGCTAACTCAAGAGATGGAGCAACAAAGGGACGAGATGGAGCGCCATGACGAGAACGAAGGAGGAGAACGAGCGCCTTGATTCTGAATGGAGCGATTCATGTCCTGGCCCACCATCACCCACCCCACCCGTCGATAGCTAGTTATGTATCTGTATGTTCGGATTTTTTTCATATTTACACTTGTTTGGATAATTTCTCCAGCTCCGAATATTACTTTTTTATTCATTGAAACATTTTCCGTATTATTGATTTATTATCGAACATTATATTGGTGAACTACGAAAAATAGGGATTAATATGAAATAAATAGTGACGGAATTCACAGTGACGGAATTAGTGACGGAATACACAGTGACGGAATTTGAAATTCCGTCACTAGTCGAATTAAAATATTTAGCGACGGATAGGATCTATCCGTCGCTAAATATAGCGACGGATAGATCCTATCCGTCGCTATATTTAGCGACGGATAGAATCTATCCGTCGCTAAATTTCGGAATTAAAAAAAAAAAATAATTGGTCAATCCGTCGTCCAATCCGTCGCGAATTGGACGACGGATTGTTATCCGTCGCCACAGCTCCAGGGGGGCGACGGATTTTCTATCCGTTGCCAGAGCTGGGGCGACGGATCCGTCGCTACAGGCCAGATTTTTTGTAGTGCATGTTTCTTCTGGATGAAGAACTCAATATCTCGACAACTGCATCTTCCGACAAGAAGCAGAAGGTTGAGAAAGCACCCACTCCCACTCTAGGAGGAAAGGAAGGAAACAGAGAATGTTGGACATTACAAGTGGATGGATCATCAACCGGACGGTTGGGAGGAGTAGGAGTTTTCCTTGAAAGTCCTGAAGGAGCCAAGCTCGAGTACGCCATCACCCTCAACTTTAAGGTGACGAACAACGAGGCCGAGTATGAAGCACTTATCACAGGCCTAAGGTTGGCGAAAGCCCTTCAGGTGAAAAGAATCAAAGCCTACACAGACTCGCAGCTCGAGCAATCCCAGTTCTCCGGATCCTTTACCACCAAAGGACCTAACATGATCAAATACTTGGAGCTCCTCAAAAAAGAGGTTGAGCACTTTGAAGAATTTACTCTCGACCAGTTTCACAGAGAGTGGAATGAAAAAGCCGATGCTCTCTCCAAGTACGCCTCAGCCTTAGGAGCTTTGGACACAAGAAGTGTCATCCTGATGACCCGCACAGAATCCTCCCTGGCAAACCCCAACGGAGAGATGTTTCTCTTGAGCACAGAAAGAAATTGGATGACCGATATATTCCGTTACCTCAAGGATGGTACTTTACCTGTGGATCCTGAAGAGGCCAGGAAGATTCAATGTCGAGCCAACAGATACTTTATTCTAGGAGAAGACCTCTACAAGAGATCCTTCAGCGGAACTCACTTGAGGTGCCTAGATCCTCAGGAGGCGAAAACTGCGATGGAAGAGATCCACGCCGGAAGTTGTGGAAGTCACTCTGGGGGAAGAACCTTGGCGCAAAAAATCATCAGGCAAGGATACTATTGGCCAACCATCGATATGGACGCTGCCAACACCGCCCGCACCTGCGAAGACTGCCAATACTATGCCAACATACCGCACCGTCCGACCAACCCTATGATTCCGTCAATCATAGCTTGCCCATTTGATCAATGGGGTATAGACATAGTTGGTCCCTTTCCACGAGGAACGCATCAGAAGAAGTTCTTGATAGTGGCAGTAGAATACTTCACTAAGTGGGTCGAAGCTGAAGCAGTGTCAACCATCACCGAGAGCAGAGTTCGGACATTCATCTGGAAGAACATCATCTGCCGGTTTGGACTCCCACGAGTGTTAGTTTCAGACAATGGAGCACAATTTTCTGGGTCAAGGCTGAAGGAGTGGCTCCACTCCTTCAAAATAGAACAACGCTTTACTTCCGTTGGCCACCCCCAAGCCAATGGTCAGGTGGAAGCCACCAACAAGACCATAGTCAAGATTTTGGAGAAAAGGTTGAGAACTTCACAAGACAGTTGGGCGGATGATCTTGACGCGGCCCTTTGGGCGCATCGAACGACAGCCCGAACTGCTACACAAGAAACACCTTTTTCCTTGGTCTATGGATCTGAGGCGGTCATCCCTTCAGAGACGGTGGTAGCAACCCAGAGAATCCAGCAATACAACCCAGTTGGTAATGAGCTCGCAAGGATCTACGACCTTGAGCTCCTTGAAGACAAGCGCGATAAGGCATTGGCCAACATCCTTCGGCACCAAGCCATGACTGCTCGAGCCTACAATAAGCGTGTCTTTCCCAAGGACATACAAGTTGGAGACTTAGTCCTTAGAAGAGCTGATATACTAAGTCATGTGGGAAAACTTAAACCCAAGTGGGAAGGGCCATACAAGGTTACTGGGGCAAGAGTTAATGGAAGCTTCGAACTAGAAGATGAACAAGGCAGGACCTTCAAGAGAACTTGGAATGCCAAGAATCTCCAGAAGTTTTACACTTAGAGAAGCCCTCAAGTTGTAATACGATTTCCGTCAAATCAATACAACTGGGATTTCATAAGCATTGTCGATAATCATGTCCTCGGGGATATTTAACTGCTTGATCCGGACCTTGTTCATACATTGATCCGGATCGGACTAGCACAATCAAACAGTGTCAAAACCTTGACAAAGGCAAAAACGCTTTCATTACAACAGTACAGAGTTACAAAGTCAGGGTCCGAAGAGCCCAAATCGAGCTCACAAACACAAGCCCCTACTCTCTCTTTTCTACTATTACAACGAAGCTTCCCAATTAACCCTAAGCTACCAAATCAAACCCCATGCGAACAACTGCCCGCTGCATCTATAGGCGCCCCGAAGGAGGAAGGAACTATACCATCCGAACCTTGATTACTCACTGGCAGAAGTTTCAAAGCCCCTTCGGATGGTCCAAGGTTTAACAGCAACCGGACTATGTAACCTAGGCCATTCATCGAATCTGGAAAAGATATCTCATCACTCCTGAACGACAGAAAGCTCCGGAGCACACTGACCATCCGGATCGCATCATACCAAATACCATGAACACACCCCAGATTCACCATATTTGGAGAGCGATCAGCCCGGATCGTCGGATCCAAACAAGTCATTCCGGAGGCCCCCATTGGTCCGAGTCCCAACAAGACCAGCATTGTCAAGGACTCCGTTCCAGAATTGCAAATAGCCCCCTCAAGCATTCAATTCTGGAACACAGCCACCGATAAAACCAAGCTGCTCGGACGAAAGACCTAAGGTGCGAGACAAACGAGCCACCAAAAAGGTTACTTCCGAAGGTCCTCAATGATCCGAATCCGAACAAGTTCAACATTGTGGGGGACCCCATTCCAAAATTGCAAATAGCTCCCTCGAGCATTCAATCATGGAAATGCAGTCATCAACAAAACCAAACCGCTCGGATACACATCCTCAAGGACGAGCTAAGAGACCTATTCAAGGTGACAAGTCTCCCTCCATCCGAGAACGAGCAACTAGACACAACAGATTAGAAAGCCTTCCAACATTTCGGGCGGTTTCTACGACAACCACGAAATCTTGGAAGGATTCTATCAAACCACTCGCCGACTTGTCGCCCCGGCGATAACCGAGCGGATTGCCCGGATGCATTGAGATTCAAAACCAACTATTTGAAGACCCGAACCATCCAACTAATCTACCTCTCCGGCTAAAAGTCACGGATAAAGACCATAGCCCGGAGAAAGAAGATTAGCTGACGATCGGAGGAATTGTTGAGCAAAAATTTTTTTTTCAGCCAACTCGACACGGACCAGATTCCGAGGATCCGTCGGCTTTCCGAGCAAACTAATTTCCACGACTCTCACCAAAGAACCATTTCGGGTAGACTTCGAGCACCGGAGAAACCTTGGGACGAGATGACGGCGAGAGTAATGGCATAAACATGCTCACCAAATTTCGGACTCGAGCTCCAACCTTGATTACTATAAAGGCGCGATGTCTTAATCAAAAGCCGTACAAAGTTGGAGTATATATAGAAAGAGAAGACCAATCGAAGCGGACACGTGTCCCATATTCACAGAGATGGGCTTGGGCACATGGGCCTAGCTCTTGACTTCCACCGCCCAACCCAACAATCCATCCACACGGTTGAGCATACCGACTATGCTACTCACTCGGATGTACCAAGCTCGGGCTAACATAACAACATCCGGCAAACTGTGATTCGCAGAGAGACACCTGCATTTGATGATGATTATCTTTCACTATCTCACAAGTCCGCATGACTCGGAAAGACACACCAAGTCGGTTCAATCGCCTTAACTTGTCACGATACAAGGGGGTCCTTGTTCTCGAAAGCCTGACCACTCTAAAATGTGGCTCCGGACCGTTCGTGATCCAGTTTATTTTTATTATAGCTTCCGATTCGGATGGGTACAATGATTGATCGTCCCCAAAGACCCGCAAAGGCGAATTTGAATCAGGCAGACTAATGTCCTGGCGATATGGATCTCAAAGGTCCGAGTCCACTATCCGAGTCTACAAGAGTTGATGAGTTCTCAGGCAAATACGAAATTAAACGTGCAAGGATGGAAACAGCAACAATAGCATATTGGCCACAAAAATAGTTCCGAGCCATTAAGGGCCCGAACCAACAACATTCATCAAAAAAGAGTGTTTGTACAAACAAAAGATGATGGGCAAAAACGACAAACATTTCTTTTTGGCCCGGAGGCACCCTATTACAAGAAATCCGGGGCATACCCCGTCTTCACTACCTCCGCCGCTTGGACGAACTAGGTTAAGACCGAGAAGGGCCGCCCGTATCCTTCTCCGGAGGCGCTTGACCTTGCTGTTGGGCTATCCTCCGTTCTCTCCGAGCCTCAACCTCTTTCAGAAAGGCCGGACACTCCTCCATCAGGTCGAGGTCGCGATCAAAGCCTTGGACAGGCCCGGGCAAAGTCAGCCAATCTCGGTTGTGCTCCAAGTGGTCCTCCAACGGAACGAAAACAGTGGACATGAGCACCCGAGGGACGAAGGATGGGAGATACGGACCGCCATGGTCGTACTTCTTGCCCTCCGACTCGTCGCAAACCAGCTCCACAAATTCACACTTAAGCAAATCTGCATCCAAGACACCCTCCGGAGCGAAGTCCGAGCCATCTCCATTTTTAAAGGCGGATACCCCCTCAGCTTCCAAGTTACAATCGTCCAGTACCCAACCTTTCCTCCGGCACTGCTCCACAGCTGCATCAAACCCATCTTGACGGGCCTCATCATACTTTGACTCGAGCAAGAACTTGTAGGAGTCCGAATCAAGGAAATCTTGGACAGCCCTTGTCCGGACTCCCCGAAGCTCTTTCAGCATCTTATCCTTGAAAGTCCGAGAGACGGCCACGAAATCGTCCAAACTATCTTGGTGCACTTTCAAATCAGCCTCCAAAGATCGAATGGCACTTTTCATCTTGGCCGTCTCCGACTCGGCCTCTTGTTTCGCAGCTACGGCCTTCTTTAGGCGCTCCGAGGTGCTGTGCAACCGAGACGCTTCAATCGCCCGGGCAGCCTCAGCCTTGGCTAGATCTTCTTCTTCGTGGTAGCCCTCGGCGCCACTAAGGAGCATGCTTCAACAGCAGAGTAAGTTGAAAACAAAACGGAATATCGAGCGTTAGACACCTCCAATCACGTAAAGATGCGATACCAACGAAAGCTTAAAACTCACTTTATACCGCGGCGATTAACTCCGCATTCGCTCTAGCTCAAAGAACCAACCGAGCCACTTCAGCATCCGGCTCAGCCCGGCTTCGCCTTTCCTTGCCCTTCTTGGCGGGAGGATTCGGACCTTCGCTTTTTTGGAGCCGCAGCGCTCGATCCGCTTGCGGGAGGATCTCGCGACACGGATCTCGGTGGCTTCTTCGAGCCCTTAGTTGCGACCACCTTACCCTTGTCTGGAGTAGGGATGGTTTGGGCCTCTTCGCCATTGACTCTCCGAGACTCCTCCGCCGAACACGCAGATTCCTTGGCTCGTTCATCGGGAGCACGGTGGACGTCTTGATAATCTGGGTCCGAGAACCTCTCGCCAACTCCTTCCGCTCATAACGCTTTGTTGACGCTCAGCCCGCATGGTCGACATCGTATACTCGAACCGTAAAGTCGCACATCCGAATCACAATAAGTTGCAAGATACAAAAGAATCTACAAATAATAATCATATAGTCGACAAAATGCATAACCGGACAACCAATCGAGGTAGAGAGAAACCACTTACTCAAATCCTCCATGTCGCCATTAAAACTTGGCTCGGACAAGCCGCCAAGAAAGGCGAGGTCGACATATCAAACCTCGGAAGAAGTACTTCTCCCTCGACTACGATGGAACGCTTACATCCACAAGGATGTTCCGAGCCGTGGCTTCCAACTGCAAATTACCCCTAAGAACTTCTTCTCAAAATACCACGTGGGCCTCTCGCTGGATTGCCGCTTGGCCAATGGACGGACAAAAATATACCTCTTGAACCATGGATTCCCAACGAGGACAAGGGATCAACGAAAATGTGTATGCTGGCGACATACGAATGTATAGAACCAAGTGTTCCTACTACTAACACTAATATTGAACAATTTACGAAAATTGTCGGGTTAAGCGGAATGCCTTTATATTTACATAGCACCAAGCACATCAGATTTCCGAGGGAGTTGGGGATGATCTGATGCGGACTCAAACCCATGCTGTTCAAAATCTCCAGAAACTCGGACGATACGGGTAGCCGCCACCCGCTATGAAGACTTATCTCATAGACCGACATGTAGCCCGTAGGCGGATTGTAAAAAGCATGAGATTCGTCCGGATGAGAATCTCCACACACTCGTGGATCTCATATCTTCTCCGGAGCTCATCCACTTTTCGGCTCGGATGGTTGAGGCACAAGTAGGTAGTACCATCTTCATTTAACTCGCCTCCGGATCGGGTGAGTGACCTGATCTCTACACCGAGGGAACTTCACTTGAAAACGTCCTCACCCTTCCTCGCCTCCAGACGCTCTTCTCACCCACCGACTCGCCTGCTTGCCCAAAGGCTTTCTACCGGAGCACATTAGCGGAAGGCTCCGCACCTTCTTCCTCTTCGAACCGTAATCTTGGCCTCAAGACATCTTCCTCCGCCTCATCTTCCCGGATGAGGACGCTAACTCTACAACCGGATAGGAGCAAGAATTGCACACGATCCTCCTCACCTCTTCAAGATGCTCAAGTTGGAGGCGCTCAAGTATCATGCACTTCCTCGATAGTTGGCGCTCATGATCCGGAACGAACGGGACTCGATTAGGATTACTCCTAAAGTTATAACCTAGGTGCGAATTAAAGCACGGATCTCTACCGAAGTTCGGATTCTGGCCACTCGACCCCAGGCGAAGTTCCTATAACTCATGAGCTTGTCTCTTGAGCCTCTACAATAACTTCGCATGCGACACTCGCAGTAATCCGACGCCTCGGAGGACCGTAACTGAACAACTAACAAGTAAGGAACTTACCTCGGGCTCTTTCCTCGACGGATGTGGCGCTGCCCACCTCCGAACATCATCATCCACGATCTCAATCTCCTGAGCTATCGGTTAAGGATGTCGCCTCGGAGTCATATCCCTCAGCCTCGGATCGGTTTTGGCTATCACTCTCGGACATCCTAGGGAAAGGAGAAAGCAATATCGTAAGCTCTAAGATGGCAGTCCGAGAGGTCGTTTATGTATATTAAAGTGGCCAACTTAAAACCAAAACTAGCAGCTTACTTACGCTTAGTTCGGAGTCGATTACACTTATTCGGTGTTAGTCAATATCAAGTACGTATTGGTTATCAACTATACTACACATCATAAGCATACATCCGAGTAACTTGAAGATGAAAGACAACATAGATGATTTAATCATAAGACGAGACAAGTAAAATTACTTGGACTCGGATGATTGGAAAGAAGTGACTTGACTCTGCACAAGATCACGCGCTTCGAACCGCTCCTTGCTCACTTCGGATTGTTGGTAGTTGCTTCGGATGTACTCGGAATGCAAAAATTCTCTCTCTAAACGATGAGAAATGAAGCGGCCAACCCCTCTACTTATAGAGGGCAATATCGGGAACTCCAACCGTCGCGATTTTTCGGATTTAATCTCCACCGTCGATCAAGAACCATCCAACGGTATAGTACAATTATACCAAGTGAAATGACGAATGGGTACAACAAATTTACCTCTTGGATAGATGAATACAACAACTCTCCCTCTCTCGGGCGTCAGACAACACGAGAGCTCCGGAGTATCATCTTTTCGGACGCCCAGCGGCTTATCAGCCCAGCATAACTTGTCCACACAAGGAACCTCGTATATTCGAGCGATTACCCTTTGGACCTTCCCGCAACCACAGAGCCTGGTTCGGACGGGACACACACCTACGGTCCGCCACCGTAGCTCATCAAAGGTACACTACCGATGTTCGGAGCCTAAACTTAGTCTCCATTACAAATACCCTTTTTTTCTTTTTTCTTCACTTCGTTGCTCTTCGAACCTTCTCCCTCGGATGGCAACGATGTTTTAGAAAAAGAAAAAAGGGGGGGGGGGAGAGAGACTAAGTCGATGGCCACACGAAGTACGGAGTACACCTTTTTTTCAACGGGATCGAAACGGATTGGACTGGAGAACGGATTCTTTTCCTCAAAACAGCTTCCCAAAACAATAGTTCCACAACTATCTTCTACTAAGATACTTGGAAACTAGGGGGACATATGTTGATACGGAAATATGTCCAATCTGTCATAAAGGACCTAGGAGCGAATCCTAAGGCATCCCAAGTCATCCAATGGATCCGAGGCACTTAGGTCCGAGCCATTGGTCCGATCCGGGCAGACCACCTATGGTCCGACCCACCCTGAAAGAAAGGGACAAAGGATTAGGACCTGCAAGGCCCGACCCGGAACCCTAGATCCGACCCACCGTGGTCCGAGCCTCCCTGGGAAAGGAGCATAATGCTAAGTCAGCACCCTCTCCGACCCAAAGACTCCGATACGGATGTTAACTTGGATCCAACATGACCATCTCATAGGCTACCAAGCAAGTGAGCACCAAAGAATGAGATGTCCGAACATTTGAGCTCCGAATCGGAAGAGTTGGACAGACAGAGGAACTTCCTCAGCTGACAACCAGGTACTGTCCGGATCAGACATCCGGACCGACCCCTCCGAACCTGAGATCTCGGCAGACTCTGTCACATCCTCAAGAACTCTCCCAATAATGACCAAATTACCCCTAAAGCCCAAGATGGCATGGGCTAAAGCTTCATTATTGGGCTATGGGCCTCATCTTAGCATTGGTGGCTCAATCCTAGCCGTACACATGGCGCGATCCTAGCAAGGCCTTCCATCTCAATGGTAGCCTATAAATAGGGCACATATCCCAATAAGCAAGGGGACCAAGTAAGTCACTTCGAACAAGTCTTCTCGCTAATCACATCACGAGCACTATACAGAGTCGATCCGCAGTCACTCTCGAGTAAAGTCTCATCCCGGTTTGACACTTAGCAAATCGGGCACTAATCCCCCCCACTCAAGTGTGCAGGTCCTTACCGGAGTAGTTGGCAGCTGGTTCTTACGCTTCGATCCTCACCTAGCAAGGAGCCTCTCATCTTGGCACCATTTGGAAGAGTTAAATAAATCTAAGTGATTGTGGAGTTAGACCCCCAACATTATACATAAAGAAAAGGAAATCGCAGGTCTTTATATGTAAAATGTTGTTGATAAACATGTAAAGATCAACACACCACCAATTAACTCACGTGTGTCTCTTCTATCTTCTAGAACTGAAAAGAGCACGTCTAATACACGATTCATAGAACATTTTTAGAAGATCAGTTGAAGGGACTATGTCAAGAATAGATCCAAAGGTCCTCCTACTGGATTCATGCCCATTAAGAAAAATGCATATTCAACGGTAAATCATGCAAATCTGAAGGTATAAAATATAATTAAGCTTCATTGAACAATGTAATATTAATTACTTGAGTCCGATAAAATGATTGGATTCATTTCACAATATTAAATTTAAAACTAACAATTTGGAATCATATACTACCAAATATATAACCTTAATTGGATTTCATAAATACCTTTAAATGTAAAAAAGAAAAATTTGTCATGCCTCAACAAATTGGGAAGCATACAGAAGGTGGGCATCATAATTACCTCAAGTATTTGAAACATCCAAACCCATTTTTATATATAGGAGTTTGGTGATCATCGATTTGAGTGTGTATATATTCAACAATTTTTTTTTTAATACCATTCTTATATGCATTATGTAAATTCACTATATGTGCCTAAATTTAGTATGTGGGTGGCGATTTTAATGGAATTATGGGATTTAGAAGATTTGATTAGTCACATTTATAAATAGTTACAATGGTTGAATATCATTGGTAGAATTATGTGACCAAAATTAGATTTCAATTGTAAAGGTAAAAGAACCAAATACGCATTAACTTGGCATCAAACTTAAATTTACCCTGATTATAATTGTTTTGTAATTTTTTATGGGGAGACCTTACAGACGTAGCTCTGAAGGGATCATTTATGGGGAGTTCTGCTAAGCAAGTACTGGAAGCTTGCGCAAGTGTTGCTGAGAATTCAAGGTACATGAGTGAGCAGTTGAAGGAGAATGAGATCTTTAACAAGATGGAGGCAATAGAAGAAGTAAGGACAATAGCCGCAATTGAGGAAGAAGCGCAATGGGCTATGGGACAGAGCGTAGGAACTCCTGAGTACTTGGACAAGAGAAGCATATCAAAGGAAGTAAGCCAAGAAGTGCCAGAAGGGAAACCTATTGAGCTGAGCATCGAAGGGAAGAATGAAGTTTCCAAGATCAGCAGCGAACAGGTCGTCGACAACGTAATAACTAACAAAAGGGAGTTAGAAGAGGAGATCAAAACCCTCACGGAACATCTCAACTAGAGAGGAAAAGTAGTGTTGGAAGAGCTGGATAAAGGAAGCAGTGATACTCGAGCTCTAGTGAATTTCCTTCACGAACGGTTCGTGGCGGTCAGCAAAGGGCTGAAGAAACTAAGTGAGAAGTTTGAAGGGGTGGAAGAGGAAATGTTAGCGATGAAGATCGTAGTAAGAGATATGGATAACAAGGTAGAAGAAGTAAAGGAGCAACGTATGGAATACATTGGATTGATAACCATTGGGAGTGGGATAACATCACCAGATTCTGTGCCAAGAAGCAAAGGAAACACTAAGGGGAAGAAGAAGAATAAGGAAGTAGTAGAAGTCAATGGTTCGAATGAGGAGGAAGAGAAGGAATAAAGCAAAAGAAGACTGCATAAGGGGACGTGATTATAAATATTGGCTCGAGAAGGGATTTGTTAGGTCCGTGACTAGTAAGTTAGTAGATTTGAAGGATCTACCTTTCCCTGGAAGAATTGCAAACGACATCAAGAAGGCTGCTAAGAAGAAGGCTAAAGGAAACCTGGAGAGCTAATCAATTCCAGTGCCAATGCAAGACCTGTTTGCTCTATACCCACCTGACTACATGGCAGCTATAAGGGATTCTTTAACCGGAAGAAGGCCTACGTCGGAGTAGCATGGAAAGAAGGATCAAATATCATGAGGAGAGGAATAGGAGATCCGGGACAGTTCAGCATGACGATTGGAGTGAAGGGCAAGAAGGTAAATTTCATGATAGACCTTGGAGCCAACGTAAATCTTATGTCATTGGCTAAGGCGAAGGAGCTAGGGATTGAAGACGAAATAGAACCATGCGGAACTAGCGTCCAGCTGGCCGACAATTTTGACAAAGAAATGTGCTGGGGAAATCAGAGGTTTACCTGTGGAGATCGGTGGCATAAGGTCAAGGCTAGACTTCCTTGTGATGGATATGGAAGGAAGCGTGATAAGGTCTAAAACACTTATTGGGCGACCAACCCTACATCAGATGGCAGACGTATTTGACACGGGGGAGAAGACCTATTCATTAATCATGGAAGGGCAGAAGAAGTGTTTAAATTCTAAGGGTGAACTCCTAGAGGAAGGAAAGAGAGCTGAAAGAGGTTGTTGGGAGAGCACTGATGATTTTCATTTAGGAGATGAAGAGGAATTTGGGTATATAATGCCAGATCTGGTGGAAGAAGACATAGTGGACTTTGACTATGAGCATTATGAAGAATTGGAGCAACTTTTCTTCGTGGATGTGATCAAGGACGAGCGAAGCAAGGAACATACTTCACATATGTTCCGATTTGGGATGGATCCAGTAGGGGAAGATTTCAATGAAGAAGTGATGAGGCGTTGGGATGGAGATACGAACTACGCAACGAACGAATGGTTGAAAAAGTGCTCCAACAAGTTCGAGGGTCCTAACCTCGACAGCTAAGTCATCTTTGAACAGGGGTTGAGCTATAAGACCTAAAACAAGTGCTTCTTTGGAGGCAAACCATGGTCATGTTTATTTTACGCACTTGCATTTGCACTTTTTACTTTTCATTTTCGATTTCTATACCAAACATCAGGTTTGGGGGAGGAAGACCCCATGAGATTGCATGGAAGCCATAGTCCTGAGTTCACTCCAAACATGCTATTTTAAAATAGCATCATATTTGACCCATTCACCTTCAATCTCAAGCATGAGAATCTTGTTTCTTCTTCGTCGACTTACAGCAGACTTGTGAAAGAACTTCGTTGACTTTTGGTACCAGAATAATTCTTCTTGTTGGAGGATTTGGTTATACTCTTGGATGAGTTGAAACTCCAAATTATGGAGGAAGTCATTAAATTTTTCCGACAAGGCCTTCTGGGTACCTGCAAGTCGCGCTAGTACCTGTTTCTTTCGCCGAAAAATATTACCAAATACCTTCGCATTCCATGGGAGAATCGTATCTAGTACTTTTGAGATTGCCTGAACAATGTCTATGCTAGTATTCCAAATGTTCCGTAGAATTAGCTCACACTCAGGATGAGGGAACCACATTGCCTCAAAGCGGAAAGGACGATTTTCAAATGGTAAATCAACTCCATAGCAAGTTGTTAGAATTGGATGGTGATCTGAATGAGTGCAAGGCAGGTGTAGGACAGCATTGTCTGGGAAGCTCTGAACCCACTGTTCATTTGCTAAGGCTCAATCAATCCTTTCCTTTATTATGCTTCCATTCTCTTATTTGTTTGTCCAAGTGAAGTTGGGACCATGGAAGCCGAGATCTTGGAGATTACACGCTGCCATGCATCTTTGAAAGAACAATAGGCGACTTACCGATGCCACTCGCCCACCTTGTTTCTCACGTGAAAAACCAATTTCATTAAAATCGCCGGTGACCAGCCAGGGGAGATTTCTGGTCATAGAAATATTCTCAAGGCTATTGAAGATACAAACTTTATCTTGGTGATATGGTTTTGCATAGATACCTGAAATCATCCATGGTTCCTGACGACGAGGACGTAAAAAAACAAGTATACCTTGATCCTCAATCTCAATTATCTCTACATCATTATCTGATTGGTTCCATAACATCCAGACACCACCAGCCATTCCTTCCGTAGGTGCAATTTGATAATCTGAGTACCCTAGGAAGCGAGCAATTTCATACGCAGTGTCTTGAGATACACGAGTTTCCAATAAAAAGACCACCGAAGGATTATGTGATCTGACTAACTCTCGAAAGTTTCTACGAAAACTTTCATTACCAACTCCTTGACAATTCCAGGAAACGATCTTCATTGTTGACATGTTGAGGGTGTATGGCATGAGTGGGTAACTAATCTCCCGACCCATCCATAACGATATCACTTGGCATAGAGCTTCCAATGCCAGTAAATTCTGTCGAACTTGTTCGCACTCGCTCAGAACAAACCTTTGCCAACCTGTCCTCTGATTGTCCTCCATAAATATGCTATGTGTCTCCGCCTCCAGCTCCCAGACTGTCGGTGGAAATTCCATTACATGAACCAAGAAGGAGTGGAATTCGAATCCAGCAGCATGTAAGGGAGTACGGGTTTGATCTAACTCTGATTAACGCATTACCAAAGTTCGGAGGAAGAGAAGGAGAGAATGAATGCAAGTTCATGAATGCATTCAATTCTATTGTCGAGCAGTTTCTGACGAAGGGATTAACCGATGGTGAGCGGAAATTCTGGTTCTTCATCAAAATACTGGAGGGAGCAGCAAAAAGATGGATAGATTCAATCAAAGAAGAAGTCAGTGAATGGGAAGAGCTGAGGAGTATGCTCTTGAAGAAGTTTCTAGTGCTTGCAGGGGTTATGAGAGAAAGGAGGATGATATCCAACTTCACTCAGAAACAGAAGGAAGCTTTTCATGATGCATGGGAAAGGTTTGAGGAGATCCAATACAACTGCCCCTAACATCAGTTTACTTCACGAAAGCTCTGTGAGTATTTCTACTTAGGAGTTAGAGAGGAGTTTAGAGACCTTATAGACATAGCTCTGAAGGGATCATTTATGGGGAGTTCTGCTAAGCAAGTACTGGAAGATTGCACAAGTGTTGCTGAGAATTCAATGTACAAGACTGAGCAGCTAAAGGAGAATGAGATCTTCAACAAGATAGAGGCAATAGAAGAAGTAAGGACAATAGCCGCAATTGAGGAAGAAGCACAATGAGATATGGGACAGAGCGTAGGAACTCCTTAGTACTTGGACAAGAGAAGCATATCAAAGGAAGTAAGCCAAGAAGTGCCAGAAGGGAAACCTATTGAGCTGAGCATCGAAGGGAAGAATGAAGTTTCCAAGATCAGCAGTGAACAGGTGGTCGACAGCGTAATAACTGCCAAAAGGGGGTTAGAAGAGGAGATCAAAACCCTCATGGAACATCACAACCAGAGAGGAAAAGTAGTGTTGAAAGAGCTGGATAAAGGAAGCAGTGATACTCGAGCTCTAGTGAATTTCCTTCACGAACAGTTCGTGGCGGTCAGCAAAGGGCTGAAGAAACTAAGTGAGAAGTTTGAAGGGTGGAAGAGGAAATGTTGGCGATGAAGATCGTAGTAAGTGATATGGATAACAAGGTAGAAGAAGTAAAGGAGCAACGTATGGAATACATAGGATCGATAACCACTGGGAGTGGGATAACATCACCAGATTCTGTGCCAAGAAGCAAAGGAAATGCTAAGGGGAAGAAGAAGAATAAGGAAGTAGTAGAAGTCAAAGGTTCGAATGAGGAGGAAGAGAAGAATAAAGCAAAAGAAGACTACATAAGGGGACGTGATTATAAATATTGGCTCGAGAAGGGATTTGTTAGGTCTGTGACTAGTAAGTTAGTAGATTTGAAGGAACTACGTTTCCCAGGAAGAATTGCAAACTACATCAAGAAGGCTGCTAAGAAGAAGACTAAAGGAAACCTGGAGAGCTAATCAATTCCAGTGCCAATGCAAGACCTGTTTACTCTATACCCACCTGACTACATGGCAGCTGTAAGGGAATTCTTTAACCGGAAGAAGGCCTACGTCGGAGTAGCATGGAGAGAAGGATCACATATCATGAGGAGAGGTGATGAGTTGGTTTTACATCGTCTTATCTGGTCTTTTTTACCGTCGTTTTATTATCCTTAAGTATAGTTTTAGTAGTTTTCCTAGAGTCTTTTTACTTGTTTTGTTCTTTGTGAGTTTTGCAGGTATTTGGTTAAACCGCGCTAATTGAAGGCAAAAAAGGGTGTATTTTACATGCATCTGGAAGATATGGAGTTCCAATGCTTCGTGTGGTTGCTAGAAGTGGAGCGGGGAGGCCAAAATACCAAGAATCGAAGTTAAAAGAAGCAAAATCGAGCAAGAAGGACAAGAAGGGCAAAATCGTCGTTTGCCGAAGAGTCAGCGAACGCCAGTTATAAGATTGGCGTCCGCCAATTCAATCCAGAAAGAATTGGCAGACACCAAATTTGGAACTGGCGGACGCCATGGATGTATCTTGGCGTCCGTCAGCTATATCTTGGCGTCCACCAACTCTCATACATGGCAGACGCCAACCCTTCTGTCGCGCGAATTTTGCCCAAGTTAGCGAGATTTTTCCTAATTCAGACTTAGTTTTTATTCTTTCTATTAGTTAGAAAAAACATTATTACATTCAGAATTGATCTATTGTCAAGTATTCAGACATTGCTCTCAACATAGACCTATTTTCCAAGGCAATTACCCGTTTTGAGGTAATTGAACCGGTTTTCACCTTGTAATCCGACGATTGTGATTGATTGGGAGCATAATCTACATACTATCTTGCATCGATTCGATTCAGGTTCTTCAATTCTACATAGGGTTTGTGACAACGAAGGGTAAATTGTACCAATCGTTCGATTCTTCGTTTCTAGTATTAGATTATGTGTGTTGATTGTTTAATTGCTTTATTGATTATGTCTTCGCATAACATGAGTAGCTAAACACCCTGATTATGGAGTGGTGATGAATTCAAGCATGCTAGTTATGGTTTATGCGATTATATATATATATATATATATATATATATATATATATACATATATATATATATATATATATATATATATATATATATATATATATATATATATAGAGAGAGAGAGAGAGAGAGAGAGAGAGAGAGAGAGAGAGATTACTATGAGCTTTTTTGATTAATTGCGTATTCTGCTATTACGTTTGATGTGCATTCCGTCAATATCACTGTTAGATTAAGCATTTGATCTTTAGAAACCAAAACGTTTTCGTCTTGCTTCAATCTAACAGTTAGTTGCAAACAGTAATAGTAGGATTAGCTTAATTGATTGTAGCTTAGTAAAATTGACGCCTTCACTAATGCTATTCATTTTCTGAAACCAAGTAGTGACAACTTGAGAGTAATCGTTTTCCTATCAATCGCATATTTCTTGCTAGCTAGCTTGTCTTCAAGTCACCACTTCATAATTCTGCTCATTCATATATTAATCTCGTTAAGTGTCAACCTATCACTAGTTTTGTCTGCTTAGTTGTTTACTTCTACACTAGTTAATAATCTCGCTGCCGAAGCAAACAACCATTTACTGCTTTCCATATCGTGTCTACTATTCGTAAACCCAAACTCAGCCTAGTTAAGTCCTTCGAGACCGACCTCGGGGTTAACTTCACTACACTGCAAGTTTTCGAAGTGTTGAGAATTAACTCTTGGCTAAGTAAACAAATACAAAACTCTGATTTGACAAATCAAGAGGAATAGGAGATCCGGGATAGTTCAGCATGACGATTGGAGTGAAGGGAAAGAAGGTAAATTGCATGATAGACCTTGGAGCCAGGTAAATCTTATGTCATTGTCTAAGGCGAAGGAGATAGGGATTGAAGATGAAATAGAACCATGCGGAACTAGCATCCAGCTGGCCGACAATTTCAACAAAGAAATGTGCTGGGGAAATCAGAGGTTTACCAGTGGAGATTGGAGGTATAAGGTCGAGGCTAGACTTCCTTGTGATGGATAGGGAAGGAAGCGTGATAAGGTCTAAAACACTTATTGGGCGACCACCCCTACATCAGATGGAAGCTGTATTTGACACAGGGGAGAAAACCTATTCATTAATCATGGAAGGGCAGAAGAAGCGTTTCAATTCTAAGGGTGAACTCCTAGAGGAAGGAAAGAGAGTTGAAAGAGGTTGTTGGGAGAGCGTTGATGATTTTCATTTAGGAGATGAAGAGGAATTTGGGTATATAATGCTAGATCTGGTGGAAGAAGACATAGTGGATTTTGACTATGAGCATTATGAAGAATTGGAGCAACTTTTCTTCGTGTATGTGATCAAGGACGAGCGAAGCAAGGAACATACTTCACATATGTTCCAATTCGGGATGGATCCAGTAGGGGGAGACTTCAAAGAAGAAGTGATGAGGCGTTGGGATGGAGATACGAACTACGCAACGAACGAATGGTTGAAAAAGTGCTCCAACAAGTTCGAGGGTCCAAACCTCGACAGCTAAGTCATCTTTGAACATGATAAGACCTAAAACAAGCGCTTCTTGGGAGGCAACCCGTGGTCATGTTTATTTTACGCACTTGCATTTGCACTTTTTACTTTTCATTTTCGATTTCTATACCAAACATCTGGTTTGGGGGAGGAAGACCCCATGAGATTTGCATGTAAGACATAGTCCTGAGTTCACTCCAAACATGCTATCTCACACACTTTTGAGCCCAAGTACTATGGAAGAGCGAAGGAGGATACCCATCGCAAGATGAATAAACTCTTTGTGGAGCTTGTGAGCGATGCACAGCTGGGAGACCAAGATGATATGCGGAGGAGGAATTAAATAAACAAGCATGGAAGCACAACACCTAGAGGGGAGTATCTGTCCTTTTTCTTCTTTACTTTCCTAGTTTCCTATCTGCTCTCTGCTAGGTTTGGGGGATGAATTTGATTTGACTACTGCCTGCTAACTTAATTGGTCTGTAGAAGCTTTTAAAATACTCGCACTTAGTAGTTTGTATTTTAATTTATGATTATCTGTTACGTCTAAGGTCTTTTACTTGTTGAAAAATGTTTTGATCTATGGGAGAGTACCGAGTGTGAGCCATAACTAAGATGAGGAGCTGTGGATTTGTTTTCTTGCTTTGCTACTTGCTGAATATTTGCTCTGACCGAATCCGGCCCATGCTACCTTGATGAGTGAGTTTACTTACTACTCTAATTGAAGTCCTGTGTGCAACCGTGTGAACACTGCTACCCTGGAGTCTTTATTTGTCAGCAGCATGAATATGATTAGTAGTACTCGCCTTTCTGAATCCTTTTCTATACATTTCACTAACCCCACTCAAAGCTTTTTAAGCCCTTATGAAACTCCACCATATATCATATACATGCTTTACTTAAGCGGTGACAGCAACCTACCGCCGAGCTTGAACGAAGAAACAAAGCTACGAGTTCCAAAGAATGGAGGAGAATCATGTTTTGATCATAATCGAGAATTGGTTTGGGGGAAAGTATAGAAGAAAACCCTAACCCTTGTTCGAGAAATTGGTTTGGGGGAGAAGTGGAAGATGAAAGTCATTGAAGGTAACCTGCCCCATCATATATTATCGGTGCTAAAAATCACTAGCTCTTGCTCTAGAAAAAATAGAAAAGAAAGTACCGAAAAAAGCAAAGGTACAAAAGTCTCGGAGTGGATCTGTGGTCCTTGTGATCACCGTTTTTGTGTTGGGCATGTTACAGATACTACCCACATACCGGCGTGGCCCTAAAAAGCTACATGTCCGTGAGGATTGATGGTATGTATACCAAACCAGCACGCACAAAAGTACGGAATTCGGTAAAACATACACTACCAAAAAATGTAGAGACTAAAAAAGCCCAATGATGGCCAACCAAAAGCATACGAGTCAGTAAAACGACTGGAAAAAATAGTATGCAAAAAGAAAAAGAAAAATAACGGAGCAAGTAGTCTATGTGTGAAGCAACCGATGGAGTAGTTAAGATGATAGAAGAGAAGTTGAATATTTGTCATGACAAGAGGACGAAGTCGGAGGAAGGAACTCGGTGTCCGAAAGGGTAAGTCCCCCTGAAATACCCTTGATTCTACCTTGTTATCTTTTAATGATACTTGGCCTTGCACTCCTCTATATATTATCCTACCTATTTTACTTACCAAGCCAACCTGAGTACTACTTTGATTTGTGCATTGATTTTAGGGAGCAGGATTGCATAACATTACCTCGCGGTAATGATTCTGAAGTACACCTATAAGGACATTGGGTTACATTTGTAACCGCTGGCTGTAGTGAGTGATGCTTACTTGTTACTTGTTTGCTGTGGAGTCCTAAAGTTGGAGTTGAAACTAAGCGAGTCAGTAGAGTTTGAAACCCTACAAACTGGTTGCTTGTCTATGTGGTGGTTTATTCTTGCTGCTCATTTCATGGTCACTTCTTGATTATCGTTATTGCCTTGCTCAATGATGAGCAAGAAACTGGTTTTGGGGTGTGATGTGACAATGAAATGTGCAATATAGCATGCTTTTAGACCCTCGTTTTTTGCCGTAAATGAAATATTTGTATCGTTTTATGGTCAACTACCAACTTCGCGTGTTTTCTGTAGGTCATGATCGCGTTTTTCAGTAATTGCACGATTTCAGGCACCAAAATGGCATAATTGTGTGAAATCGAGATAAAGAAGTGAATACGCCGGATTGGTCGTTGCACGAAGTTTGAAGAGTCAAAACATATCATGCGACCAACCAATGCGAAGATAATTGAAGATGCAACAACTTTGTAGAAGACCACTTTCAAGAAAACGAAGTTACGAAGCCCGAAATTGAAGAACGAAGAAAATAGATTCGAATCTACAAAAATCGATGATGGAGGTCCACAGGGGACCGCAGTGATGGTTCTTGAATCTTCCTGGGCCATTCTCTTGGCCTGTCAGGCTAGGGCCCGCCTTTCTAAACCTTCCTTATGATGAATGGCGGCCAGAGCTTGAGATTTTCACTATAAATAAGACCTCAGGGGTCTCATAATTCTACACCGCTCACAAAGCTGCTCTCCTGAGAGAGAACCAGTCCTCGGGGAAGTGAAATCCCAAAACCCCTGGCCGTCAGGCACCCAGCAGGAGGAAACCCTAGAAGCAGCAGCACGAAGACATCAGAGACTAAGCTTCTTCTTCCTTTCTTCTCTAGATTTTCAATTTTTGTTCTTAGATTACTATGAGTAGCTAACATTCTTTTGTAAAGGCGAACCGCCGTATCTCTGCTTTTGCTACTTCTTTATATACCGTGATATATTAATGAATTAGTTTTAAAACGCGTTTCGTGTTTGTTCTTTATTCGTCCGACTCTTTATGTGGGAAATCCTTACTGACTACGACTTGGTAACGAATTATACATTATCCTGTGTGATTTGTCTGAAAACGTGATGAGATAGTGTGTTAAGTGACACAACACATTGTTGGTAAGTGAAGGTGTCTGGATTAACTACGACTTGATCCTTTTGGCATGTTTCTTTACTACCTGTAGACGGGTAGTACGTTGTTTGATTCTAAGTAGTTGGGAGTAGCATAGCAGAGGGACGTTGGGGATCCTTTACGCCTTTCCATCATTGATTTACAACAAAGCAATTTAGAGTTTACTGCAATTCAATTATTCTGTTTGAGATCAAACTGTTTACTTTTCTGCATTCAATTACAAACGTTATTTGCTTGTTCCTATGCTAAGTGTCCGTGGAGAACGACATCCCGAGTCAACTTTCTGCTATAAACTGTGGATTTGAGGACTTTCGACTTATAAATTTAATCTTGATTGTATTTAGGGATTACAGGTTCTACAACGGAAAACAAAATCTCTGAGTGCACATCACTCTATTTAGTAAAATTAGCTGTAAAGCTAACTGGTAGTTTATCATGTAGCTAATAACCTAACTGATTAGGTAGCTGATCAACTAGCTGATTTTAATGTAGGTGCTTAGCAAATTAGCTCATAAGCTAGCTGGTATTTTGTAAAATGATATATACGGACATTACTCTTATTTTTATTTAATTTTAAATTTTCTCATCGTATTATTAGTCTATATTTTTTTAGATAATAGTACATCACATTTTATTCAAATATATACTCAATTTACTTTTCACCGCCACTTTAATAACATCATTAAAAATTATCAGAAGTTGAAAGAAATATTCGTGAGCATTCTAACTTAATAAGAAAAAAAGTCGGTAATTGATGTATAGTATACATGTGTGCATTTCAATGAAAGGCGGATGAATTAAAACGAGACAATTATAATAATGATTGATTTTTTTTTCTATTTTATTTAATTTTGGGTCATGAACATTTGTGGAATGAAAAGATAAGAATGATTAGCTTCTCAAGCAGCTAGCTGAAAAACTAGCCAATCAGCTAGCTGATTAAAGAAGTTGCGCGTTCACGTAACGAAATTTTCATTAGTCAATGGTCAAAGAAGCTACTGGAGCTGAAAAGCTATCTAAAAAACTAGTGTTAAATAGTAGGAGTCATTTAAGATTTTCTTAGAACCATATTCAGTACGGGAGCAATGAAACCATGCTTTCTCTCTCTAAAATTTTTCTCTCTACTGAGAGCTTTGTTCCTCTGGCTGGAGATTGGATCCTTTCTATTTGAAAGTTTGTCTTTATTCCCTCCCTGATAAATTTCCTTCCTTCTCTAGATATGGTGAGATTAAACATAGGATTAGTGGTCCAGAAAAATCTATTTGCTTTGTCGTAGGTTTCTTATTTGTTTCTCTTTTACTTTATCCTTTTGTTCTTAAAAATAAATCTACCTGCTATAGTCTTTATCTGTTTTCGTCTTTTATGCAACTTGCCCAAACCTCCTCTGGTTTTGGAGTGTTTTTCTTTTTCTTTTCTGTGGTTATTAGAGGCTCTCCTTTTGGTTACTCTTCCATCCTCAACATAGTACTAATCACCATCATTCTGTTTAGGAACTGGGTAACATGGATTCGAACTTAATTGAAGATCTGGGTTCGAAGTTGGTTCTAACATCTAAGGAAGGAAATGCAATTAACATTCCATATGAGATATGGATGGCCAGTACAATGGATTACGATCTTTGCCTAATTGGTCGTGTTCTTTCTCGGAAACAAATCCACTTGCAATCCTTCGAGAAAACGATGTTAGGAATCTGGAATCTGGCAAAGGGCGCAAAAGTACAGAAATTCGGAAGCGATCGTTTTCTGATCCGATTTGGGAATGGACTCGAGATGAAACAAATACTGCGCAGGGGCCCATTGTCTTTTGATAAAAGTCTGGTGATTCTGCGTGAAATCCCAAAAGGTACGGATCCAGAATTGGTTGATTTGGATATCTGCGATTTTCATGTTCACATTGCGGGGCTTCCTCTGGGATTTGGTAACCGAAATATTGCAAGGTTTATTGGTCAGGCGATGGGTATCTTTGTAGACTTTGATGAGCAACTTGATAGAGGCTCCATTTCTAATACAATGCGGATTCGTGTTGGGATTAATATTACGAAGCCACTGGTGCGTGTACTAAGCATCACAGGTCCTCAGAAGAAGAAGATTCAAGTCACAATCACCAACGAAAAACTCCGAAATTTCTGCTACTTCTGCGGGATTATAGGCCATATTGTTCAAAATTGTCATGCTTGCTTGGAAACTTTGGGTGAAAATGATCAGGTGGGAGAGGAAAATCTGAAATATGGTGGATGGTTACGCTTCAATGCCTCCTCCCAATCTAGCAAATACATTAACAGTTTCTCGGGATTGGTTCACAGAGCTTTGTTCATAATCCAGCCTTGCCCGGAATACTAGGCTCTCGTCCAACAACAAGTGGTCCGGCGAACTTTCCGGGATCAGTTTCTCAGGCTTCGGGTTCTTCATCTCGGACAGAAATCGACCGTGGAAATCAGTTGTAAGGCGGTTTGGATAATGCAGAGCAGTTACCTTCGGATAGTGGCATGGAAACTGGCAATATGGAAAACTGAAAGGAAACAAAACCGTTGAGTCTCCTGTTACACAAAAGTCAACATCAACCCATCCTTCCCTTTACCCATTACCGCAGCCCACTGCCTCTAACCAATTTTTCCCTTTCACCCCATTGGACCCAATTGAATCCTCATACCCCATGGATATTGTAAAATCCATGCCAAACTGGCCCAATAATGAAACACTTGAACCCACACTTTCCACCTACACTGACTCGTACTTTACTGCCCAACTAAAAGTCTACAGAAAATTCCGCCCAAACCTAGCTCCCCCTTCTGACCCACTGCTCACAATGTCACAAAGACCCCACCAGACCGAACCCAACACTCAAACCACTAAACCCAAGAAGAGAGGACGCCCTGCCAACCCCCATTCCGCACACAAGATACCTAAGCCCAAAAACACCATAAGCCAAGCTCTCAGAATCGAAGCTAACCCACTGCCATCTAAAAAACCACGCCAAACAATTACCCCTACCGAAATTGATGGACCAGAGGTGGGAGTTGCACTGCAACCCCGCCTGACCCAATGAGTTGCCTATCCTGGAACTGTTAGGGCTTGGGGAACCCTTGGACAGTTCGTGCCTTAGGTGAATTTATTCACCTACATTGACCCCGACTTGTCTTTCTTATGTAGACTCGGATGAGTAGTCAGGACATAGACAATTTAAAGCAGCAATTACATATGTATGGTTTAGGTGTATCCTCAGTAGGTTTTTCAGGTGGTTTAGCATTGTTATGGACAAAAGATACGAATGTAATGATTCAAAACTATTCTAAATACCATATTGATGCTACTGTGCAATTAGATATGAATTCTGATATGTGGAGATTTACTGGTTTTTATGGGGAACCAGAAACTGAATTGCGCAAATCTACTTGGAAATTGTTACGGGATTTGGGATCTTTTTCATGTCGAGAATGGGTTTGCATAGGGGACTTCAACGAAACTTTGACACATCGAGAAAAATGTGGTGGAAGGAGGAATGCGTAATGGCGAATGCGAGATTTTCGAGAAACATTATTTCATAATGGATTTTATGATTTAGGATACGTGGGTTATCAATACACATGGTGCAACAATCATGAGGAACCGAGTACAATAAGAGCAAGACTTGATCGAGCAGTAAGCACAACAGACTGGAATATCTTGTTTCTGAATGCACAAGTCATTCACATAGGGACACGGGTTTCGGATCACATGATGTTACTAATGAAGCTTTTTGGCCCAACTACAGCCCGTTACAGGCCCAGGAAAACATTCAAGTTCGAATCTATGTGGTTGAAGAGTTCGGATTGTGAGACAATCATACAGAATGAGTGGATAGACGACCTGGGAATCCTGGCGAATTTGGAACAGTGCAGGGTAGGCTTAATAAACAGGAACAGATTAACTTTCGGACATGTACAGCAGAAGATGCGAACTTTCCAGAAAACACTCACTGAATTGCAGTAGCAACCCTTGACAGCTGAGAACAGACAACGGATAAGGGATACAAAATTCAGATCGAAACAGAGATGGATAAGGAAGAAATCCTATGGAGACAACGCTCGAAAGTCCAATGGTTTGCCGAGGGTGATAGAAACACACGTTTTTTCCATAACCAAGCGACCAAGAGAGCTCACAGAAACCAGATTGATGGTCTGCGCGATGACCAAGGGATACTGCGGGACAGTAAGGAAGATATGGATGCTATTGTAAATCAGTACTTTGGGGGTATCTTTCAATCCAGGTTACCCTCCTCTGCGAATGTGGATGATGTGGTTAGTACTATGAAGAGGCGTGTGACAGAGGACATCAATCGTGACTTGAGCCGGGTATTCACTCCAGACGAGGTAAAGACATCACTTTTTTACATGGACCCTCTTAAGTCTCCAGGTCCAGATGGTATGCCTGCTGTTTTTTATCAACGCTTTTGGCATATTGTTCGTGATAATGTGATTCATTGTGCTTTAGATTTTTTAAACAATCACAATCTGGAACCTGTACTAAATTTCACCCACATTGTTAATCCCTAAGTGCAAAAAACCAGAGGTTGTAAACCAATTCAGACCAATCAGCCTTAGCAATGTTATGTTTAAGATAGCTTCAAAAGCCATTACAAATAGAATTAAGCCCCACATGAATACCTTAATCTCTGAAACTCAATCCGCTTTTGTGCCAAATAGACTGATACAGATAATGTCTTGGTTTCGTATGAGGTTAACCACTTTCTAAAGCAAAAAACCAAGGGTAAAGAATGTTTTATGGCTTTAAAACTAGACATGAGTAAGGCTTATGATAGAGTGGAATGGATCTTTCTGGAAAGAGTGTTGTGTAAATTAGGTTTTGAACAATCGTTCATAGACTTGATTATGCTCAGTTTACGTACAGTTCGTTATTCTGAATTGTTAAATGGTGAGCCTCTTGATCCAATCCAGCCACAGAGAGGGATCCGACAGGGGGATCCTCTATCTCCTTACTTGTTTCTTTTCTGTTCGGAAGCTTTTAGTTCTTTACTTTGTGATGCGGAGGAGAGGGAGGTACTCCGAGGGGTGGCTGCTAGCCCCAGAGCACCAAGGATCTCTCATCTTCTTTTTGCAGATGATACCCTTATTTTCTGTCAGGCTACTATGGATTCTGCTGCAGAGGTTTCTAATATTTTGTTACGCTATAGTCTTGCATCGGGACAAGAAATCAATATTCAGAAATCGACGGTTGTCTTTAGTCGAAACACTTCTCAGGCAAGGGTCCTTGAAGTTTGCAATCTACTTCCTGTTAGGGTGGTTGATCGACATAAGAAGTACTTGGGACTGCCAACGGAGATGGGGAAGTCGCAGAAAGAGGTGTTTGGTTGGCTTAGAGAGCGGATGTGGAGTAAAATCCAATCTTTTGGTGATAAGAACTTCTCTAAAGCAAGCAAGGAGGCCCTCATTAAATCTGTGTTACAAGCCATACCCACATATGTCATGGGATGCTTCAAAATCCCGGATTACCTTCTAGTAGAAATTGAGTCTATCATTTTGAAATTCTAGTGGGGGGATGGTAACCGAGACAAAATACATTGGATTAATTGGCATACCTTATGTGAGAGCAAGCGTGATGGTGGCATGGGCTATAGGGACTTGAGAAGTTTCAATCTGGCAATGCTTGGCAAGCAAATATGGCGTGTTATCCAATTTCCTGATTCCCTTTTGAGTCGGGTGCTTAAGGCAAAATACTTTCCGCACACAGATATCTTACTTGCTTCACCAAAGTTTAATGCTTTTTACACTTGGAAAAGTATCTTTGGGGCTATGGAGCTAGTTCGTAATGGGACTAGGTGGCGCGTGGGTAATGGTTTAAGTATTGATGCGTGGACTGACAATTGGTTGCCAAGGTCTGGTGTTATGCGGCCTATTAACCCGGACCTGTATGAGTTGGGCCAAATACCTGTGTCCAATCTGATAGACCAGGATACAGCGACCTCGAATGAGGGCCTAATCCGAGTACTGTTCTGGGAAGAAGACATTAACTCTATCCTGCGTATTCCTCTAGTTAACTCTACTACTAGTGATCTCAGGGTGTGGCATCATTCACGTACTGGCATCTACTCAGTAACATCAGCATATTATTTAGCCAGGGATTTAAGGGCACGCAATCTGCAGAATCAGCATGGAGCAAGCAGTACTCGAGAATCGACGGACTGGGAATTTATCTGGAAACTGAAACTCCCTAATAAGAACAAAATATTTCTATGGCGAGTCTTGAAAAATGCTATACCAGTCCTTTATAACCTCCAGCGGCGCAATATCATTCATAATTCTCTATGCCCTGTTTGTGGCTATAGAAGTGAATCTGTGATACATATTTTCTTAGAATGTGATTTTGCATGCATTTTCTGGGCATTATCTACTCTACCTCATTCTATAATTTACACAGATACATGTGACATATGGAGATGGATTCTTAGTGCCTACAATCAGTTGGCTAAGGCAGACTATGAAAGATTTGTGGTCTCACTTTGGAGCATTTGGTCGAACAGAAACAAACGAGTCCACGAAGGTACATGATATGATCCAGATGAGGCACAACAATTTATCATCCGATATATCGCAAGATACAAGGAGGCCTGTACACAATTTGCTCACCCACACCAGCAGAATGCCGAATATTAGAATTGGATACCTCCAATGCCAGGTGAAATCAAACTAAATTTTGACGCTTCTGTCAAACAAAATCTTGCATATGCTTCTACGGGAGTTATTGCGAGACCTCACAATGGAGAAACTTTGGCGTGGAAGCAACGAAAACTGGTCAATGTACAAAGTCCACAAATAGCAGAAGCCATGGCGGCAAGAGACGCAGTGATATTGGCTCATGAAGCGGGCTTTAATCGAGTAATCTTTGAAGGAGACTGTCTCGCGGTCATTAAAGCAATCCACACCTCCCTTCCAAATTTCTCAATCATAGGTCCTATAATTGATGACCTGAAGTCTTTGTTATCCAACTTTGAGTCGGTCACATTTCATTTTGTCCTAGACTAGCAAATATGGTTGCACATGATCTTTGTCAAAATGTATTAGAAGATCGTGTTGGTGGTTCCATTTATTCTGATTGATGTAATCTTGAACTTAGGCTTTGCCTCTTTTTATTGAATGAAATATGACTTTATAGAAAGAAAAAAAATTTCACTACGGGAGCAATATCAAACAAGTAAAAGATTATCTTATATTAATAAAAAGATTATTCGCTGTTGTTTTCATGGGGTTTCCTTACAAATTACAATCCTCTTATGATTTTTATATCATGTCACAGCTAGTGAGTACCTCATCCAATCACATAATTACCACCAATTAAAATGTACCAATCACTATAATAATTTTTATATCATTTCAACGATGTTGTGTTTATATTTTATTACACTAACAACCCTCCAGATTGAGGCAAGCAACGACTTCTCTTTCTACTATATAAACCCCCTAGTGAAGAGCTAGAAGTGCACATATTATCTTTTATTAATTCAAAACACATTTTAATTTCTTGACAAGATTTCGAATTCACTAATAATAATTAAAAGTATATAATATAAACATATGGCTTCTTCAGCACTACCTTGTAAGCTGTTCGCACAACTTCCGATCAAAGCCGGTGGAGGAGAGTTGTTTCATGAGCTGGTTTCGAATAAGCCACACGAACTTATCACTGCTTCCCCCACAAAACTTCAAGCTTGTAAAGTTCATGAAGGAACCATTGGAACAGATGGTCAGATCAAATTTTGGAATTTCACCGTCGGTAGTAACTATATTCAATTAATCATATAATTCTTACTAGTGTATAATACAAACTTTTTAGAGAGTCTCTCGGAGAGACCAATTCAACATTACATATTTATGTACAAACATCATATGTTTAACTTTAAACATTGTGTATATAATAAACCTACATTATACAATTGCATTATTTATATGCATTTCTAACATGTGATGTTTAATTTGTAGCTAAACATGTGATTTTTATGATAAAATATGTGATGTTTGATTTTGCCTTTTCGAGAGACGGTCTCTTGCAAAAGTTACTAATTAATTAACGGTTATAAAATTTACAAACTTTTGCGATGATAGTCTCGGGGAGACCAATTCAACATCATATATTTACGTACAAGCATCATATGTTTAACTTTAAACAACGTGTGTATAATAAACCTGCATTATAGTTGTATAATTCTATGCATTTCTTAACATGTAATGTTTGTGATAAAGTATATGATGTTTGATTTAGTCTCTCCGAAAGACGGTCTCTCACAAAAGTTACTCTATAAAATTCTTACTTAAAGAACAGAGTATGAGTTCTCAGTAATATCCTAATGTTTATTTGGCTCTGTTCTCTTCATCTCAAAAACCATTAATTTCAATTCAGATCAAATCAGTTCATTCAAAGGAAAAGAACAGAACCTTAGTCTTTTTCTTCTAATATTTGTTGTATACAATCTCCCAAGAGACTACTCTTAAAATAATATATGATGGATGGAATCCGGAATTTTGAGGTTAATTCAATGAACAAATTAAAAACCAATTCGCTCTATTCGAGCGACCTCCAAGGGATTCTTGGCACGATTCACATAGAATTAGGGTTTGATTTGCACGATTAAAAAATATTTTAATTGGAACTTGATTAGGTTTTAGTTTGCTTACATGAATTCAGTAGATATAATATACTTAGTTTTATATTCACTGAACCTATATGTATACTATATTTTTCTTAGAAATTAATTAATAACACCTCTAATTAATTATCAACCACGATTATATATTTGTATGCATAATTTAGATGGAGAAAAGCATTCTGCAAAGACTCTGGTTGAGAAATTTGATATGGAGAAAAAGGGGAGAAAGGCATTTTTAGTCCCAAAATATACACGATAGTGTCTGATAGCCGTTTAATTGATGTGATCTAAACTTTTCAAATTTTGGAGTCCGTGGTCCTTTATGTTGACGTGGCACCGGAGTCAACGATTTTTTCCCGATTTTGACCGACACGTCACATGCCACGTCACCTCCGATAAAAAATAAATCAAAATAAAAAATAACAAAATTAAAAAGAAAATGTTAAAAACAAAAAAAAACTGACTCCAAATGCAAATAAGCAACATTCATCATCATCTGTCCAAAATTCAGTAGTTGGAAATTGTTTTCTCCGCTCTCTGAACTGCTCATGCTCTGCCTCACCGCCACCTTACCTCGCCTTCTCACTCTTCGAAAACTCACTCATTTCTCTGTATCTGCACGTAAATGGAGCTGTATCTCACACACATCAACCTTGTTGAAAGCATACAAAGGCAGCTTGGCCCCTAATCATAATCCAATCAATCAACAAATCCCAGTAAATTACAAACCAAAACAAACAACAAGACAGTACTAATAAAGTAAATGCTTTTTAGCAGAAATCAAGAAAAGGGAAAAGAAGTAGTGAGTACCAGGAAGGCAGCAAGAACGGAGGCAATTTCGGCCACAGCCAGGGAGGTCCTCAGAGTCCTCCTTTTGGTAGTTGGAAACAACAGTAGGAACCCTCTTGATTCTTAGCATCATCTTGTTGAAATTTGGATGGATGAATTGATTGATTGAGAGAAGAATTGTAGTATTATATACTGAAAAATCGAAACTTTATGTATGTATGGCTAGAATTGTATATACAGAGAAGCGATGGGGGTGATTAGTGACCGCCACCGGCGAGGAAGAGGAGGTCGGAGGGGCTGCCGCCTTCAGAGGGCAGAGCACCACGGCCACCGTACGGCGAAGGATTGTTGGATTCGCTTAGAAGACAACCTTTTTGCCTTCAGTTTTTTTTGTTTTTAACATTTTTTTTTAAATTTTGTTATTTTTTATTTTGATTTTTGATTTATTTTTAATCAGAGGTGACGTGGCATGTGACGTGTCGGTCAAAATCGGGAAAAAATCGTTGACTCCGGTGCCACGTCAGCAAAAAGGACCACGGACGTCAAAATTTGAAAAGTTTAGGACCAAGGATTACAGGCCGACCAAACGGACTATTGCACACGCCATTGGGGGTATATTTTGGGACTAAAAATGCCTTTCTCCCCATATAAATGGCTTGAAGGGGACATGCTGGAGTTGTACAAACATTTTGCTGTAACAATTCATGTCGAAACCAAGGAAGATGGCGACTTTGTTACATGGACTACAGAGTACGAGCTGCGTGAGCCGGATACTCCACATCCACTTTCACTTGTCAAATTCCATATCGAACTCACAAAGGAGATCGAGGCCCATGTTCATGCCTGAAATATTACAGAAACAAATATTATACTTGAAAAAAATAAATATTTTTACACGTAATAAGTGTAAAATTAGTTTCACCTTGATCATATATATATATAAGAGACCCACTAGGTCACTTAAGCATAAGCGAAACAAGTTTATGAATTAGAAGATGCCCTACTTATCTTTATCTAATAGAACTTATTTTCGTATGGATCTATGTTGATGATGAGAATAAAGAAGAAATAAGACGTTTCCAAATCCCTAGCGGTGAGTTTGTGTGCTTGTTATGAAGGGCATCATTCAATGTAATCTAGTAGTTTAGACGAAGAGAACAAAGTCTACACATATTTACAGTATTCTCGTCGTTTATTTGCATTTTGTGATCCTTAATTATGTATGTTTGCATAATTGTAATTCAAGTTTCATAATTATATAATGTTATTATTTATATTCCTCCTATTTGCATTTGAATTAAAATGCATGCATCACATATTGTTGTGGTTTTATCGAATAATTAATATAAATGACTAGATTTCCTTCTCTCCACGAAATTGAAATTTCATAAATACATAAGATAAAATTTTATCATGCATGGTATCAAATCATCTCATGCCTTAACTCATGGGGACAAACTCAACTCCATATTGAATTAGGCACTCAAATGGCTACCTAGAGGTTGGAAACGATCCCGAATGTGAGGGAGTAATAGAGAATTAATATAAATGACTAGATTACGCACATCTTTACAAGTTCGCGCTTTTACATGAGGTGCAATTCTATCAGATTACATGAGATGCAATTCTATCAGATTTTTTTCTTCATCAAAATAGGCAAATATATAATCCCTTGAATTAGTTTTGTACTTCCTCCATCCAGGGAATCGCTTACCATTTTGCATTAAGTGCTATGCAATTCCAACTATTGTAATGTCGGAGTAACTGTAAATCATGGTGAAAGTTGTATAAAATGTTTACCTAGTACTCCCTCCGTTTCAGAGAACTTAATTCATACATTAGGGTTGGCATGTAGTGTTAGGTGAAAAGTTATAGTAAAAAAAAAGGTGGGAAAAAGGTGTGTTTTTAGTAGCAATATGTGTAATTTGTGTGTAAAGTTGAGATTGTTTCACTACAAAAAAAAAACAGGCGTATAGCGATGGATAGATCCGTCGCTACAAAATTTAATCGATTTTGTGACGGATTATGTTTTTCCGTCACTAATTTCGTCACTCTTTAGCGATGGATTAGTTATCCGTCCCTAAATTTCCAAATTTTTAAATTTTTTTTTAAAATTTTGATGCATGTTTCATTTTGATAAAATGTCCGATAGTAAATCTAGAATAATGAAATTGTTTTAATTAAACAGAAATCATTCGACAAAATACAAATTATCCGTACTGAAATGAAATATATCCGTACATATAGTTTAAAGTAAGAAGTCAGAAAAATATAAGTCCAAATCTAACTACCGGACGGGGATGGCGGGTGATGGAACGTGGCCATGAAAGCCTGCATCTGTTGCTGAAGACGCTGGGTATCCTCATGTTGTTGTCTAGCTAGCCGCTCCAGCTGCTACCGGTGTTCCTACTGAACTCTAGCTAGCTCCGCCTGTGACTATGCATGTGCCTCCACATGCATAACTCGTGTCGCACCATCTCGAGACACCTCCTGTGTGAAAAGCTGATTTCTAGATTGCTGGGATGTTGAGTTGCTAGGAGTAGTCACCACAGGGCCGAAACTCCCCAATCCATATACTCGGCCTTTGTTGTCCATTGGGTTGACGGCTAAGAAGATGTTGTTTTATTGTTCAATTGTCAGCTCCTCACCCGCATCGGCGAGCTGCCTCTCCACCTCAGCCTGAAATCGTAAAGTGTATATATCATGATTTACAGTTTTTTCAAAATAACTTGTACTACACAAATATGAACTTTAACCAAAATTAGCATACCGCAATAGCCTCAGACTTGCTGTCAACCCATCTCCCGTTCTTTAGCTTGGCTCTTTTAAAGAGCGTCAGTGCGCTCTTCTCCTCCCCAGCCGACACCTAAAGAACGTATGTATATATGCAAAAATTTAGCTAGTAATTAAGTGTATCGAATATAAAAACACAAAACACATGTACGAATAAACTAACAAATTAGATGCACACTTACCGATTTACGGTAATCCGTAGCAATAGATCGCGACCCATAGTGGTGCCTGGCCACCCCGGTACCATCAGACGGCTCAGTCAGCCGGTTCTCTCTATTCTGGGTCACAATCTTCTTGGTCGCAGGAAGCTGCCAGTGCTTCCCCCAAAGCTCCCACTCCTCCGGTCCACACCATGCTGGCCTAACGCCCTTTCTTTTCATTTCGTTAACCATATGCGTATACAAATCTGGCCTCAGCGTCTCGAATGCTGGCCATATCTGGGGGAGTAGTCAGTTGGGAATGAAGTATGTTTTCTACATTCCCAATTCCACACAACATTAAATTACATAACGTTAACCGAGACATCAATTTAATAAGATAACACAACAGAACATATTCAATGGTGACTTACATATCACCCAAGTTCAACGGCTAAGATACCACTCACATATAGTGGCTAACATACCACTCACAATGTCCTAAAATTTACTAACACAGTGGTGACTAACATATCACACAAGTTCAGTGGCTAACATACCACTAACATACAGTGACTAATACCACTCACATTAAAACAACGACTATAATAACAAATAAAGGAATGCCAGATTTAAACTTACTCGTAACTCATTAAGTACTCATGCTTCAGCCGGTCCGAGAGCTTCGACCACTTCTCGCCCCCCTGCCCCGGCATCTCCCTCTTGCCCCTGATGATCTCACTGAGTTTATTGCTAGCCTCTGGAGGCCATAACCTGTTATCAATGTATAAGATACAAGAAATGAATATTAATTAGTATAGTACAACAATGATGTGACATAAATTATCTTAATTAAGTTATGTGCTATATACAAATGCATAATACTTACTTCGATCTACCGTTCGGGAACAACACAAGCTTCCCATCCCACTTAGCCCCGTCCACAATCTCGGTGAAGGGACACCCATCATCTGGTAAGTTACCCCAGACCGATGTCGAGCCCCGCCGAACTCGGTGGTCTCGGGAACCGCAGACCGCCTCGACTATCATGACCCTCCGCTCCTCGACTCGACCCTCCGCCTGACTACTCGATCAAGCTACCAGCAGTCAACCTACTACATGGGGGAGGACGGTACGTGGATTTCCTTTGTCGCGGCATCTGCAAAAACATGCAACAAATACAGGAAAAATGTGTTAATATACAACTACATGTAAAACATATATACATTTGACTCATAGTAAATCACAAATACTTGGTGTGTATATATATATATATATGTACGTATATGTTTATATATATATATATATATATATATATATATATATATATACACATATACGTACATATATATATACGTACATATATATATATATAGACATATATGTATGTATATATATACATATATGTATATATATATATATATATATATATATATATACATATATATATATATATATATATACATATGTATATATATATATATACATACATATGTATCTATATACATACATATGTATCTATATATATATATATACACACACACACACACGTACACACACATAATCTACCCTACACACATTTTGACTCGGTGTAAATCACAAATACTTGGTATTATCAACAACTAACTAGTTATATACATAATCTACCCTACTCACATACCCTCGGCGTCCTTGTCTGTGGTTAAGTCTACATACATGTCCAAGAGGTGCAGCTCTATGAACTCATCACGAGCCTCAACAGGAGTTTTTGCTTGTTCATCGACAACCTCTTCTTGGTACAAGTTGGTAATTGAGTCGTCTTTCTCAACGTACTTCACTTTGGAGCGGGCATGTATAGGTATCACAGCTAACCAGTCCGCCTTGTCGCGTTTTCGGCTTGGATAGTCAAGAAAAACCACTTGTCGTGCTTGAGTCGCCAAGATAAATGGTTCGTACTTAGTACGGTACCTCCTCTTATGGTTTATGTCAACCATTTCATACTGCTCATTCTTCTTCGTACCAACTGGAGTAGGATCATACTAGTCAACATCAAACAGAAAGGTTCTTTTCAAGGGCAAACCGGAATATTCAAGGCGCACTATTCGTTTCAGCTTCCCGTAGAAATCATACAAATCAGCTGCTCCTACATCTTGCCCCCTGACACACACCCCATAATTGCTTGTAGCCATAGCCGTGTTAGAGTCAATCGTGTGGAACCTAAGGCCATTGACTATGTAAGATGAGAATGTGTAGACCTTTCTGTATGGTCCCTCTGCTAGAGCTATTAAGTAAGGACATGTGACGTTGTTGACAGGATCTCGGACATACTCCTTGAACCAATCTGGAAATTCTGATTCCAACTTCTCTTCAAGGAGTTCTTCAAGAGTATCCTTTGCCATCATTGGATTCTTCTCCAGACAACGCTCTTTGAAAACGCTGTGGACATGATGATATGATTAAATACTAGCTAGGATTTTAGTTAAAAGTTGAATTTTAGCTGCTTTTAATAAGAAAGGTACTCACCCAGTAAATATCACCATATATTTGTCAACCTCAGTACAATTCCCGAAGACATAATATTGAGCTGCCTTCAGCTCCTTATCCGTCAACCATTCTTTCTTAGCTTGTCCCATAGGCCTCCCTGAGACCCTAAAAATTGAAATGGAAACGTCATCATCCTCTTGAACTTCGAATGTGTCTGTGTTTCGAGACGGCCTAGATGCCTTTGTCAGGACGTGGTCCTCAAAGTAATAGGAGCAGAAGGTTGCAGTTTCCTCTCGAACGTACGCATTGGCAATCGATCTTTCAGGTGTACCTTTGTTCTTGACATATTTCTTCAATTTCCCTAAGTACCTGTAATACATATTCAGGTAAGAAAGTGATAGGGAAAATTCAGACATTTTAAGTACATGATTGCAATTATTTTACACCTCTCGAATGGATACATCCAGCGATATTGAACCGGTCCCGCAAGCATCGCTTCATGTGGAAGGTGAACCGGTAAGTGCTCCATAGAATCAAAGAAGCTCGGTGGAAAGATACGCTCGAGCTTGCAAGAATCAATGGTATGTTGCTTTCAAGATTTGCTAACACTTTATCGTAAACCACCCTTGTACATAAATTCTTGAAAAATAAGCTCAATTCGGTGAGAAGGATCCAGACAGATTTAGGTAGCAGTTTTCGAAATGCAACCGGGATAAGGCTCTCCATGAATACATGACAGTAGTGGCTCTTCATCCCAAACATCTTTGTCTTCTTCAAATCCACACACCGCTCCAATTTCGAGGCGTAATTGTCGTGGAACTTCAATGCCTTCACCCAATCAAACAGTATTGACCTAGATTCATTGTCAATTGTGTAGCATGCCTTGGGCCACTTACCTTCATCATTCTTTTTTGTCAACTCAGGCCTTTTACACCATGTATCCAACTCGACTCTAGATTTGACGGTATCCTTTGTTTTTCCTTCAATGTTGCAAATTGTGTTGAAGCATTTCTCGAACACGTTCTTCTCAATGTGCATGAAATCCAACATGTGACGTATAAGAAGACTGCTCCAATAAGGCAAGTCCCAGAAGATGCTTCTCTTCTTCCATCCACATTTGTTGCTAATTTTCTTGTTATGCTTCTCCCACTCAAGTTCAGTCACTTTCATAAGACCCAGCCTATCAATCTCCGCAAGAATTTGTGCACCAGTAAGTCGTCTCAGCGAGCCTTTCTTTTCTACTTTGTTTTTCTTGAATTGATCCCTGTTCTTCCTGAACGGATGGTTACTTGGTAGAAACCTACGATGACAATCAAACCAAGATTCCTTTCCGCTATCCTTCAGTCTAAATGCATCAGTGTCCTCCAAACAATGTGGACAGGCATATTTCCCGGTGGTTTTCCATCCAGATAGCATGGAGTACGCAGGAAAATCACTCACGGTCCACAGTAGTGCTTCTCTCAAGGTAAAGTTCTTCTTGATCAACACATCATATGCAGGGATTCCTTTCTCCCACAACTCAATCAACTCCTTGATTAGGCGTTGCAAGAAGACATCTAGCTTCAGTGTTGGATTTTTTGGCCCAGGCACCAACACAGTCAAGAATATGAATGGTTCCTTCATGCACTCACCGGGGGGAGGGGGGGGAGGGGGCAGGTTGTACGGTGTGAGCATCACTGGCCAACAAGAGTACTTCCGTTCACTTCCAAACGGGTTAAAACCATCCGTACAGAGCCCCAATCGTACATTTCTAGACTCGGCTGCAAACTCCGAATATGCCTTGTGAAACTCTTTCCATGCGGGTGAGTCTGATGGATGCTCCATTCTACCCTCTGCATATTCTGGGATTACTCTCTCCTTGTGCCACCGCATTTTATCGGCACAATCACTTCAAGCGTACAACCTCTTTAAACGAGGTGCTAAAGGGAAGTACCACATTTTCTTATGTGGGAGATTTTTCTTCTGGCATTTCTTTGAAGCCCCCTCCTTGTAACGCTTGTAGCGGTCTTTACCACAGAACTTGCACTTCAGTAGATCTACATCCTCCCCCAATAGATCATGCACATATCCGGACAACAGTCTATGGTTACCATAGTCAACCCCAACCCCCGCATCTTTTTCTTCGCTTGGTAAAAGTTGGTGGGTACTAGGTTTGGTTCAGGGCAACACTCCGATAACAGTTGTACGGTGTTATTGAAGCTCACTTCAGATTGGCCACCCTCGGCCTTACAACTCATTAGCCGAGACAACAAAGACAACTCGGTGTGCTTCTTACACCCGGCCAAATCGGCTTCTTCGCTAATTCCAATAAGTCAAAGAATGCCTGATCATCGGGATTCAGTGGATCCTCCACATCACCCTCGGTTCCAGTGGTACTAGTGTCCATAAACTCTGGGCCGGCAGCATTAAACACCATTTCTTCGACCCGGTCATGAAAAGCATCAGATTTAGATGTACTTTGACCGCTAAGTTGCTCGTTTTTTCTCTTCCTTCCACGCTGCCTAAATTGATCATATGACATGAACGGTGTTGCTTCCTCATCATGATGATTCCATACCTCATACTGAGGCACGAATCCATTATGTTTCAAGTGCTCGAGTACCGTTGTAGGAGTCAAATATTGCTTGTTTCTGCATTTGTTCAATTTGCAAGGGCACTTTATCAACCCCCTGCTTACACAAGCCGTTTGTGTCATCGCAAATGCGATGAAGGCTCCAACCCCTTCCACAAAAAATAGATTGAATACTACTATTAACAGTACGACAGTACATCCATGAACGATCGGAATTCATTGGATAATTAACCTGACACGTCTGAATTTATTAGATTCATAACTATACGCATTACGTATTGAATTTTAACTCAATTCCAATTCCTGGCTATAATTGCATTGTTAATTATAATACGTTCCAAATTTCATGTATTACATGAATTTTACGTTTAAAGTTTTTTTTTATGAATTTCAAATTTCCATTACAATTACGAATTATAAATTAAAACAGTAGTAATTGTTTCTAAGTTAATACGAGCCAATTATACTACAACCACCAAAATCACTAAATAATCTAAATGGTCTCCAAAACCTCAACCAAATCTCACTAATCCTACTACAAACATCAATTAAATACCATACATACTTACAAACATCCTAACGTGATACTAACAAATCAATTTCACAATAAATCAATTAATTGCACCACCTCAAGCTTATCCCACTACTTAATATAAGCTAAACTAGCTAGTAGATGAGTCTAAAAACATACAATTGCTCGAAATTAGCAAAAATTCCAACTTTAGAAAAGTAAGGGTTTTAGACTAATACCTTCAATTACGGGAAAAATAGCCGAAGAATGATGAAATTGAAGGGCCACCCGAGTTCCTTGTTGAACGAGCTTCTAAAAGAGTCCAAGATTGGCCGAAATGGTGGAGTTTTGGTCGGAGTTGGAAACTTGGCGAAAATGGCAAAGAGAAATGGGAAAGAAGAAGCAGAATAGAAATGGGGAAGAAGAAGGGCTTCTGCCCGTTTTTTAGTCTGTTGACGGATAGATTTATCCGTCGTTAGTTTTTTTTAATTTTATTTTTTAAATTACTTTTTTAACGACCGATAATCTATCCGTCGTTAAATTCCTATTTTATTTTTTTTTAAAAAAATCAATAGTCAACAAAATACGTCGCTAAATAGCGACGGAAGCAACGACGGATAGAGCGTTTCGCTCTATCCATCGCTAAATTCGACCGATTCGTCGCTATATAGCGAAGGATAGCTTATGTCGCTATATAGCGATTTTCTTGTAGTGTTTATTTTTTGTTGGGTGTAGAGTAGTTTTTTTAGTAATGTATGAAGTTTTGTGTGACGGTTCAAAATGGAAAATGTACTGTATAAAGTTCTTTGTGGGACAAAGGGAGTAAGTTTTGTTTGCCCATCCATCCCGATATCAACTTCCCGTGATAACTTTTTTCAGTTAATTATTTTCAATTTTATACTCGAATTACCTTCAATATAACGTTAAATGATTTAATAACACAATACGATGAAAATTTAAGAAGTAATTTTGTTAAATATTTAATCATTATCGTTAGGGAAAAATCCAATTTTGGTACTTTATGTTGTAACAGTTACCATTATGGTACATTTAGTTGTGACCATCCAAATTTGGTAGCTTATGTTTCGTATTTTTCCAATTTTAGTACTCCGTTAGTTAAACTTAACAGAACCGTTAATTTTGGCCGAATTAGTAATAATTAGCGTGAATTAGGCGATTTTCTGTCCAGTCGGCGAAACTTTTGATGCCTTCGCTAGCGAGAATAGAATTTCTTGATGTTATCTTTAATCAACCCCCCCCCCCCGTTTTTGGAGCGAAAATTTGATTATTATGGGACATGGTCAATGGATTTAAGTCTTGATCTATACTAACTTGTTTTTCGGAAATTGAACTATACCATTCGTTATTATTTTCTAGCGACATATTAAAAAATGAATTAATTTTTTAATTAAATTTATTAATATTTTATTAAGAACACATGTAGTTCATGCGCCGACTTGACGGAAAATCGACTAATTCAATTCACGCTCTTACTAATTCGGTTAAAATTAACGGTTCCGTTAAGTTTGGCTAACGAAGGATCAAAATTGGACAGATACGAAACATAAGGTACCAAAATTGTGTGATCACAATTAAAGGTACCAAAAATGTAACTGTCACAGTTTAATGTACCAAAAATGGATTTTTTTTTCTTTTTCCATTATATATCATTAACAGTATTTGAGGTTGAAAATGAAAATTGTTGACAAAAAAAGTCAATGCGGTAAGTTGAAATCGGAATAGGTAGTATTTATTTTCAATAATGATGTAAGTATTATATTCGAGAAGCTTCAAATAATTCATGGGTGTACTCATCAATAATCGATCGATAAAATTATATATGGAAAACATGAGAATAGTATCTTAGAAGTACTGAAGCTCAATGACATATTCTATTTTGCTTTTACAACTATTTATAACCCCCAATAAACAACTGGAAGTTCACACAAATATCTCAATTTACAAAGCTTCGTTAATAACAATATATAATATATAAACAGATGGCAGCTGTAGTCCTACCTTTTAAGCTGATGGTACAACTTCCAATCAAGGCTGGTGGAGACATGTTTCATGATTTGGTTGCGAATAAGCCACATGATTTTATCACTGCTTCACCCGCAAAATTTGAGTCCTGTGAAGTTCAGGAAGGGACGGTTGGAATGCAAGGCTGTGTCAAATTATGGAAGTATATCTACGGTAATGATCACATTAACGATTAAGCTTATTTACAATTAATTTATCCATACATGCTTAATTAACAATTAGTTAATTAATAAAACTATATACTACATGATGATCTAGATGGAGAAAAGCGTAGTTCAAAGATTATGGTTGAGAAGGTTGACATGGAGAAGAAGAGTATAACTTATAAGTGGGTTGAAGGAGATTTGCTGGACTTGTACAAACATTTTGCTGTAACAATTGATGTTGAAACCAAACAAGGCGGTGACACTGTTACATGGACCACAGAGTATGCTCTGGACGACCCCGATACTCCACATCCACATGAAATGGTGAAATTCCATATTGAATTAACAAGTGAGATCGATGCTCATGTCCGAGGATGAAAATTAGGTCGAAATCGTACTTTGTTTATGTTCTACCGAGCCGATGAATGTTTGGAGGAATAAGGTTATTAATAAGATGTTTCTGATTTCTAAGTGGAAAATAGCAATCACGAAGCACTGCGTGATATGAACTTCTATTATATTACTTCCTCGTCTGTATCTATTTTATTACTCTCATATGTTACCTTTGTAATTCAAATCTAATTTTAATTATATATGTTCTTAGTCTTTCATGAATCCTTATGTTTGATTGCATATGATCAAGTTAATGAAATATAAATCTTTCTGATCTCTCGAAAATACGTGATCATGCAACATCATATATTAATTTATCTATAAACATGATGGAACACGAATATTCATCGGTCCATCACGACTTAATCAAGTGGCTAGAGTCCGTCTAGCAAGCCCAGCCCAGTGGAATAGTATATTACTTTTGGTATTGTATTTATTAATTGGGTATTATTTCGTTATGAGATTACTTTTGGCCAGAAATCTAGAGAAAAAATACAACTGCCAGATTCTCTCTATATGATAATTCAAGTAAATATATTAGTAATTTTATTTATTTTTTGCATATCTTTTCTTTCCTTTAAAACTCTAAACTACATACCTAAAATTCTATGTCAGGTAGCTAGTATATATAGAACCATTAGTGTTTAATCCTAATCAGATGATAGTTGAATAAATAGATTTCCAACGTAAAAAGTGTGTTCAAATTAAGATACTTCTTGATTGTGCAAATCAAACCCTAATTCTAGTTGAATCATGCCAAGTATCCCTTGTAGGTCACTCTATTCGAGCAAATTATATTGCTTGTTAATTCACTCACTGAATTAACCTCACAAACCCGGATCCCTTCACTTGGCCTCAGAGCATGGGTCAACGATATAGACTGTGCAACTCATCGAAAACAAAGAGGATATTGGGAAACAAAAAGATGATATATGGAATTAACATGGAACAAAAAGGATGATGATGAGCCCATCAGACGACACAAGTGTCCTATCAATTTTGATAGGAGACAGTTTCCAATATTCGTCTGCTTTGCTGTCATCAAAAAAAGTGCCAGGGACAATCTCTTGCACACGCCCCTCACTTGTATACAACCACGACCAGTTATACGTTGCTTTATCTAGAGTTACCAGCAGGTAAGGGATTGAAAGTACTAATTTGCGATGGAGAGGGTAATACATATGACACTACAAGGAACGTGGCCTACAAAGAAGTGTTCGACAAAGTTTGAAGTAATTTTATCTTTTATGTATGTAAACATTAACAGGTAATTATAGTGCCACCTACATTTTTTTGTATGTTAGAGTTCAATCTCATTGATTAAAATTTTGTGAATGTTTATATGTATCGATGACTTCTGATGCAATGTTGAATGCTTCAAGCGATTACAGCCTTTTCTTACATTTTAGTTTTAAAATGTTTGTCAACTTCAACATGTTATGTACAATTTCATGGATATTATTATACGTGACTTCCATTACAAACTTCCTAACTTTATTTTTAATGTTGTATTATAAACTACATGACCTATAACAGTAAAGTTTATACTAACTAATTATTTATTCTTTCTCTTTCATACTTTATGATCACTTGATTCACTCTCATTTTTTTCGATTTTGTATACCATGTCGCATGTTGTTGTGCCTCTGGATGCTTTAATTAATGTTGTACCATATGCAGTATATGTTGTAATGTACAACACATCCAAGTACCAGGAGGCACTATAGCATGTGGCGCTGTAGATGACACCCATTTTTTCACCAAGTTACAATTTTATCAAATATATTACAATTCACAAACTAATATCATATTAATTTTTCATAATCCAAGATAAAGCAATTCCTTAAAAAGTTATGAATGGGACAGAAGGAATAACATAATCTGAAATGGTGTTTCAAGAAATCTCAAAGCAGAGTAGACTAGATTACAATGACATCACAGGTAAAGAACACGGATACTGCATTTACACAACCTCTATAAACTTACACGAGCTAGAGATGTCCAAAACCAATAATGTTAGCTTCACAAGGCATTTGAAAATCAACCAACTTTAAGTCATCAGCAATATCTTCCACTCATCAATTGATGGTACATAATGCTACAATCCTGTTAATTTTGATTGAGATGTGCTATGATAATATGCAGTGAGAGCATAAACGATGGTTTATATCCATGGTTTGCATATGATGAACGTGGATGGAATATATGAGAAGATTACATATGCTATCGATGACCGTAATGGTGTAATATATTGTTCGTAATAGCTATGGAGAAACCGAAAAAACCTTTATGTAGAGGACAATGTGCTCTGGTTTGAGAGTGTAACCCCCAAAATTTTCAAATAAGTTTCAGATACCTTAAATGGATTCAGAACGCTACTCATCGTACCAATAAGATGCATATTTATTTCCGAGAACCATTCATAAGAACTTCGTGGTTAAGCGTGCTTACTCTAGATAAATCTTATAATGGGTGCTAGGAATTCTCCCTGTACGTGCACGGGTGAGGAAAAAATGGCTTAGGAAAGAACATGTATTAGTACAGTGAGACCAACATATCACAGGGGGAACAGATCAGGAGTAACAATGCCGACCAAAAGGGTCCAACCTCGGCCCACAAGGGGACGGAGCGTTACAAATGGTATCAAAGCCAAGCCAATCCAGAACCCGGAAGGGGTGTACGATTGGTTTAGGCAAAGTGCAATTAGGACGTTGAGAAATTTAAGAGGGGGTGAATGGAACGCCCCAAAGTTTCAGAGTGCTTAAATGGATTGGGAACGCTACTCATACCAACAAGGTGCACCATATTCATTTTGGAAATCTATTCATAAGAACTCTATAGCTAAGCGTGCTTGCTATGAAGCAATCTTAGGATGGGTGACTACTTAGAAGTCCCCCGGTGCACGCACGATTGAGAAAGAAAGTGCGCGAAAAAGAACATGTGTTGGTACAGTGGGGCCAACATGTCACCGGATAAATATGCATTATTGAACCGTTTGATAGGAGTGTGAGGGATGTCATGGGTCGTTCCGGCGAGCCTTTTGGTGAAGTGATGATTATCGTCGGCGGGGTTTTCTAAACAGATTTTGCACGTTGTTTAAGAAGGAAATTAGGTATTATTGAGAACGGGGCAGGAAAATGTATAGTTTAAAACACTAATTATACTTATCTTATATTCAACTTATTTTATTTTTTTTACAAACGTCCCATTTAATTCTGCATATTCTGGTTTGTCATCTTCCGAAGAATTAGCTGAGTGGATAACAAAAGCCGGTGAAGGTGAATTAAATGATGGTGAGGTTGATATCGTGATCCCTGAAGATTTACTTACTCAAGAATTAAGTCATCAAATTTAAACCATTGTAGATAGCACATGTCCGTCGTTGTTGGATCACTTAGTTGACTCATCACTTGACTGGAGTATTTTCCTCATTGGTTCGTTCTAGCACCCACACATGACATAGAGCCCGTTTGGTTTGAAGCAGTATTTTACTATACATAAATTCTTGGTATTTAGGTCCGGTTAAAAAATAGGGTAATTGATGTGGTATTTATAAATACCATGTTTGGTAGTTTTTTACGGAAATGGTATTTGGAGTTGAAATACAATGTTTGGTACAAAACACCAATTTTTTGAGTTTTTTGGTCATGTACAATAGTACCCTCCATATATTTTTAAGCCAATTTTAAGAGTAAAATGTCTTCAAAAATTTATTGGTGACTTTATATCAAAGCCCGGCCTCCGATCAAACATGCAGTGAAAAACTATCTTTAAGATATTCAGTTCCATTTCTCCCTCAAATAAAATACACATCATGTTGATGTTTAAGTAACATATGTGTATAATTTCAATAAAATATGCACCTACATCATGCAACTAAAAGGAACGTAAATGTTTGGTCAGAGCCATAACAATTATTTCAATATTTCAAATGAAATCTTGCCAAAAAAAAAAAGACTGGACGCATATGTATACAGAGCAAATCATATGATGTGATTCTATAAATCTGATTTATACAATCCACAGTCCACACATGATTTATACAAACCATAGTCCCGTTAAGATGCTGATTTTTAGGGATGAAGATGTAGTTGCATAAAATTGTGTTTTGGGACCAAATACCATATCTCAATAACCCACTCTAGGTGGGTTATCCTAAATGGTATTTCGAAGAAGAAATTGTGATGGCAAAAAATTCTTGTATTTGGTGAGTTTTGATTTGTAGCGGGCTTTAGTATTTCAAATTTGTGTAACCAAACGTGGTATTTCAAGGAGTGTTTTCCAAATACCACTGGAAAACACCTCAAATCAAACAACCTCATAGTTGAAGATATTAATTAATTTGGCATGTCAAATTTTACATGTGTTGAATATTTTCGCGTGGATAGCATTGCTAAGGTCAATGACTCTGAGAACAGTCCTAAACATACTTTTTTTCAGTAAAATTTGTGACGCCCCAATGTTTCAGAGAGCTTGAAAGGGTTGAGATCGCCACAAGTTGCACATTTCTTTTCGAGATCCATCCATAAGAACTCCAAATTTAAGCGTGCTTACTCTGGAGGAATCTTAGTATAGGCGACCCTTGGAACTCTTTCGATTCGTGCACCAGTGAGGACAAAGAGTAATGTAGAGGACATGTGTTGTAGTTGGTACAATGGGCCCAACATACGACACATTTCGCAACCCATGAGTGACTGCGTCGGTCTAAGGTCGAGTCTCGATTAATTACTGGTCTGGTTGTTACGAATGATATCAAATCCAGGTCAATACAAAACCCACAAAGGGTGGAGGGTGGTCCTGTCAAGGTCGCACAACTTGAGAGGGGTGAATGTAACGCCCGAAATTTACATAGAGATTAAAGGGATTGGGAACTCATACTAATAAGGTGCAATTTATTTTCAGAATCAATACACAAGAACTTCAAAGTTAAGCATGCTCGGCATGAAAAATCTCAGGATGCATGGTGATCCACTAGGAAGTCTACCAATGTGACATGAGTGGGGACAAAATGCACGTTATAGGACATATGTTGACACAACGGGGCCAGTATATCAACCAGAGAACATCCAATGAGTAACCGCACCAATCCAGAATGTCCGGTCTTGATGGATTAGTTGTCGGGTCGTTACAAATGGTACTATAGCCGAGCCAATCTCTAACCCACAAGGGGTGCGGTTGATTGGCCCATGAGAAGCGCGACGGGGACGTCGCACAATTTAAGAGGGGTGAAATGTAATGCACAATTTTTTAAGAGCTTAAAGTGATTGAGAATTTATACCAACAAGGTGCACCATTCTTTATGGGAATCCATCCATAAAACTTTAGAGTTAAGCGTGCTTGCTTTGGAGCAATGTCATGATGTATGATTCCCCGAAAAGGACATGCATTAGTATAGTGGGCCAACATATCACTTGTAGAGTAGCCCTTGAGTAACCGCGTTGTCCCAGAGGATTGAATATCAGTCGATTAGTTATCAAGTCGTTATAAAATTTCTCAACACTATTAACTGCTCTCGGTTGGATGTATGATCATGCTTATGAGAAATATTGACCGGGCAGAATTGTACAACGACACAAGGCAAATGGTTAATGATATTGGAAAATATCGAGACGAAAATGATATATGGAATCGATGTGGACCAAAAAGTTTCATTTTGAAGATAATGATGAGCTCAACTACAAAGCTCTTTACCAATTTTAATAGGAGATACTTTCCGATATCGACCTACTTTGATATGACTATAAACAAAAGTGAATGAGAAACACTCTCTCTCACACACACGACGGCATCTACCTTCCGTTGAATAAGACATGAAAAGATGAAAACCAATGTGGTCTATGAAGACGTGTTCGACAAGTTAGTATATATAAATCATAACATGGGTAAACCATAAGACATGAAAACCACTGTGTTTTATATATTTGTGTACAATTTCACTAATTAAAATTCTAACATTTTCTTACAAGTATGAGATGACTTGAGACGACATGTTGAAGCATTTAAATCATTTGTTTTTCTCATATTGTAAAATGTAAACATCTGTCAACTGTTAGTATAAAATTTATTCATTTCTTATACTAAGTTTTTTATCAGTTCCCCGTCGAGTATCGACGGGCCATACACTAGTATTTATATATTCTGAAAATATTTCATTTTTTTTCAAATTATGTAATTTATTATGTAATGTAACACACGTATTCTATCATTTAAATAGTAATTACTTTGTTTCAGACTAAATTTACCTACTTTTATTTAGTAACAATCTGAAACTATGGCTCTGTTTAGCAAAACTAGCTGGAAAGCTAGCTGGTAGCGGAAAAGCTAGCTGGTAGTTGGAAAGCTAGCTGGTAGCTGGTTAGGTAGCTGGTAGCTGGTTAGGTAGCTGGAAAACTAGCTGGTTAGGTAGCTGGTTAGCTAGCTGAAAAGCTAAATGGTTTTAAATGTACGTGTTTAGCAAATTAGCTGAAAAGCTAGCTGGTATTTTGTAAAATGACATAAAAGGGCATTACTCTTATTTTTCTTTTCTTTAACCTTTCTTATCGTATTATTAGTCTATAGTTTTTTAAATAATAATATATCATATTTTGTCCAATAATTATAATATATATTCAATGTACTTTACATCGCCACTTTAATAACATCATCAAAATTATCAGAAGTTGAAAGAAATAATCGTTGAGCATTTTAACTTAGTAATGAAAAAAATCAGTAATTGATGTGTACTACATGTATGCATTTTAAAGAGGTGCGGATACATTAATCCTTATGCTAGTTGCAAAAAAGTACACAAAATGTATAACAAAGGATCCTTATGCTTATAACAATGGCTTCAGCACCTAAATTAAAACTAGATGTCATAACTTGTTGCGTGCTTGCAAGATGAATCTCAGGCTGATAATGTTGGGTGCATGATGTATAGAATTCGTTGCTTGGTAATATGGGTGTTTTTACTTCTTATTTTATTTAGTCTAATTTAGGTTAATTTGGGTAGGGATATTTTCGGAATAAAAATATAAGAAGCTCCTTCTTTTTCAAAAAAGCTACTCAAGGAAGCTTCTTTTTCCAGCTAGCTGGAAAAAGAAGCTGCGCGTTCACGTAACGAGCTTTTTATTAGTCAATGGTCAAAAAAAGCTCATGGAGCTGGAAAGCTAGTGGTAAACAGAGCCTATATATTTATTTCTTTATTGTTTCATATTTGGCTTACTTTTTCTTTTCTTTCATTTCTTGGATAATTAGCAACTTCTTTTACAGGAAAGATTCTGAATTTTTCCACTTTGTATAATTCGTTCAATCTATCATAAGTTTACTGAGAGACAGGTGTTCGAATAATTAAGTTCTTAAGCTTGCTACTTCTTTTTCACGAAAGATTCTGAATTTTTCCACTTTGTATTTCTTCAGTATCCTGAAAAACAGTCTCTAAATAATTTATTTAGAGACGGACATATATTGTCAAGAAAATCATCCATGTTATTAATCAAAATACATATATTCTCAACATTAGTATTTTTTCATGTTACAACAAAATTTGTTTCATTAACAATATAGACGTTTTGATTAATAACATGGATGGTTTTATTGATAACATAGGTCGTCTCTAAATAAGGTATTTAGAGATCGTCTTTCATGAGACTTTGTGTTCTTCAATCTATCATTTATTTTAGAATGAGTATATGAGAGACGATGTCTAGTTAATTTATCTATAAACGGATACATATATGTTATCAATCAAAACGTCTTTCTATTGTCAGTCAGGGTGCGCTTTGACTAACGTTAGTCATTTAATTTAATCCATTAGATGATAAATCTAACGGTTGAGATCGCTTGACCTGCTACATGTTGCTATAGGTGTTGCATTTTAATGTTACTAATGTCTCACTAAGGCTCTGTTCTCTTCATCTGAAAACTCATTCAGTTCAGTTCAGTTCAGATCCATTCAATTCAGTTCTGCTTAGTTATATTTTATGCTATTCTGCTTACATTACGTTTGATTCGATTCAGTTATGTTACATTACAGACGAAGAGAACAGAGCCTAAGTATCACACATGTGTTGCTTGTATCGCTCATTATCATCTTGGAAAAACATAAAACAAATGAATTAAAATAATATTTTAATCTCATTAATTAAAATTATTTAAATATCTATAAATTATATAAAACCTACTTACAAACCAATAATCTGATTACATCTTCAGTCTCCTTTATTTATTTTTTGTCAATATACATGATATATTTATTTATTTATTTTTTAATAAAAAAGAATATATAAAAAAATTATTAATTTTTTCTAAAATATAGAAAAATTGTCAAAAATAGAAACAAGTTACATGTTAGATCAATAGGTTAGAGCGACATAGAGCAATGCCATGTGGCGTGCATCGACATTCCGACTGTTGTTAGTCAGAGCAACATGTCGACTAACAATAGAAAACTTGATGTTACAAACTAATTACTGCACTTTTTGTATATGAAAATGTAAATATTAACAACATAGACGTTTTGATTAATAACAAGGATACTTTTTAATAAGTAACATAGGTGGGCCTATAAATAAGTTATTCAGAAACTACTTATTAAAGTGTACCACTTATTATTTATTTTAAATTAAATTATACATATCCTCTTAGAGTTTTATGATTGTTGTGAACTTAGAGATCACTGTAATCAATTCGAATTCAAACTGTTTAATTCTTTTTAACACGTAATGTGTGGGTTTGGATATAGGATCACTTAGGCTCTATTCTCTTCGTTTGCAAACTCATTCAGTTCAGTTTAGTTCAATTTAGATTCACTCAGTTCAGTTCAGTTCAGTTCAACTCAACTCTGTTTAGTTATATTTTATACTATAATTCAGTTCAGTTCAGTGCAGATGAAAAAAAACAGAGCCTTAGTTGATTTCATGTCAAGCTTGTAGTTTAATTTAAGGGTCACACTTCAATAAATTTGTATTGGCAACTACTTTGCGCTATTATTTCACTTAGTAAAATAATGTCGCAAAGTTGCGGACTTTTATTAGTTACGATCTTTTTTGCGATATTCTCTTTCATACATAGTGTTTTCTTCTTCTTGTTTCAATTAATTATTCATCTGATTTATAAATCTTCTTCTCAGAAACATGAAGAATGGATGATCAACAAGATTCGTCAAACAAGAATCTAACAAACGATCCGTTATTCCAATACTTTTGTATGATTTAAGGTCTGTGTATCCTCTCTGATAAGACCTACATCTCGCATATGGATGTTCACTACAATAGTGCCCACCAACGTAGTACATCTATCATTCCTTCTTTCAATTTATCATATGGATTTCCATCATCATCATCATCGCACTCTAATCATGGTGAAAGTGTTCCCTTGATGGCTGATATGCTAAATTCAATGCATAATGATGGTCAGAGATTGAAAATGGAAAGCATGGAGCATGTTGATAATAGGTTAAAATAGCAAAAGATCGCCAATGATCAACAATATATGTTTTTCCTCTTCAGTGCCTCCAGAACTATGTTGAGTCAAAGAGTAAACAAGAATCCATAATCAACATGCAAGTTCTAGTAGAGCTACAAATCATCCTCCAAATGATAAGGGGAAGAAAATTATATCTAGAAACAGTGCATCCTCAAACCACGTAGTGGAGACGAAGTGCATTCCAAGTGGTTCATCATTAGGTGCAGTTGTTGGGGGAAACTAGCAACCCACGCTGGAGAGGTTTGGATGTTAATTTAAATGAGAGGTTTCCTTTGCCGCCGACTCAAGTTTATGATCTAGGTAAAAATACTAAGCCTTGCACAAGAGTGCGATTTTGACCTCAACATGGCGGAGTCCAGTGAACGTGGGGAACAAGCTCGCGAGCCGTTCATAAGAGGACTCGACTTTGACCTCAACGAGGCAAAGTCGATTTGATGAAGGTGGGGAAGAGGTTCGCGAGACATTCACGAGAAGGCAGGACTTTGACTTGAATGAATTTCATGGGCGGTGAACGTGCTCGTCAATTCGTTTTAAGAGGGTTGAACATTGAGTTAAACGAGGCAAAGTTGGATGAAGAGGGAGAAGGTGTGCTTGTCAATTCGTTCTAAGAGGGTTGAACATTTAACTTAAACGAGGTAGAGTTGGATGAAGGGGGAGAAGGTGCAAGTCAACCCGAGAAGAACGGCTGACATGCATATAAATGTGAAGCCACTACTTGATGAAGATGAAAAGTGAAGTATATAGAATCTGGTTGTTGACATCTAATTATTGTTGTTTTCCTCGTGTACGAGTGCTTCGTTAATTTAGCGCAATACATATAAAATTGGGATATGCACGAGTTTGCTGTATATACGTGAATGATCAATTTAACTTTAATCACCAAAAGTACGTACATTGCTGAAATTGTCAAAATGCATCATCAAACACAAGTAAAAAATGTTAGAAAATCGTCAAGATAAGTCTAAAACAAAGTTGAAATTGTTCATAACATCAAAACCAAAATAGTTAAGTGCTAAATTCTACAAGGAATAAAAAAGTTAGTGTCAAACTAACCAAGACTCAATTCTAAAAAATTGAGTCTTAGCTAGTTACTCCCCAAACAGCCAGAAACTAGACTATCTTATTAACCTCTTCCATTTACCTTGGCGTCATTAGGATCATCAAAGGCTGGCGAAGGATTATACTCTATGTTATTCTCGTAATCTCTCATGAGTCCACTTATATCTTGCATCTCCGAAGGATAAAATGAATCCAGTTGAGCCATAAGTTCACCATCATAGTCCAACGGAAAATAACAACCCTCGTCGTTGTTGAATCCACCACCGAATGAATTATAGTTGTGGCTAAAGGACGACGGACTGGGATCCATTCTCAGAGGGAATAGTGCAGATTGTCCATGATGATTGTAATTATTATTATTATCGGTGAAAGAATGATGATGATCATCAACAACAGCAACAGTACTCATGTGAGGACGAAGATTATCAGCAACATCAACACCCAAGTAATTGTTATGAACGACGTGAGGGCGATGATCATCTACAACAACATCACCCATGTAACTGTTTTGAACAGGATGCTGAACGTTAGCAACAACAGGAGCACCCAAACCATTACCAGCTTCAGTCAAATTATTGTGGTTCCCATCAATGACCTCCGGAGAAGGTGAATTTTCGTCGTTCACCTCCTGATCATTAGCTGCTGCATTGTTTCTCCTAGGCTTGCGAGAATTCTTATACACGAGTCGACACAATACCCAATCATCAAGCTGCGAAATCCATTAACACAACCAATCAGGAACTATCTAATTCAATTTAATTAAATGACCATATATAGAATAAGTAATGAATTAAGATAGGAACATATATCGGTCTACATATACCCTCATATCACTGACGGAAAGCTTTTCTCGAGGCGGACCTGTAATTCTATATTCATGCATGATCCAGTTAGTCTTACCACCATTAGACTTATGATCACCTTCATAGAAGACTAATGACTTCTTATGTCCAATTACTCTGTCATCATATTTTATCTCTTTATCAGCTCCGGTAGCTTTCCAGTAGCCTGATTCTCCCGTGCTGCGGTTTGGACGCTTTCCGTTCGGATACTTGCGTTGCCTCGGTGTGAAAAAGTACCATTCGTGCGCACCAGGATATGTCAGGTGATTAACTACAAAACATAAACAAGAAATTCATCAATTACAGGAGTACATATATATATGCTTTCGATTATCATTAATATATTAATCGACCAATTTTTACATAAAGACACAATTTCTGGGTTTAAAGAACGCAACATCAAGATTGACACTACTCAATTCTCCGAACTCGAAAAGAAACAACTACCAGAAATAATCAAAAACGATAACGAACAACACAAACGATTCAAGATTGACAATAATCAATTCTCCGAACTCGAAAAGAAACGACAACGAACCACATAATTAACTAACGAACAACATATACATACGTACTCCGAACTCGAAAAGAAACAACAACTAACAGAAAGAATCAAGAACTATAACATAAACGAAAAACGACATATACTACATACGTACCAGTCAAGTATCTAGGATGGTTGGAGTAAAGATCGACAGAGTTAATAAGGCAATTTCCAAGAGGAACGTTATTGATCTTCTTCCAGAGGTAATCGCGAATAAGTTCCTCATCGGATGGAGCGAAGCGGTAACCGAAGGGAGCTTGGGAGAGGTAATCAACGACACCATCCAATATTTTTTGTTCAATTTCATCATTTGAAACAGGCGGGTGGAGAGTGTCAGGCTGTTGTGTCGTTGTTTCAGACTCTCTTCCTCTTTTCTTGGATGTAGAAGACGGGTCACCATGGAATTTGTCCATTGAAGGGTTCTTGAGAGTTTTTGAAATAGTTGATTCTTTCAGTTACTTTTTGTTTATATAGTAGAACCAAGTAAGTATGCATGAGATAGATAAGAGTTATTAGTTATCGATCGGAATCAGATTTCAACTCAAACTAGAGTTAGTTTCGGTGTTAATTAATGGATAACTACGTATATATCATCAGCTCAGGTGATTCTCTTAATCCTAATTAAACTCAAACACAATCTATCTCGCATATTTTTTTCGCGCGAGATTTGGTTTTCAGATAATTCATGATAATTATTTCCCGGGAATTTATTATGAATCTATATATATATATGATAAAAGTGATAGTCTAAATCAAAGCAGAGCTATGCCACATATGCAAAAAGCTGATGTGGCAAATTCCCTCCAAAATTAAATGGTTTTTAATTCATCAATATTTGAAGAAGGAAAGTTTATCTCTTTGCAAGTTAATCAATAATTAGTTGTTAAAGCCCCCTATTTTTTATGGAGGTGATTGTGTCGTGAAAGTAAATTAATGACTGTTCAGAATAATTTGACTGCAACTAACCTGGCGTAAAATAATGAACTTGCTAAAATTTGGCGTGAAAGTAAATTTTTCAGATTAAAGCCCCCTATTTTTATGGCTCTACTAGGTTTAATTCCATGTTGTTTGTTAGAATCCAATATTTGAATTTAAATTTCCGGTGAAATAGCATAGTACGTTTGTTTACCTACTTTCTATATAGGTCTTATCTTGATTTACTAAATTTACGTCACATTCATGCCTAGCACAGCAGGTTCGATGAGTCTAAATTTACCAGACGATTTGTGGATTACCATTCTTGAAAAACTTTCGTTTCAATCAACGGATGCATGGGCAAGAATAACTTTCAGGTTTTTTTTATGCTTTGTTTTACTTCATCTTAACATTTGATTGAAATTTGCATTATAACTCATCGTTTTTTATATTTATTAGCTGCCCACGGTTCTATCGGCTGGGAAACACACGGACAGTTTTGAAGAATATATAGATCGAGCCAGATGTAATTGTTCCTCAACCATTGATCGATAGAATGTCTTTGGCAGAAAATCCCGAAGCCGTATTAAGAAAGTCATTGGTAAGAAAATAAACAATGTAAAGTGCCACAGATATCAGTAACATGTTGATAACACATAACGCGTTCTTATTTATGATTTTGTTACATTTATACCACAGCAAGCATACTTCGTCGATGGGAATGAATCCGAAGCGTACCAATATATGGAGATGGCTATATCTTTGAAGCGCAAGGAGGCAAATTATTGCATCAACTATATGAAGCAATTCAGCAAGGAAATACATGTTCGTGATCAAGGTGTCTGTGGATTAGCAGACCTGAAATCTAATTATCTTGGAGTTCTTTACATTAGCTCTTCTAGATGGTCATTGAAATCTAGACTGTCCAAATTAAAGCTGAAGAATCCATTATATCTAGATGTTCCGTTGTTCTGTCAGCGGAACAACCCGAATGATGCATGTGATAATAATCAGAAAACCCATGGATACAAATACAATCAATGCCCAAATTGTGTTGCCGACATAGAAGTTTCCTACATGAGTTCTAATTACTTGAGCATTGGCAGGAAACGACACCATCCTAACCGTGGTGGCATGCACGTGCACTGCAAGAAGAGATAATGTCACCATAGAACTTTTGTTTATTTCTAAATCATTTAATTTCTTATTGTATGAAGAATATTGTATTCGTAAGAGTAAGATGGAAGACAGGAAACTTGGAGACATATGCACCAACCTTACCTGTGCGAAGAAAATAGAGACAGTCATACCAAGGTATATAAAACGTGGCTCCTTATTCACAAGTTTCATTTTCACGGATATTGGCAGAATATAATATGCATTATATTCCACTATAGGTTCCGACTGAAGATAATTGCAACGGGTGGAAAATCTTCCGATACTATCATAGTTGTTCTTTTTGAGGATATGGTGAAGGGCCTCATAGGCAAGACAGCTGCTTCAATTCTTGCTTCTCTCATGGAGGTAATTAATTTAATAAAATGAGTTGCTAAATTTAGAGTTCGATGCAAAATTCAACTTTAATAACAGAAGTATTGATCTCTTTGTAGGAAGGTGATGAGGATGATATTCCTATGGATTTTGCCCCGATATTGGACAAGAATTATTTGATAAGGATCAAGGTTGCGAGGGAATACAACATTGTCAAGGGATTCAATGATTATAGTGTAGAGTACTTGACAGATGATGATACTATACTTGGGGAATACTGCATCCTTTCTGCAAGTGTAATACATATCTCTGTTTTTTTTTCCGTGTTCTTTGTATTTGATTTTGAATAAGTTAACTTATTGTGGGGTAATCTGTTTTTAGGAGGTGGCATCTGAACCTAAGGAGAGCGAGGAAAAAATTGGAGGCAATGTTTCAGGGAAAGGCAAAGAGAAAGTCACTGAGGACTCTACAGATCATGATTCAACGAGTAATGGATCTGAGAATACAACCACTCCCTACAAACGTAGCAGGCCTATTGATGTGGATGATGATGATGAAGTTTGCCCAGTCGGAGTTCATGAGTCCTCGACTAAAGTGGTCGTAAAGAAGGAGAAGAATGCTTGAAAACTTCATGATGTTTGTTATATTATAATAACGTTATGGTTTAGTTGTCTTATTATGGTTTTCCATTCCAGTAGCTTCGCATTTTTCATTAGGATGCAAGAATAAGTTAGTTTTTCAGTTTTAGGGTATTTTGTTTTGATTTCGAACGATCTTTAATAAACATTTCCCTTTTCTATTATGGAGAATATTCGTTACTCTATTATTTTACACTATTAAGTCAGATCCTAAGTATACTTTGTAAATTCTAATATCACCTAAATTCGAAAACTATACGCGATAGGGAACCATTTGTATTGAGTAACCTATCTCAATAATACATGCATGCAACCAGGAAAGATATAAACTTAAGCGCATGGAATTGAAAGGCAAAGATGAGTAATTTAAGAGGAATTCCTGTTTACCTGTCTTTCGAGGTCCCGGAACCGAGAACGCTACAATAAAAACTAACTTATAATACAAACCACTGATGTCCTATCGAATTACATTCTACAGTATGTTACGAACTCGGTCCCGGGTATGCAGTCTTCCTCCTGCCCAGTTTTCCTTCCGTTTTAAATTCCATTTTCTGTGTTCGACTCTGTTCAGCCAAATCTGATTTTCTGCTGCAAATGTTCATTCAATTTCAAAATGTGTTTTTACTTAAGAAATCAGCAAAATATTAAGATGAATTATTAAGATGAATATTACCTTATGAAATATTATAATTATATCCTTATTCAATGTCTTTTTGGAATAGTCCCATAAATCTAATCTATCTACAAAATTCTGGCTTACCTTTTCGACTGATTACCCGATCTGAAATCTTTCTTTTTGTAGAAATAATAACAATATAGTAGAAAATGATATACTGAAGACGAAGAAAGGAACAGTGGAAATTACAGACAGTGAGGCATTTGAAGGAAAACAGAGTCGTACCCTTTTCTCCGTTTCATTTTCTGAGTCGATTGGACAGAAATTGGAGATGAAGAGCATATCCAAATTGTTGGTCCAGATAACGGCAAAGTAAAAGACTAGAGGGGGGGGGGGGTGAATAGTCTTTTAAAACTTTTGTCGATAAAAACTATTTCTCAGATATCTGAATAGATATCTGATACTTAGAATCGAGCGGAAGACTTAATAAAGATAAGTGCGTAATGCTTAAAATGTGTGTGTGTGTGTTGCTGAAATGTAAATACAGAAAGGTAAATAACACAGCAAGTATAGTGGTATCTGGAGGTGGCGTAATCCTCCAACTAATCCACTTTGGTCTATCAGAGACCCAGAATCCACTAGAACAGATAATTGAGTTCACCTTACAATAAACCTATTCTAAGATTCTTAACAATTGGTTCCCAACCAAATGTTCCCCCTGAGTTGTTCCCCGGCTTTCACAGCCAAGTACTTCCTGTACTCAGAAACCTTTGAGTTATTCCCTAGCTTCCCAAGCTAAGTACTTCCTATACTCAATAACCTTGGAGTTATTCCTTAGTTTCCCAAATCAAGTACTTCCTATACTCCGGTAACCTTGGAGTTATTCCCTGATTTTTCAAACTAAGTACTTCCTGTACTCCACGCCAGTTATGGTGTTGGTTTTGATTTGAGTTGTCAGATGAGCTTCTTTAATAACTTATTCAGTTATTCAGATAGCTCTGTGAATCAAGGTACTTAATACACTTTACAGCGTATGGTATCTTGTTCGATTTTACTGACCCAAGTCTTATGATATCTGTTCAAGAGAATGAATCTCAGATAGTTGATCTTTTGATTCAACTCCTTCACAGATAGCTTTGCTTGTTTAGGATCAGGACACTTAGAACTTCAGTGTTACTCAAGATCAAATGCTTTGGTCGCAACAGAAAGCTTTGTGAGTAAGTAAGTTGCTTTGAGAGAGTAAGACGTTCAGCGTTTTCAAGTTATGTCGTGTGTCTAAGGTGTCTTCTCAAGCAGTCTAAGTGTTGATATTTATAGATGAATTTGAGTGCCGTTTGAATAGTATCCGTTAGGCTCAAATTCAAACTATTGATATCCGTGTATAGTACTGTAGCAGTTTTTGTCTTCTTCTTCAGAAGCTGCCGTTGCTTTTATTCAGACATCTCTGTCCGTGCATTAAATGCATTGTACTATACTTTTTGTCCTGTAGTGTCAACGGAACTATGCTTTATATCAGAGACTAGTGTTATCTGATTCATTGCACGTCCTTATCTTTAATCTTCAGATACCACTTGTATTTATTGAAACAACTTTGTTTGCAATATATATGTTTCTTTTTCAGAAACGTGGTTGAAGCTCAAGGTATCTGAGAATAGATATCTGTGGACACTTTCCTTGTTTTCAGATATGTCTCTTATTTCTCAGATATCTCTTGTGACACAATCTGTTTAAAACTATTCGTGTCTTCAAGATATCTGGCTAAGGTATCTGAACAACAGTTTCAGTAATTTTGTGCAGTTTCTTCAAGTCTTCAATGTCGTTGATCTTGATCTGCTTGGATGTCTTCTTCTTGGTCTTCTCTTCATAAAATAAAAAATTACATTTTGAGACCTAACATCCTATACAAGATTAGCTAGACTATCATACTTAGTGAGTTTCCTCTTTTACAATGTTCAAGTGAACCAAGAGTACTAATCACCTTTCTGAGACTAAGATAAGTCATCATGTTGCTGATCAAAACTAAACAGATATTCTTAACAAAATATCTTACAAAATTTCCTAACAAATTTCTCAAGAAATTTCCCAACAAATTTCCCAACAAATTTCCCCCTTTTTGACCAGTCAACGATGACTATCTTTACCTATTACAAATCTGGATGAGTGAACAATCCAACACTTACTTTTCTTAAGATCTTCAAATTAATTTAATTAAGTGCAGAAAGTAGACATCAACCAAATCACAAGGTGTGATCTTTGCTGACAAGTTATCTTTTATAGAATACTATCTGAGAGTAAGTTCTTCAGATAAGTTACAACTAAAGATTACAGATAACTTTAATACAAGATACAGTTAAGCTCAGTCAGCAAAAATACAAAAACTACATAGTAAATTAGGACAACAGGAGTGACCAAGCTCCAAGTAAACATCCTAATAAACTAGTCTTCAACTCTTCAAGTCTTCAACAGTGTTTCTGTGGATCAGTCTGCAAATTTCCTATCTCCAAACCTTTTGATGTCATCAGAATAGTCATAGAGAAGAGTTCTGACAAGCATCTCTGTGTCTCTGGCAAATCCACAGACCTCTTTGTAGGTTTTGGTAGGATTTTTCTTGGCAAAATGCTTGACCCACAGATACTTTCCCCACTTCCAGGCATGCTCTATTCTGATATCTGAAAGCTTGAAGTATTCATAGATAATCTTCAGATATCTGATGTCACCCTTGTATTGATCTTCTGTCAGATAGAACGACTCATAGGGTTCCACAACGAGTCTTGCTCTTGTGCCTGTTCCAGTAATGTTCAGAATTCTGTGCACATCATCTGGCTTTCCATATGGACATTCATCAGAGAGGTCCTTTCTCATGGCTTCAGTTCTCTTGACAACTTCAAAATCCAACCATGCTTTGATGTGATTGGTGTTGATCAAGGTAGGTTTATCTTTTCTCCATGCCAAAAGTTGTTTATGGATTGGTTCTGGAAATCTTGAATTTACCAATAGATGCTTAAGTTCCAGAATCCAATAGCCATTTTTCTGATTGATGCACCTGTAGACAGAGGAATCATTGTCATACTTCACATACTCAATTTTGGCTTCTTCTGGCCTGAGTGGAAGTTGACTTTGTCTTTGCTCAGCTCTCAGTCTGTTCCTTCTCTGTCTTGAATTCTCTTTGGGGTTGTTGCTTGAAGAACCACCACCCTGGATAGACTTGGTATTTCCAGAGGGTGTTTTAGCTGCTAGTGGCTTTGCAGCTATGGGCTCAGTTAGGCTTTCAATTTTCCTTTTTCTGTGAAGAGGAGCTTCATCTTCATCAGTTTCCTCATCATCATCAAGATTAGATCTTGTGAGAGTTTTACAGCCTTCTTCATTGCCTTGGGACTTAATTTGACCTTCTTCTTCTTCTTCTTCAGAAGATTCATCAATCCCTTTAACTTGTCTTCTCCTTGGAGCCTTGGTACTCCTTGGAGGTTTCTGTGTGTTAGTCCAGATAACGGCAAAGTAAAAGACTAGAGGGGGGGGGGGGGGTGAATAGTCTTTTAAAACTTTTGTCGATAACAACTATTTCTCAGATATCTGAATAGATATCTGATACTTAGAATCAGAGTGCGGAAGACTTAATAAAGATAAGTGCAGAAACAGTTAATATGTGTGTGTGTGTGTGTTGCTGAAATGTAAATACAGAAACGTAAATAACACAGCAAGTATAGTGGTATCTGGAGGTGGCGTAATCCTCCAACTAATCCACTTCGGTCTATCAGAGACCTAGAATTCACTAGAACAGATAATTGAGTTCACCTTACAATAATCATATTCTAAGATTCTTAACAATTGGTTCCCAACCAAATGTTCCCCCTGAGTTGTTCCCCGGCTTTCACAGCCAAGTACTTCCTAAACTCAGAAACCTTTGAGTTATTCCCTAGCTTCCCAAGCTAAGTACTTCCTATACTCAATAACCTTGGAGTTATTCCTTAGTTTCCCAAATCAAGTACTTCCTATACTCCGGTAACCTTGGAGTTATTCCCTGATTTTTCAAACTAAGTACTTCCTGTACTCCACGCCAGTTATGGTGTTGGTTTTGGTTTGAGTTGTCAGATAAGCTTCTTAATAACTTTTTAGTTAATCAGATAGCTCTGTGAATCAAGTTACTTAATACACTTTACAGCGTATGGTATCTTGTTCGATTTTACTGACCCAAGTCTTATGATATCTGTTCAAGAGAATGAATCTCAGATAGTTGATCTTTTGATTCAACTCCTTCACAGATAGCTTTTCTTGTTTAGGATTAGGACACTTAGAACTTCAGTGTTTACTCAAGATCAAAAGCTTTGGTCGCAACAGAGAGCTTTGTGAGTAAGTAAGTTGCTTTGAGAGAGTAAGACGTTCAGCATTTTCAAGTTATGTCTTGTGTCTAAGGTTCTGTGTGTCTTCTCAAGTGATATTTATAGACGAATTTGAGTGCCGTTTGAATAGTATCCGTTAGGCTCAAATTTGAACTATCGATATCTGTGTATAGTACTGTAGCAGGTTTTGTCTTCTTCTCAGAAGCTGCCGTTGCTTTTATTCAGACATCTCTGTCCGTGCATTAAATGCATTGTACTATACTTTTGTCCTGTAGTGTCAACGAAACTATGCTTTATATCAGAGACTAGTTGTTAGAACTTAAGATCCCGGATTGGTACTTATAACTAGATCAACAGACAATGTTGCCAACAATGTTGTTCAACAATGTCTACAGTAAACAGATAGCAGCGGATGAATAATGAAACTTCTATTACCAAGCCAATATATAGAAAAATATATTAGCAGCGCCTTTAGGCAAAATATCTACTGACAGGAAAAGTAGATCTAAACAACTAGGTTTAATATAATCACAAACGATTGATTAAACAACCAAAACTAGCCCTAGAAGAACCAACAGTAAAAGCTATTCTAGGTCGATGTTTGAAAGAGTTATTCCAACAATGAATACTCTTAGACAAACTCTAAAGCTAGCAGAAAACAAGAAGCCTAAAATCTCTATTGATCTTTTCAAAGAGCTCAAACATTGCTTTGCTGAATCCTTGCATATATATACTTGATATGTCGACCTCTTCCATCTATGTCGAAAGGCAATAGGATCTCGGCAAAGGCAATTTTTCCTTTTACTTGTTTTCTTCAAAATGCGCATAGAAGGAAATTTCCATATTTCAATTCTTCATAAAATATATTCCTTCTTGCTTTCCCCACAAGCTGTTCTTTTTCCTTAAATCAATTCTTGTTCGTTTTGTCAATACTTCCAGTCCAAGTATCCTGTCAAATGTGCTTTGTCTTCGATGTCTGCGGCAATGCTATATCTTCAATGTTATGCCAACATTGAATTCTATCCTGTCACAATGTTATACAACATTGATAATCCTGCAGCTTCACAAACAACAACAAACACAAACTTGGAACTGATTATTGAAAGACAAGATTATCAAAATATAAGTGCATACTGCACTTTCACTAGTGTTATCTGATTCTTTGAACGTCCTTATCTTCAATCTTCAGATACCACTTGTATTTATTGAAACAGCTTTGTTTGCAATATATATGTTTCTTTTTTCAGAAACGTGGTTAAAGCTCAAGGTATCTGAGAATAGATATCTATGGACACTTTCCTTGTTTTCAGATATGTCTCTTATTTCTCAGATATCTCTTGTGACACAGTTCAATCTCCCCCTTAATCTTAGTCTTTCATCACAAAACAAGAGATCAGATCATAGAAACATAACTAAGAACTACTAAAGATCTATTCTCCCCCTTAACCAGACAACTTAAGAAATATTCAGGAGAATTTAAAATATTACGGACCCACAAAAATTATAATTGTTCAACACAGACTCAAGAAGAATGAACTCAAGTTATCTATTCTCCCCCTTTTTGTGAGGAAAGAAAAGAAACTAGAGTACTTCTAAACTTCAGATTGTTTGAGATCTGCTCATCAAGCCCTTTGATTTGCTCCAGAATCAGCTTGTCCTGTTCAGTTAAAATACCTGCAGACAGAGTTTCAATGTTAGGAGTCAATGTTGTCCCAACATGTAAGTCAACATTGGAATGTTGAGCAGCAACTACAGAGCTTTCTGGTGCATCAGTTTTGCCAGTAGAAAGAGGCATATTCTCCTCCACATCCATGTTCTCAGAAACACCAGGATCTACCCAAGGAAGATCACAGATCCTGTCATGTGTTTCCAGCAGTTGTTTGGTGACTGTGATGGATTTGAAGTTGGAATGATAGACATCATTGGCTTTGACCTCAATACCCTGCATCTGAAGAACAGCAAATATAGTGGATGGAAGAATCAAATGGCCTCTGATCCCTCTATTCTTAGAATTTTCTAGATGCTTGAGAATCCTTTCTCCCAGATTGACATTGTAACCCATTTTAATCCTGTAAAGCAACATGGCTGCCTCTTGGCTGAGCTTGTTGTTATTGGAAGATGGCAGCCAGTTGTACAGGCAGATCCTGGCAAGAACAGATACTAGAGAACAACAATATTTCAGATCTAGAGTTCCAGTAGGCCAAGATTTTAATTTTCCTGCAGTTAGCTCTCTTGCAATCTCATCCATAGTTACCTCCACAGGAGTCTCAACCTCATCCCTATTTCTATGCAGCACAGTATTGATATCCTTAGAAGTCAAGAAGAATACATCACCTCTCAAATACACACAGTGATGCTTACCATGCCCTTCACTACCAAAATTCTCAGATAAATGGGCATAGAATTCTCTTATGATTTCAGGAACAAAGGCAGCATATTGAGTAACAGCATAATAGAGATTCCTTTTCTTCAGATAGGCAACCAAGTTATACTCTTCAAATGAGTCCTCTTTAATTATCTTCTCAACATCTATAGCATTGTTTTTGATTTTCTCATATTTTTCTAGATTCTTGTTATCATAGAACAAATGAGAAACTGCATCTTCATCCCAATCAGAACCATCTGTAAACACAGGTTCAGAGGATAGATCATTTACCTCAGGGTCTTCAATCTGGTCTTCTCCAAGAATGACATCCTCATCATCAAGTGATTCTTCTTCAGATTCTTCCTCCGTCTCGACTTCATAATCTTCAGAGTCATCTGAGCTTTCATCTGAGTTACTCAGTTCTTCTTCATCAACCATTGACTCATCCTTAGAGTCATCTTCAGTTTCTGGCTCATAATCCTCCATATCATTAGAGCTTTCATCATTGTTATCATCATGAGCAGCTGATGTTGCAACAACATCCTCATCTATATTCATTGGATCACTCTCAGTTTTCTCTGAGTCATCTGACTGCCAATCTTCCACTTCAACTGGTTCAATAGTAGGCTCACTGCGGGTTTCTCAACATTTTCAGAATGCATGCTTGTCTGATTCTCATCATTCAGCCATCAAGAGCGTTTCCCTGTTTTGTCGTTGTTGTACATCATCTTCTTCAATGCAGATGGTTTTGGGGTTTTCTGTCGACCGCATGTTGAATTTCGGGATGTCCAACATCTTTCCCAGCATCCTCCATGGGAGCATCTTTCTCTATCCCCATTGGGCTTTCATCATCATCCCTCAGATCTTGTGGCAAGTCGACTGGCATGCTCCCCAATTTAACAAGGGTTTCTGCAGCAAATTCAGAGGGGTTTGATGGTGATGACTCTGTTTGGGTTTTTGGAGATGGTGGTTTTGGTACAGGAGATGAGGGTTTTTCAGCACTATCTTCAATCCTCACAATTATAGACTGGAATCTCAAAATCGGCAGGTTCGGCACGAATGGGAAGAGGATAAGCTTGCTCCCCCTCAGGTGTTTGCAATGAAAATCCGGGCAAGACGGGTTTTGTCGGGGACGACATTGTTTGGGTCGTGAAGGTAGAGTTGAGGAAGAAAGAGCGAGAGAGGAGTTTTGGTTGAGAGCGACAAGAGAGTAAGGTGAGGGGAAGGTGAAGAGTTTTGGGAGTAAGAAGTAAATACAAGGAAAGAATTTTTTTTTTTTTTTTTTTTTTTTGTAAGAGAGTGGTTTGGAAGGATGGCAGTTTTTGTGAGTGGTGGAGAAGTGGGCTAATGAGAGAGGTAGTGGTAATATGGTTGGAGGAGTGTTTTTGGTTGGTTTGCTCCAAGGATCATAATCATATATATCAAAACACAAACCAAGATCTCAGACACACTGTTAATATGAGATTAAGGAAAGCAAATGACCACCGTATCAATTAGGTCAAGAATGAAAAAGGTTCTCAAAACTCAACCTAGGGAGGTACATTTTTGTTTTAGGAAACAAATCAAGGTCAGATAAGAGTAAGATATTTTACACTTTACATTTTACCAGATTACCCAAGACACAAAATTACTCCCCCTCAAACCCAAAACACAGTGAGCACACAAAACACAAAGAAAGAAGGTACTTCCAAGACAGTAATGTTGACGGGATGTTGGCTCAACATTGATGACAACATCGGAAAATCAGACCACTCTTAATGTAAGTCAGCCAGGAAACCAAGTCTCAAGATGTGCAGATTCGATTAACACCACTGATGCTGCAGGCAAAACAGAAGGAGAAAGGAATACCAAAGAAACACACTCAACATTGCCTCAAAAAGTAAATTGATCAATTAACAAGATTGTGAGTGGGGGTGACCATGAGACTGTGAACCATGTCAAATAATTGGAACACGTATGAATCCGCTCCAAAGCCGAAGCCTATGCGGAGTTAGGCAAACACACGTCTCATGGCATAGAGATCACGCATTTTACCACATTGGGTGACTTGGTACTCAGAAAGTGAACCAGCAGCATTACGAGAATCGGCACTTTTGTGCGTGTCGGTTTCCAGTACAGGCCATCAACCCTCACGACATATGACACATTGGCCACGTCGATATTTGGATAGTATTTGGAACCTGCCCAACACGATCCTCGACGGAAACACTTCGAGCCCTTTTTATCATAATTCATTAGATTTATTAAGCACAAAGAGCAGGAGGCAAAATCAAGTGCAAGTCATGGTACGAAAAAAAATAGCCAAAAAGCAGCAAAAGTGGGTTTTACATAAAGCAAACACACAGGAGACTCGATACCTTTCAACCTTGGTTTCAAACAGCCTTTCAAAACCTAAGCATCACCACTGTAAGCTACAAACAGGAACATCCATTGACCAGCATAGAAGCGCAAAAAAAAACACATAGACACACAAGAAGAAGAAAGAGAAAAGACTAAATGAATAAAAGAAAGACAACACTAGGTAAACATAGAAGACAATGTTGACCAGGATGTTATGTCAACATTGCTTGCAGCAAATCCTATCAAATAGTGCAAAGGCCAAGAGACCTTCTCAAACTGAAGAATCTCTCTTTATTAAGGGGCTTTGTGAAAATGTCAGCTAACTGATTTGTGGTATCAATGTGTTGTATGTCAATTATTTGTTTGGAGACTAGGTCTCTAAGAAAATGATGTCGAATGTCTATATGCTTGGTGCGTGAGTGTTGAACAGGGTTCTTGGATATGTGAATGGCACTAAGGTTATCACAAAACAGCAAAAGAGTGTCACTTTGAAACCCATATTCATGCAGATTGTTCAACCAGATTAGTTGAGACACACAACTCCGGCCGCTACATATTCAGATTCAAAGAGAGAGAGACACGCAATTTTGTTTCTTACTATACCATGACACAAGATTTGGTCCAAGATAAAACAACCTCCACTAGTTGATTTTCGATCATCTAAGTCACCAATCGTAATCACTAAATCCCAATAGATTAGTGTTTGAATCACATGCATACCATAATCCAAGATTAAGGTTCACGATATATATCTAATGATTCTTTTGACAGATTAAGTGAGATATTTTGGGTTTGGATTGATACAGCACACACAAACCGAGAACATGATGTCCGTCGGTGGTGAAAGATACAAGAGACTTCCAATCATTGATCTGTACAATGTTGGGTCAACATCATCCCCAACATCGGTTTTTTTGCTGAGTTTCAGAGATGTAGCCATGGGAGTGCTGCAAGGTTTGGCATTTTCCAGACCAAATTTTTTGATAAGATTCTTGGCATATTTCTCTTGTGAGATAAAGAGGCCTTCCTGTTTCTGCTGTATCTGGAGCCCCAAGAAGAAACTGAGTTCACCAATCATACTCATCTCAAAAGTTCCTGTCATGGCTTGAACAAACTTATCTAGTAAGGAGAGGTTAGTAGCACCAAAGACAATATCATCAACATAGATTTGAGCAATGCAGATGTCTTTTCCTTTCCTGAGGATAAACAGAGTTTGATCTCCCTCACCTCTTTTAAATCCTAACCCAACTAGGAATTCTGTCAACCTAGCATACCAAGCGCGTGGGGCTTGTTTCAAACCATACAAGGCTTTTCTTAGTTTAAAAACATGGTCAGGATAAAAAGGATCTTCAAACCCTCTAGGTTGTTCAACATACACTTCTTTGTCAATGTAACCATTCAAGAAAGCTCCTTTAACATCCATTTGGTTGAGTTTTATGTTAAGACAACATGCTAAGGCTAGGAGCAAGCGAATGGACTCTAATCTAGCAACAGGAGCGAAGGTCTCATCAAAATCAATGCCTTCCACTTGGGTGTAACCTTGAGCAACCAATCTGGCTTTGTTTTTTACAACTATCCCCTTTTCATCACTCTTGTTTTTGAAAATCCACTTGGTGCCTATGACATTTATATTATGGGGGCGGGGAACAAGAGTCCAGACTTCATTTGTTTGAAACTGACGAAGTTCATCTTGCATTGCTTCTATCCAAAAATCATCAGCAAGAGCTTCTTTCACATTTTTAGGTTCAATTAACGAAACAAAGCACGAGGAACTTACAGAGTGACATATTTCAGCAAAAAGTCCGAGTGTCTCCTTGTAGTTTTTGCGTGTTTCCCTCAATGTCCTTCCTCCGGATTTCCAATTACTTGGAACCTGGATGATCTTTGCAATTCTAGGAGGAGGATCCTTTCGTGAGTCGAAGACATAGGTGCGACATTGTTCTTTGGATGGATTGTCAGATTCAGCCTCAGTTTCATTATGAGGATCAGCTTGTTCTTCATCATGAGTGTAAATCTGGGATGTTGAATTTAATGTTGAGTCATCATTGCACAGAGGGGATGTTGGCACAACATTGCCCACAACATGGGTTCTTTCATTTTGATCAGCAGCAGGAGTCACAGTTTCTGGTACATTCTCATGTGTAGAAGAGCCAGAGGTTGATTCAATAACCTGTTCAGCACCTGCAGAGATCTTCTTCTGGGCATAGGGCTCAGAGTCATCAAAGGAAACATTCACAGACTCTTGTATAGTCTTCAATCTAGGATTGTATATTCTATACGCTTGACTATTTTGAGAGTATCCTACAAAGATTCCTTTGTCACTTTTAGCATCGAACTTCCCTAGATGTTCTCTATCATTGAGTATGTAACACACACATCCAAATACATGAAAGTACTTGAGATTGGGCTTTCTACCTTTCAACATCTCATAGGGAGTGGTTAGAGAACCTGGACGAAGATAGACACGATTGATTATGTGACAAGCAGTGTTCACAGCTTCAGCCCACAACCTTTTTGATAGGTTCATTGAGCTCAACATCACTCTGGCCATTTCTTGAAGAGTCCTGTTTTTCCTTTCAGCAACACCATTTTGTTGTGGTGTCTTAGGAGCTGAGTATTCATGCATGATTCCTTTCTTTTCACAGTACTTATCAAATAATTGATTCTCGAATTCTTTACCATGGTCAGATCGAATTCTTTGAACAAGAGTAGAGTACTGATTACAACATTTTGTATGCCAGTTTTTGAAGGATTCAAAAGTTTCTGATTTTTCTTTCAAAATTGACCCAAGTGTATCTAGAAAAATCATCAACTATAACATAGATATACCAGGCTCCTCCTAAACTTTTAGCTTCTATAGGACCCATGAGATCCATATGCAGGAGTTCAAAGCAGTTAAAAGTACCTCTTTGTTGTCCTTCAATCAGAAGTGGCTGATGTGTCACCTTGGTTTGTTTTCCCATAAGACAGTCGCCACACACATGTTTCCCTACATTGGTAAGCTTTGGCACTCCTGTCACCACATTATTTTTGATGATCTTCTCCAGATTTCTGTAATTGACATGTCCCAATTTCTTATGCCACAGTGTTGCATCATCATGTTGAGCAACATTGCATTTGAGAGGAATGTCCATCACATAGCAGTTGTCCTGTGATCTCACACCTGTCATTACGGTTAATTTGTCCACACAAGTATAAACTTTGCAAGAACGTTTATCAAACTTGACTTTCAGATCATCATCACACAGGTGGCTTATACTAACAAGATTAGCAGTTAACCCTTCAACAAGAAGAACATTCGAGAGTTTCGGATATCCTTTAAGGCACAGTGTTCCCTTTCCAAGTATTTTGCTTTGGTATCCTCCTCCATATGTTACCGTACCTGTCTTTTGAGCTACAAAGTTTGACAAATTTGACGGGTTACCGGTCATGTGCCTAGAACAACCACTGTCGAAGTACCATTTTCCTGCATTGTTAGGGGAAGTAGCAACAGAAAAAGCAACATTGCAAGTATGTTTTTCTTTAGCTACCCAAACATGTTTCGAAACACTCTTGTGTTTTCTTATCTGTCCTGGAGATTTGTCTTGCTTAGGAGAACTAGGAAAGTACTTTAGAGTCTTAAGATTACATCTTTCAGTCTCTGTTGAAGTGGATGTTGTCACAACATTGTGACTAGCATCACTGTTTTGTTTTCAACACAACATAGGTCAGTGAAAGGATCTCGGAGACCCACCAAAGTACGAAATTGTGGAGAGATTACTGAGGTTGGAGGTCTCAACATGTTCCCTCTTTAAGTCCTTTTGGTACTTGAAGCAGTAAGGCTTTTTGTGACCAAATTTAAGACAGTAAGTGCACACAAACAAAGCTTTTTCTTTGACAAACGTAGGACCTTTTATGAGCTCAGAAAGAGGTTTGACAACTTTTGAGGTATCAGTGTCAACAGTGTCGTTCATGTTGCACCCAAGTTCATCATAACTACTTGTGTACCCTAAACCAGTGGTCCTATCATTGTTCACATCAAGCATCTCATTAAGTCTAGAAGTAGAAGAGTTCCATTTTGCAATTACCTTCTTTTCATTATCTAGCTCAGAGATTACCTTGAACAGCTCAGAGTCCTTCTTTGTTAATTCAGCTTCTAGTTTGACAATGGTGTCTTTCAGATTGTGGTTCTCCTTCTCAGTTTTCTTGAGGAGTTTTCTGAGAGTCTTCCATTCACTGAAGAGTTTCTCATACATCTGTTGCAGATCCTTCACCATTTGATCTGCATTAACTTCCTCTTCTGAAGGACTATCTATATCAAAATCCACAGAACCATGTAGACATAAAACATTAGAGATTCCTGACTTCTCAGGTTTGGTTAGTGCCAAAATTTCACAGTTCTCAGAGTCATCATAGTCAAAGAAGATTTCTATTCCTGATGTTGTCTTGACAATGTTGTCCCAACATTGGTCATCAACATGGTAAGTGGATGAGCGGAGCTCTGGCATTGGTAGTTGAATCATCTTCTTTTTCTTCATCTTCCTGTTCTTCATCTGAGTCATCACTGAGACAAGCAAGAAGATTCTTTTTCTCTTTTCTGAGATTGTTAGCACATTCATTTTGATAATGACCCCACCCTTGGCATTCAAAACATCTAATCTTACTAAGAGGAGTGCGATCGAAATCAGATTCAGAGCTAGTTTTGGAAGCAGAACCAGTTTTGAAAGTATTGTTTTTCTTTTTGAAAGTTTTAGTTCCACTTGAGGATCCTTGACCAGAGTTTTTCCTGAATCTAAGTTTGTTGAACTTCCTTACAAGATTGTTGAAAGCTTCCTCAGTCATATTGTCAGACTCATCACTACTACTATCAGGCTTTGAAGATTTTGCTTTAGAAACAGAGTGAAGTGAAATACTATGAGTTTTCATACCTTGTCTCTCATTTTCATTTAGTTCAAAGTTTTTCAAATTGTTCAACAGGGTATGAAAATCCATAGTTGCCAAGTTATGAGTGTCTTCCAAAATAGTGACTTTGGTATTAAATCTTGAGGAAAGAGATCGAACAGCTTTGGAAACAAGTTGCCTATTAGAAATAGCTTCTCCCAGTCTTTGGACTTCATTTGAGAGAGTCAAAAGTTTTTCAAAATAGGAGTCAATGGTTTCTTCCTCCGCCATTCTTAGATTTTCAAATTGAGACCAAAGCATTCTAAGTTTAGTTTGTTTGACACTAGCATCCCCTTCACAATGACTCTGAAGTAATTCCCAAGCTTGTTCTGCAGTAGTACAGTTTTGAATGATTTTAAACATATGAGAATCTACATGACCAAAGATAGCATTTAAAGCTTTTTCATTATAAGAGCTAAGAAATATGTCACCTGCAGAGAAGCGTTCTTCAGGTATGGGGACAATGTCACCATCAGCATCAGGTCCTTCAGTTGGCCAGGTGTATCCTTCCAGAATGGATCTCCAAGCACGGCCATCAAGGGACTTAATGTATGTCCTCATCCGGATTTGCCAGTAATGGTAGTTGGACCCATCAAGCACAGGAGGTCTATTGTAGTTTGCATCCATTGTAGTAGTACCAAATCCAGACACCAGTAGTTAGGTGGCTGGCTCTGATGCCACTTGTTAAGATCCCGGATTGGTACTTAGAACTAGATCAACAGACAATGTTGTGTTCAACAATGTCTACAGTAAACAGATAGCAGCGGATGAATAATGAAACTTCTATTACCAAGCCAATATATAGAAAAATATATTAGCAGCGCCTTTAGGCAAAATATCTACTGACAGGAAAAGTAGATCTAAACAACTAGGTTTAATACAATCACAAACGATTGATTAAACAACCAAAACTAGCCCTAGAAGAACCAACAGTAAAAGCTATTCTAGGTCGATGTTTGAAAGAGTTATTCCAACAATGAATACTCTTAGACAAACTCTAAAGCTAGCAGAAAAAAAGAAGCCTAAAATCTCTATTGATCTTTTCAAAGAGCTCAAACATTGCTTTGCTGAATCCTTGCATATATATACTTGATATGTCGACCTCTTCCATCTATGTCGAAAGGCAATAGGATCTCGGCAAAGGCAATTTTTCCTTTTACTTGTTTTCTTCAAAATGCGCATAGAAGGAAATTTCCTTATTTCAATTCTTCATAAAATATATTCCTTCTTGCTTTCCCCACAAGCTGTTCTTTTTCCTTAAATCAATTCTTGTTCGTTTTGTCAATACTTCCAGTCCAAGTATCCTGTCCAATGTGCTTTGTCTTCGATGTCTGCGGCAATGCTATATCTTCAATGTTATGCCAACATTGAATTCTATCCTGTCACAATGTTATACAACATTGATAATCCTGCAGCTTCACAAACAACAACAAACACAAACTTGGAACTGATTATTGAAAGACAAGATTATCAAAATATAAGTGCATACTACACTTTCACTAGTGTTATCTGATTCTTTGCACGTCCTTATCTTCAATCTTCAGATACCACTTGTATTTATTGAAACAACTTTGTTTGCAATATATATGTTTCTTTTTTCAGAAACGTGGTTAAAGCTCAAGGTATCTGAGAATAGATATCTGTGGACACTTTCCTTGTTTTCAGATATGTCTCTTATTTCTCAGATATCTCTTGTGACACAGTTTGTTTGAAACTATTCGTGTCTTCAAGATATCTGGCTAAGATATCTAAACAACAGATTCAGCAATCTTGTGCAGTTTCTTCAAGTCTTCAATGTCGTTGAGCTTGTTCTGCTTGGATGTCTTCTTCTTGGTCTTCTCTTCATAAAATAAAAATTACATTTTGAGACCTAACATCCTATACAAGATTAGCTAGACTATCATACTTAGTGGATTTCCTCTTTTACAATGTTCAAGTGAACCAAGAGTACTAATTACCTTTCTGAGACTAAGATAAGACATCATGTTGCTGATCAAAACTAAACAGATATTCTTTGCAAAATATCTAACAAAATTCCTAACAAATTTCTCAAGAAATTTCCCAACAAATTTCCCCCTTTTTGATCAGTCAACGATGACTATCTTTACCTATTACAAATCTGGATGAGGAAACAATCCACCACTAAATCTTTTCTTAAGATCTTTCAATTCATATAATTAAGTGCAGAAAGTAAACATCAACCAAATCACAAGGTGTGATCTTTGCTGACAAGTTATCTTTTATAGAATACTATCTGAGAGTAAGTTCTTCAGATAAGTTACAAATAAAGATTACAGATAACTTCAATACATGATACGCTTAAGCTCGATCGGCAAAAATACAAAAACTACATAGTAAATTAGGACAACAGGAGTAACCAAGCTCCAAGTAAACATCCTAATAGACTAGTCTTCAATCTTCAAGTCTTCAACAGTATTTCTATGGATCAGTCTGCAAATTTCTATCTCCAAATCTTTTGATGTCATCAGAATAATCATAGAGAAGAGTTCTGACGAGCATCTCTGTGTCTCTGACAAATCCACAGACCTCTTTATAGGTTTTGGTAGGATTTTTCTTGGCAAAATGCTTGACCCATAGGTACTTTCCCCACTTCCAGGCATGCTCTATTCTGATATCTGAAAGCTTGAAGTATTCGTAGATAATCTTCAGATATCTGATGTCACCCTTGTATTGATCTTCTGTCAGATAGAACGACTCATAGGGTTCCACAGCAAGTCTTGGTCTTGTGCCTGTTCCTGTGATGTTCAGAATTTTGTGCACATCATCTGGCTTTCCATATGGACAATCATCAGAGAGGTCCTTCTTCATGGCTTCAGTTCTCTTGACAACTTCAAAATCCAACCATTCTTTGATGTGATTGGTGTTGATCAAGGTAGGTTTATCCTTTCTCCATGCCATAAGTTGTTTATGGATTGGTTCTGGAAATCTTGAATTTACCAATAGATGCTTAAGTTCCAGAATCCAATAGCCATTTTTCTGATTGATGCACCTGTAGACAGAGGAATCATTGTCATACTTCACATACTCTATGTTGGCTTCTTCTGGCCTGAGTGGAAGTTGACTTTGTCTTTGCTCAGCTCTCAGTCTATTCCTTCTCTGTCTTGAATTCTCATTGGGGTTGTTGCTTGAAGAATCACCACCCTGGATAGACTTGGTATTTCCATAGGGTGTTTTAGCTGCTAGTGGCTTTGCAGCTATGGGCTCAGTTAGGCTTTCAATTTTCCTTTTTCTGTGAAGAGGAGCTTCATCTTCATCAGTTTCCTCATCATCATCAAGATTAGATCTTGTGAGAGTTTTACAGCCTTCTTCATTGCCCTGGGACTTGATTTGACCTTCTTCTTCTTCTTCAGAAGATTCATCAATCCCTCTAACTTGTCTTCTCCTTGGAGCTTTGGTACTCCTTGGAGGTTTCTGTGCCATGGCCCTTGTTACCATTTTAGTTCCTTCAGTAGGTTTCTGGGAAGCAGCTACTATTTGCAAAGCAGCTTGGCTTGAGGAGGGTTCATTGATTCTGAGTGGTGGCTGGGAAGTTTTTCTTCTTCCTTTCTGAGCCGCACCAGCTCCAGATTTCTTCTTGTTTTCTTCTCCTTCTTCCCATTCCCCTTGACTTCGAGGTCCAGATTTGTACTTTCTTTCCCCCTTAGTCATTGTTGGCTGACTCAGTCTCATAAAGGAATCTGAGAGAGAGTTGAAGTGCCCTTGTAGATAATTATAGGCACTAACCAACTTCTGAAGTTCGGCTTTGAGCTCCTGATTTTGCTTGATAAGTCCATTGTCCCTAGGATGGCATCTGCTTTTCCAGCAGTGTAACTTGCCTCTTGGAAAGCTTTCTCAGCTAAAGACATATCATCATCCCTTATCATTCCCAGATCTTTCTGAGCAATGACTATGCTAGTGGTTCTCTGAGTGATGAGCTCAGTGAACTTTCTCATTTCAGAGGGGACGGAGGCAATTACTTCCTTGTTCTGTGAAGACATCTCCTTGTTCAGAGTAGCCAGTACTTGGTACCTGTTCATGTATTCATGGGAGTGGACGTTTGGCAGTTTGTTGAATATTGTAGGAGCAATCAGCTTCCTTTTCAAGTGAGAAACCGCTAGATGTTCATTGCGGTGTTCTGCCAAAGTCTTGTCTTCTTCATCATCTGAGTGATTAGCCCAGTGATCTTCATCCTCTTGGACAATTTCATCGATCGTATCGAGTCCAACAACCATCTCAGAGATTGGTTTCTTTCCTTTCTGGGAGGAGGATGGTACTTCTTTCGAAGATGATGCAGCCTTAGCATCATGCTTGACTTCAGATACTTCTTCAGTATCGAGTTCTTTGGTGATCTCTTGCCAAAGATCCCGTAGCTCTTTAACCTCAGAGTAAGCAATCATTTCTTCTAAGTATAGATCTTGTAGTTGATCAATCTTATCTCTGGATTTAGCTATTTGATCTTCCAGTTGAAGATGGAGCTGTTGTTCTTCTTCCAACAGTTGTCTGAGTTGAGCACTTCTGGTTTGAGTGTTTAAGATTTTCTGATTAGTTTCTTCAGAAAGCTCAACTACTTGTTCAGTAGTAACTGCGTGTTGGTTAGAAGATGGATGAGTAGATTTCTGAGGTGATGAAGATGGAGATTTCTGTGAAGTCTTCTCAGTTTGCTTTTCAGCAGCTGAGGCATTGTTTCTCTGTGAAATTCCTCCGGTCCCTGGTGCAGGGGTATCATCATCATCCTTTTTATCATCCTTTTGGTGATGGTTAGTGGCAGGTTCATCAAAGTAATTTTCATTCATTTCTTCCTCCTCATCATCTTCAGATACAAGATTGATCACTTCCGGGATAGTGATCTTCTGCCCATTAACTTCTTCTTGTTCAGAAGGTATAAATTGCAGAGTCTGGGGCAGGACTGGCTTGAATGCCATCTGTAATCTTGTCTGACCATCTGCCTGTTCAAAGGCATGTATCAAACTATGCGGCACTTCTCTGGAAAAGTCCTTATGTAGTAGAGTCGCAACTGTATATTGTTCTGTAGGGAACATTGCTTGGACATATGTTTCCAGGTCAAGAGCTCATGCTCGTCTGATTGGTTGATCTGTGATTCTCAATATTTCAGAGAGATCAGAGCACCTTAACTTCTGCCATTTCTTGAAGCATTGAATATGCTTTGGCAGGGTGTGAGCTTTGAAGAAGTGAAGTAGGTCCCTTGTCTCTTCAATGGGAACCTGCTTTGCATCTGTTTGAGCCTGAAAGAAAGAGTTTTGAGTGAGCTTCAAAACTTTTGTAGATATCTGAGTAGAAGTGTAGTTTAGTTTACACGAGTAAGTACTTGTGCTCAGAGACTTGTTCTACTGAGACAATTGGTGTCTCAGATATCTTGTTGTGAGGTGGAGACTTTGAAGTCTGGTTCTCAATAACCTTTCTTTCTCGAACCTGAGAGAAATACAATACTTAGGAAATAGTTTGAAAGAATCTATGCATAAATATGCTTTTAATGAATTCTGATTTGAGCTACTTACTTCCTCAAAAGGAAGCTCAGATTCATTTTTCTCAGAAACTTGTGCGCTTCGGTGTTCTTTCGAGTGATCTTTGGGGCTTCATCAATTTCCATTGATGCAGGGGAAGTCGCAACTTTATCCCCTTGCATTTCTACTTCTGAAATAGCCTGTAAGTAGAAAGTATTGAATATTAGAAGAGATAAAAGATAACCCAAGATGAAGAATACTTGTCACTTGATTGTCATATGCCTTCATGTTTGAAGGCTCAGTGATGTGTTCTTCAGAAACCTTGTTGGTTTCTGGGTTTGTCTCTAGCATTTCTGCCTTATCTTCTTCCATCTCAGTTGGAGCCTGTTAGAAACATTTAACATGAATGAGCACATAAACATTTTTACTGAAAAATTAGTTCTCTTTAAGAATCATTTACCGTGTACAGCTCAGTTTCTCAAGAGTTGAGGTTGAAGGGACCTCTTTTTCAGTATCTGAGGCAAGCTTCTCAGCTTCCTCTTGTTTCTGCGTTTCTAACTCAGCCTGTAACAAAGAAATTCTTATGAGGAAACAAGATTTATAAGTATAAAAAAAAATTTCACAAGGTAAGAGTTAAACCAGTCATTTACCTGAGCAGTTTCAGGCTGATTGGTCTCTGGAACTTGTGACCTTTCTATACATTGGTCGTCTTGTCCCAGTGCAGTTTCTTTGTTTGAAGTTTCTGGTACTTCACACCTTTCCTGAGTATGCAACTTAGTTGCCTCCCCTGGTTGATCATTCTGAGTAGATGTCTCAGTTTGATCCCTCTCATTGAGTTGGGCTCATTTACAGGATTTTCTTCAGCATACTGTATTGCTGGTAATTCAAAATGGAGTTCATTTACCATTTCATCAACCACTTGTGGCTGTTGTGTTTGTGGTTGTTGTGGTTGTCTGGAAGCAGAAGATTGATCAGTAGAATGTTCTTCCAGATTTTTAGATGTGGCATTTCCATCAGCATCTGCCAGCACTAAAATACCACTCATCAGGGCTTTTTGAAGTTGTGCAAGAGAGACATTCCCTGATGATGTGTTTGCACCAACAACCTTTGCTATAGTTTCAGCAACCTGTGGTGTAGGTTCTTCTTCAGATACCTTATCACCAGTTACTTTTTCAGTAACCTTAGCCCTCTTTGTTCTTTCTAGGACTTGAGAGATGACTAGTTCATCATCTTCATCGTCAGAGATCTCATCAGCATTGGGAACTGATTGATCCTTTACTCCTGCGGTTTCTGCAGATGGGGCTTGGTGTTTTTCACCACTCTTGGCAGCATTTATGAGTTCATCAGCAAGGCTTTCTGCATTAGTCGCAACATTTCTGAAACCACTTTCTCTTGCTGAGTCTACTTGTTCAGTAGTTGATAACTCTTTTGCAGCATTGATGAGTTCATCTGCCATTATCAGTTCATCGGCAATGCCTACAGATATCTGAGAATTGACAACCTCTTTGGGTGTGTCTTCTGATTTGCCAGCAGACTTCTTTCTTGAAGTTTTGGGCTTCTTGGTCGCAACCTTTTCTTCAGATATTTTTTCAGACTTCCGCTTCTTAGGACCTTTCTGAGACCCAGTAACCTTTTTCATCAGATTTGTATACTCATATTTATAGAGTAAGTTACTGTTGGCTATTTCAGCCGTCTCTCTGAGCTCAATGCCAAGCTTTTCCAGCAAGTAGCATATCTTCAGACCATAACCTACTGTGGCCTTTGGCTCAGCTAGTCCTTTGACAATTTTAGGCTCGAAGCCTTGAATCTTCTTCACGAATTTCATGAAGGCGTACTTTCCCCAGTTAAAAGGGTTTTCCAGCCTTTTGTCTTGTTGATTCAGCAAGAACATCATGATCCATCGTTCTTGGCTTATCTGGTCAGCACCTCCTTGTAGACCATCAAAGCATCTGTGAAGAATGCAAGCCAGTACATCCCAGTGAACCAACAGATGTCTGGTTCGGATGTCAGCAAGCTTGAACTCAGTGGGTGTATCTGATTTTTCAAGATCACACACGTCACTGTAAAGTTCTTTAACACCTTCAAGGAGTTCCTCATCCTTGGTGTTTATTTCAAAATCCTTTCCAAGATTTTGAACCTCAAACAACTTACAGAAAGTTGTTAAGTCCAGAAGGATTTCCTTTCCTTGGACTGAGGTTTTGATAGACACTATTTCAGTGCCTTCAGAAACACAGGAAATAATCCTGGAGTTGTTGTAAAATTCCAACACATCGAGTGATGAAATTCCATTTGGGCGAGCAGATAGAAAACTCGATTTGTGCCTTTTCAAGCATGTCAAGAATCAATTTTCTGTCGGTTTGGTTCTCTATTGCAGCAGAGAGGTATTCCTCAACCATGGCACCACCCCAAATCATTCTGTGACTTGAAGTCCAATGGTCAGGATTAAAAACTCCTACCAGTCGGTTGTTCACAATAACCAACTCTGGTGCTTGCTTTTCAGCAGTACCAGTGGAGGATTGGGATTTCTGTGTTGAAGTGTTCTTGGAGGCCATCTCTTTATATAGTGTAGGGATTTGAAATTGGTGTTTGAAAGAGATTTGATTCAGTGATTCTTTTCAGAAAAACTTAATCTTGATTTGCAGAGATTGTAGAGGGTTTGCAGAGAATCAAGAGAAGGATTTGCTATTTTTGTGCAAGATGAAATTTCGGATTAGGCAAAAGTGATTTCATTTGCCAAAATCCTATATATATAGCAGTTGAATCCCAACAGACAAATACATACAAATTGATTTTGTGTGCGTGTATGATTTGCAAACAGGCGTGAGCAAAAGCTAGTTCGGCATTAAATGCTTAGTGGACCATGTCTGAAATTCAACAGTCCACTATTTATTGTGAATCAATTTCCACCGTACAGATCAATCGCTTAATTTCATCGAGGGTCACCATTGCTTCTTCAAAGAATGATCACAACCAACAAGTGTAATTGTGCCCATTTAATGAATTTTGGCGACTTGCTATCTGAATCACAATTCTGTATGACCAAGGACACTGTTCGCATCTGAATCTGTCTTATACTTAGGATTTTTCCAAGTTTTTCATCAAGATAGAAATAATGCGAGTTTCAAGAGTAGTTGACTGCAGATAGTTATACTATTCTCTTTTGTGTTCCCCGTTTATAGAGTGATTCAGATATCTGAGTTCCCGTCTCAGAGATCTTAAGCTATCTTTTTGCTCTTTAGCCTTTTTGACTTCTGGATACCCGTTCCAGTTTTCTCTTTTCTCTTTTCTGGATACCCGTTCCAGATACCTCTTCTCTGGATGCCCGTTCGGATACCTCTTCTCTGGATGCCCGTTTGGATACGAACTCTTTCGGTTCATTGGTAGTTCCATTAGTCCAAGACTATGTCTTAAGGCTAAGAATCTACTTTCTTGTAGTGGCTTAGTGAAGATATCGCAAGTTGGTCTTGATTGCCAATCTTGAGTATCTCTATATTGCCCTTTTCAACATGGTCTCGATGAAGTGATGTCTAACATCAATGTGCTTTGTTCTGGCATGAAATTTAGGATTCTGTGTAATCGCAATAGCACTTGTGTTGTCACAGAAAATGGGAGTTTTCTTCTCATCGAGTCCATAGTCTTTAAGTTGTTGTTGTATCCACAGAATTTGTGTTGCACAACAACCAGCAACAATATATTCAGCCTCTGTGGTAGAAGTTGCAATTGAGTTTTGCTTCTTGCTAAACCATGAGATAAGTCTAGTACCCGGCAAGTTCACGAGGTGCTTTTCCTATCAGCGGTGATCCAAAGATAATCGGTCTGAGTACCCAGCTAAACTCAATCCACTTTCTTTAGGATACCACAATCCTACATCTACTGTACCCTTTACATACCTTAATATTTTCATAGCAATCTTGTAGTGTGTTTGCATTGGATTTGTCTGAAATCTAGCACATACTCCAACGGCATATTGAATATCAGGTCTACTTGCAGTGAGGTAAAGTAGTGAACCTATCAATTTCCTATACTTATGTTCTTCAACACTCTTATCTGATTCAGTATAGGTCATTTTGGTCCCAATGCTCATAGGTATCTTAGCATTCTTTTCAGAAGGCTTAAGATTGAATTTTGTGAGCATATCTTTTGCATACTTTGTTTGACTAATGAATATTCCATCATTGAGTTGCTTGACTTGCAATCCTAGGAAATAATTCATTTCTCCCATCATGCTCATCTCAAACTTGCTTTTCATGAGATTTGCAAAGTCATTACAAAGTTGCTTGTCCTTAGATCCAAATATGATGTCATCAACATATACTTGAACTAAGAGTAGTTTCCCGTCATGATTTAAGGTAAATAAAGTTTTATCAACTTCACCTTTCTTGAAACCACTTTCCAGAAGGTACTTGGCCAAAGTGTCATACCATGCTCTTGGAGCTGTTTGATCCATACTGAGCTTTCATAGTTTGTAGACCATTCTACTTTCTGAGGAAACTTCAAAGCCAGGTGGTTGCTCAACATAAACTTCTTCTGCAAGTTCACCGTTTAAGAATGCACTTTTGACATCCATCTGATAAACTTTGAAATCTTTATGAGCTGCAAAGGCTAGAAAGAGTCTTATTGCATCCAATCTGGCAACTGGTGCATATGACTCGTCAAAATCTAAGCCTTCAGTCTGAGTAAATTCCTTGGCAACCAATCTTGCTTTGTTTCTGGTTATTTCACCAGATTCATTCATCTAGTTTCTGAAAACCCATTTAGTTCCAATCACAGATATTCCTTCTATAAATGGAACTAGTTTCCAGACTTTGTTTCTCTCAAATTGATCCAACTCTTCTTGCATTGCAGAGATCCAGTCTTGGTCTCCTAATGCTTCTTCTATATTTTTAGGTTCAATATTCGAGATGAAACATCCAAAGAGAGAGTTAGCATTTTCAGCTATTGCTCTCCTAGTCCTAACACCCTGATTAATTGGTACAATTATATCCTTTGTAGGATGATCTTTGATCCATCTCATCATAGGTTTAGTGCTAGTATGATCAATATCCAAGTGATCTGAATGTGAATCACTAAGATTTTGATTTGATACTTTTTCAGTATCTGAGATATCTGACATATGGGAAATGTCATGGATATCTGACACTTTTCGATGTTAGAGATATCGAACATGCATTTCAAAGATTCTTATTTTCAGATACCTCTTCATGATGAAGGTTCTCAGTAACCTGTTCCATTTCTGGAAAACTCATAAGAAATTCCTCATCATGTCTGTGAGTCATCTTGTTGTTACTAGGCTTTTCAAGCTTTTCTACGTCAGAGTCATCCTCACTTTCCATAATGATGTTTCTCCTTTCTGAGGATTCTTCTTTAGAATCCCTCAGTAATGGTTCTTTGAACCTTTCTGAGAGTTCATCAATAGGAGGTGTTTTCTTACTTCCTTCATAGAATACAACATGAACTGATTCTTCAATTTTCTTTGTTCTTTTGTTGTAAACTCTGTAGGCTTTGCTGTTTGTGGAATAGCCAAGACAAACACCTTCATCTGCCTTTGGTTGAAATGTTCTCAGATAATCTTTCCCATTGTTTAGAACAAAACATCTACAACCAAATACTCTCAGATGTTTGATATTAGGAGGTCTTCCAACCAAAATTTCATAGGCGGTCCTGTCATGGTGTTTGTTTATCAAGCATCTGTTTTGGGTGTAGCAGGCTGTGTTTACAGCTTCAACCCAATAAATTTCACTTATTTCAGTGTCAGCTAGCATTGTCCTTGCAGCTTCCTTAAGGGTTCTGTTTTTCCTTTATGCAACACCATTTTGGTTGAGGTGTTCTTACAGAGGAAAGTTGGTGTTGTATACCTTTGCAGGTACAAAACTCCTTTATTTACTGGTTGACAAACTCAGTACCATGGTCTGTTCTGATTGCAGATACCTTGTCATTTTTCACGACTTCAAGCTTTTCAGCAAGTTTGGTATCTCCACCCTGGCGTCAGATTTGTGTTTCAGAAAGACAACCCAAGTGAATCTTGAGAAGTCATCTACCACAACCAGACCATACTTCTTTCCTGCATAACTAGTTACAGATGATTCAAAAAGATCCATGTGTAAAAGTTGCAGTGGTCTAACACTAGAGTGTCTGATTTTGGACTTGAAAGAGAGTTTAGATTCTTTCCCCATCTGACAGGCAGAACAGATACCATCCTTTCTGAAAGATGTTCTGGGAAGGCCAACCACTAACTCTTTCTTGGCAAGTCTATTCAGAGTTTTGAAGTTCAAGTGACTCATTCTTTTGTGCCATAACCAGTGCTCTTACTGTGACCAGATTGACTCACCATGAGACATTCTTCGATTGTGGTGATGCCCAATCGGCAACATAAAGATCGCCTTTCCACGACCAACTAAGACTGTCTGCTTTGACTCATTGCCAATTAGTTTGCAGTATTTAGCTTTGAATTTTATAGTAAAACCTTTGTCTGCAAACTGGCTCATGCTAAATAGATTATATTTCAAATCCTTAACATGTAATACGTCAGTGATTGTTAAAGTCCCTAATTTGACGTTGCCAAATCCCAGAGAGGGATTTAATTCTCCTCCAAAGAAATCGATATCCGGTCCGTGTTGCAAGCTTTGTAATCGACAGTTGCTTTGTCTCCTGTCATGTGCTTTCCGCATCCACTATCAAATAGCCATTGTGCTTTAGTCCAGGAAGCATTCTGCACACAACAGGAAACAGGAGATTAGGTTCTCATATCTTTGATGGAACCGTCCGAATTAAAAGTTCTTCCAGTAGGAATCCATTTTTGTATGAATTTCTTTGAAATATGCTTTTGTCTGACAGGAACGTAAGGAGGAATTCTATTTGAATGAATGTTATCATTAGTAAGAATTATTTTCTTCCTTGGTGTGTTCCTAGGTGCTCCATATGATGCTTTCAGATACCTGTCAGGTTTCTGAGTTTGCTTTTCAGCAAACTTAGCCTTCCTTGCCAGATTTCTTCTAGCCCTGGCATTCAGATTTTCAGTGGCTTGATTTAACTTCCACTTCTGATAATTGCTTCGAGCAATTCTAGCTTTTAGCCATCGTTCTTGCTCCTGCTTGTACTCATGAGCAAGTTGTTTTTCGATGCCTTTGTAGCCAATACCGTTTCGAGCACTTGAAGCTATCTGAGATCTTTTCTCAGCAGCTTTGCTAGTCTCTGGTTGATCCAATTTCTTTCCAGAAAAGGTGACATGGGAGAATTTGCCAGCACCTGCAATTCTACCTTTTTGAGAGACATAGCACTGTGGGTGTTTACACTTTTCAGTGTTGTGTTTCTTTTCAGAGACGTGCCCAACAGTTTTGTTTTTTACTTGTTTTTCCCACAAAGGTATAGTCGCAACTGCCTTTCCTTTGTCAACAATCTTCGTCTTCTCACCGATGTTATAGATTGCGGAACCGTCTTGCTGAGTACTTACAAATGTTCTTCTGTCCTTACTCTTATTCAGAGTGATAGAACAATCTGTCTGTGTATTCAGCCCAAGTCCTTTCTTTTCTGAAGGATCTCTTAAGTAAGATTGTACTTCAGTAAGAGTGTCACTAGCTTTGGCATAAGATTGAAAAGATAATTCTTTCTTCTTGAGTTCCTTGTTCTCAGAAAGAAGATCTTCATAATTCTTTCGTAATTCAGCCATTGCTTCTTTATGTGACTTTTCAGTCTCAGATATCTGAGCTTTGAGAGATGCATTTTCAGCATCCTTTCTCTCAGATTCTTTAACTAATTGAGAATTTTCCTTTTCAAGAGAATTCTTTTCTTCTTCAAGGTTTTCGGCTCTAGCTCGGATCATTAGAAATTCTCTTTCATAGATGTCAAGTTCTTTCCTGAGATATTCTAGATTTTTTATTTCCTCTTCATCACTTTCATAAGTATAACAAGAAGTATGTGTTACCTCATCAGCCATACGACAGTTTTCTATGTTGGAGATGTCTGGACCGTCAATTTCAGCAACTCCACACATTTCATTCTTCTTGAGGCCGAAGTCGAGTATATCATGAGTAACTCCACATAATTCTGGTGATGGTAAGGTTGAGTCATCTGAATTGTCATCTTCAGAATCTGTCTCAACGTCTAGAGCATCCAGTTGAATTTGGATTTTCTTTCTTTCTTCAGTTAACAAAGCTTTCTGGCTTCTTCTGAAGATTCTTCCATCTTTCTTGTCGCCTGTCCTTAGTTTGTTGAGGGCGGGACAATCCTTCTTGAAGTGGCCAGGTTTCTGACAATAGAAACAGATATCGTTTCCAATTTCTGCTTCCTCAGTACATGATGCTTTCTCGATGGGCTTGTTCAGCGAGCTTTGCATATTTTTGTACTGGTGATAGTTTGAGCCTAGATGCTTTTTCAGCTTCTCTTTGCCTTTTCTTCTCTCAATTTCTAGACTGACAAATTTGCTCATTTGCTTTGCAGCAAGAGCATCCTCAGTCTCCTCCTTGCTTTTCTTCTTTTCAAAAGTTCCTTGAGTTACTAGAGCAACATTCTGCAACTTTTCAGTTGTTTGTTCTCTCTGAGTTGTCTCATAATCAACCGTAGCAAGATGAGAGAAAAGTTCCACTGGAGTGATATTTGGCATACCTTGGTTAAAATAAAAGAATTTAGTATGCTCCCAGTTGTGGTTAAGACTTCTGACAATAGTCTTAATCTTCTCATTGAGTATCTGCATTCTTTTCCCAAGTCTTGCCATATCACTCATGAGTGGTAAACACGAAATCAAGTTCTTCCGAGTTTCGATGGGACCTTTTGAAATTTTGAAATTTCAACTTTAGAACTTGAACTTGTTTTCCTTGGTTTTCTCGGTTCAAACAGATTTCTTCAATCGGTTGCCCAGACTTCGCCGTTTTAGCACCCTACGCTTACCTTGTATGTGCTCGTGTCGATCGATGATGATGTTACGAGCTTGATCATCCGACGATTCCTCTTGGCATCTTCCGATGTCCGTAGTTCTCCAGGCTTTGGTTCGTAAATAACTTGACCAGAGATCTTCCACTAGTTGACGCATCTGCTTGTGAAGATCCTTCGCTTTGATCTCTGTCTCTTCCACTAAACCTCCATGACTTGCTTAAGTTGTTGAATGACTATTGGGCCATTCTTTATTACTTGATCATCTCGTCACTTATGGCTTCAAGGTGGAGCATCATGTTATTTTTCCATTTCTCGTAGTTCTCTGGTTTGAGAACGTGCATCACTCGAGACATACCGCACACTTAACACACAAATTAAATAGTCCTCAAAGTGGACAAAGTTCCTTCACCTATCTGGGATCTAGGTTCGGTCACGGAATATGGTGAACCTCCTGCTCTGATACCACTTGTTGGTCCAGATAACGGCAAAGTAAAATACTAGAGGGGGGGTGAATAGTATTTTAAAACTTTTGTCGATAAAAACTATTTCTCAGATATCTGAATAGATATCTGATACTTAGAATCAGAGCGCGGAAGACATAATAAAGATAAGTGCAGAAACAGTTAAAATGTGTGTGTGTGTGTGTTACTGAAATGTAAATACAGAAAGGTAAATAACACAGCAAGTATAGTGGTATCTGGAGGTGGCGTAATCCTCCAACTAATCCACTTTGGTCTATCAGAGACCTAGAATCCACTAGAACAGATAATTGAGTTCACCTTACAATAAACCTATTCTAAGATTCTTAACAATTGGTTCCCAACCAAATGTTCCCCCTGAGTTGTTCCCCGGCTTTCACAGCCAAGTACTTCCTATACTCAGAAACCTTTGAGTTATTCCCTAGCTTCCCAAGCTAAGTACTTCCTATACTCAATAACCTTGGAGTTATTCCTTAGTTTCCCAAATCAAGTACTTCCTATACTCCGGTAACCTTGGAGTTATTCCCTGATTTTTCAAACTAAGTACTTCCTGTACTCCACGCCAGTTATGGTGTTGGTTTTGGTTTGAGTTGTCAGATGAGCTTCTTTAATAACTTATTCAGTTATTCAGATAGCTCTGTGAATCAAGGTACTTAATACACTTTACAACAGATGGTATCTTGTTCGATTTCTTGACCCAAGTCTTATGATATCATTCAAGAGAATGAATCTCAGATAGTTGATCTTTTGATTCAACTCCTTCACAGATAGCTTTGCTTGTTTAGGATCAGGACACTTAGAACTTCAGTGTTACTCAAGATCAAATGCTTTGGTCGCAACAGAAAGCTTTGTGAGTAAGTAAGTTGCTTTGAGAGAGTAAGACGTTCAGCGTTTTCAAGTTATGTCGTGTGTCTAAGGTGTCTTCTCAAGCAGTCTAAGTGTTGATATTTATAGATGAATTTGAGTGCCGTTTGAATAGTATCCGTTAGGCTCAAATTCAAACTATTGATATCTGTGTATAGTACTGTAGCAGTTTTTGTCTTCTTCTTCAGAAGCTGCCGTTGCTTTTATTCAGACATCTCTGTCCGTGCATTAAATGCATTGTACTATACTTTTTGTCCTGTAGTGTCAACGGAACTATGCTTTATATCAGAGACTAGTGTTATCTGATTCATTGCACGTCCTTATCTTTAATCTTCAGATACCACTTGTATTTATTGAAACAACTTTGTTTGCAATATATATGTTTCTTTTTCAGAAACGTGGTTGAAGCTCAAGGTATCTGAGAATAGATATCTGTGGACACTTTCCTTGTTTTCAGATATGTCTCTTATTTCTCAGATATCTCTTGTGACACAGTCTGTTTAAAACTATTCGTGTCTTCAAGATATCTGGCTAAGGTATCTGAACAACAGTTTCAGTAATCTTGTGCAGTTTCTTCAAGTCTTCAATGTCGTTGATCTTGATCTGCTTGGATGTCTTCTTCTTGGTCTTCTCTTCATAAAATAAAAAATTACATTTTGAGACCTAACATCCTATACAAGATTAGCTAGACTATCATACTTAGTGAGTTTCCTCTTTTACAATGTTCAAGTGAACCAAGAGTACTAATCACCTTTCTGAGACTAAGATAAGTCATCATGTTGCTGATCAAAACTAAACAGATATTCTTAACAAAATATCTTACAAAATTTCCTAACAAATTTCTCAAGAAATTTCCCAACAAATTTCCCAACACAAATCGATATTTTCTCTACCGTACAAAGAAACAACAGATCTGCAATCGTTCATAAAAGAAACGAAATCAAAGCCTAACACAGCATAAAAAATTCGAAAGTAACAATCATAAAAAAAATTCAAAGTCGATCTTAAAAGCTTACCCCAATCCTTCATATTGATCTGGTTTGTATCCCCCATCTTCGAAAACAAAGAATCAAGTAGCTAAAAATCTGTAAAAACATCTTTCGAATTGTTTATAATACACCAAATATTTTCAAGTATCGGTAAGAATGGGACAAATTATTAGGAAGAATCGAGAGTTGTTCTCGGGGCATTGTATATATCGGACAATGGCAGATGTTTTCACAGGAAATATGGTTGTTGTTATAGAGAGAGAAACGATGGGTGGGTACTGATAGATAGAAAAAATGTAGAGTAGTGGATTCTAGGGTTTTTACAGGAAATATGGTCATTGTTTGCTTGGCCGGTTATTTGGGCTTTCAGGCCCAGTAAATTTGGACTCTGGAATGTAGTAGTTGTAGGCAACCCAAATCCATATACTACTTCATCTATCGAGAATATTGAAAGAAATATCGAGCATAATAAGTGATGTTATGCCTTACACTTCTTTGTTGCTTATGATTGATACAAGTTAGTACTTCACACAGTTTAATGATTTTTTTTATATTTGTGTAGTGATGGACGGTAGACGTCCTAAGTCTTCAAACTATAGCGATCCAGATAAACATTTTAATGTTGCACAAACTTCGTTTGGAAAAAGAACAAGGTTTCTAAACATTCCGAGTACACCATCTCCGTTGAATGATATTACTAATGGTAGTATTCTATTGAATTTAAATATATTTTATATTTAATACATATTCCATTATATGTATGTGAAATATATAATATTATTTTATTTGTTTTGTTTGTCATGATCGATCAAGTTAATAATGAAAATGGTACAAGCTTTAAAAAGAACCGAGCATCGTATCAATCCTTACAGCTTCAAGAACCGGATCAAAATGGTAATGCAGTATCCCAGGGCCTCCGTACTATCGTATCACCATTGAAGGACATCACCAATGGTAATTTTTTATTTTATATCAATTTGTACGTTTTGTGTGAATTTATGCATATATAAAAGCTCTTTTAACGATATTATTTGTATCAGTCTTGAGATCAGGCCAAACCATTACAAATACCAACATGTCGTCAAAATTAGTTTTAACTACACCAAATGTTGGTCTATCTAAATCTACTGTACCGATGTGCGATATCCACGACCAAGGAAGCATTCCATTGAGCTGTGTTACAGATGGTATAATTTTTTGTTGCTTTTTAATTTTTGTATAATTATATATTTTTTAATAGTGTTAGTATGTTTGATTATACAAATATCATTATAGTGCATGGACACCGGTACATCACTCCTGGAGTTATCAACGACGTTCCTGAGAGCTCTACATCTGTTAGACCCGGTAAGCAACTAACTATTGGTCGGGATGTCCTACATCAAGTTACAAAGCAAATTTCCATGGATATTTCATCGCCAGATTTGGAGTAGTCATCAAGTAAGTTGAAATGATGTATTAATAATCCGTTTATGCCCTCACATGAAATTTGTTCTAATTATATTCGTACATTTATATATTCTACCTAGGGAATATGAATGAAGATTACAAGGTTGTTACGCGGTTCAATAAAATGAACCGGAGAATTACTCTAACAATGAGACGGCATCTCAAGTCAAATCCGTTTGATTATTTCATGTACCATGAAGATTTCAGAGGATATAGTAAGTATATTGATTTTTGATTTTTGATTTTTTTTATTTGATAAAGTGATTACATCTATATATTTTGTACTTATGGGATGAAGGGTCTTCAAATATACCTAACAAGCGCATTTTTTTATGATTCAGAAATTCCAGTGCCTCTTAATGTCGAACAATCAATACCACTTGCGGATAAGCATATAGAACATCTACTCGATAAATATACCCAAAATTTGCAAAGGGTTCTTCCCGAAGAGCCCTCAACTGCTGAGAAAAATAAGAATTCACGAAAGAGAGCAACGAAAGCAAGACAAGACAAGAAGGATATGATTGCTCGAAGGAATATTGGCATCTCAGTAGTAGGTAATCATCTATTACCATGGTTATGTATATTTGCAGACACACACACACACACACACACACACACACACACACACATATATATATATATATATATATATATATATATATATATATATATATATATATATATAATCTTTATTAATCATATTTATAATTATCATCATGTAGCATATCAAGATATGGGTGATCCTACATATGCCTGTAAATTTTGTGGTGCACTTATGTGGTTCGACGAGAAGATAAAAAATTCTCCATTGAGAAATCCAGAATTTGGTTTGTGTTGTAGCCGTGGCAAAATACAGTTACCTATTCTCAGGCAACCTCTGCGTCTCCTAAGTGATCTTTTGCAAAATAGGCATATTAAGAGTAGAAATTATATTGAGCACATAAGAGCTTACAACATGATGTATGCATTTACTTCGATGGGTGGTATACAAGACAATTCAGTCAACAATGCGAGTGGTCCTTATACATACAGGCTTGGCGGAAATAATTATCATAGGCTTGGTAGTTTGTTGCCAGATGAAGGCGAAACTCCTAAATTTTCTCAGCTTTACATGTATTGCGAGAGGATGAAACTAAAGATAGAATTGATGTTGTTCGGTATGATATCTCTACTTCATGCAATGTTATTGATTTAGTTAATTCTATACATACATTTTGATTACAATATGCATATAAGTTAATAGCTCATGTTGAGGAAAAAAATTTATTTGCAGATCAAAAAGTACTGTTGCTGTAGATCCATCTATTGTTGATGATCTAAAGGACATGATAGATGCGGAAAATCCAATTGCCAAAAAATTTCGTATGGCTGCCGATCGTTTCAAGGAGAGTGCTGACATGAATGTGAAACTATGTCTTATTGGAAGGAGATCACGTGATGGACGGATGTACAATCTACCAACATGTTCTGAAGTAGTTGCATTAATTGTTGGTATGTTTGCTCAAATGCCAATCTTCGTTAGATAATATCGTGATATAAACATGTGTTGGTCCAGATAACGGCAAAGTAAAAGACTAGAGGGGGGGTGAATAGTCTTTTAAAATTTTTGTCGATAAAAACTATTTCTCAGATATCTGATACTTAGAATCAGAGCGCGGAAGACTTAATAAAGATAAGTGCAGAAAAATTTAAAGTGTGTGTGTGTGTGTTGCTGAAATGTAAATACCGAAAGGTAATAACACAGCAAGTATAGTGGTATCTGGAGGTGGCGTAATCCTCCAACTAATCCACTTCGGTCTATCAGAGACCTAGAATTCACTAGAACAGATAATTGAGTTCACCTTACAATAAACCTATTCTAAGATTCTTAACAATTGGTACCCAACCAAATGTTCCCCCTGAGTTGTTCCCCGGCTTTCACAGCCAAGTACTTCTGCATCGAAACCTTTGAGTTATTCCCTAGCTTTCCAAGCTAAGTACTTCCTATACTCAATAACCTTGGAGTTATTCCTTAGTTTCCCAAATCAAGTACTTCCTATACTCCGGTAACCTTGGAGTTATTCCCTGATTTTTCAAACTAAGTACTTCCTGTACTCCACGCCAGTTATGGTGTTGGTTTTGGTTTGAGTTGTCAGATGAGCTTCTTTAATAACTTATTCAGTTATTCAGATAGCTCTGTGAATCAAGTATACTTAATACACTTTTCAATGTATGGTATCTTGTTCTTTTTACTGACCCAAGTCTTAGATAAATGTTCAAGAGAATGAATCTCAGATACTTGATCTTTCGTTTCAACTCTTTCACAGATAGCTATGCTTGTTTAGGATCAGGACACTTAGAACTTCAGTGTTACTCAAGATCAAAAGATTTGGTCGCAACAGAAAGCTTTGTGAGTGAGTAAGTTGCTTTGAGAGAGTAAGATGTTCAGCGTATGTCGTGTGTCTAAGGTATCTTCTCAAGCAGTCTAAGTGTTGATATTTATAGATGAATTTGAGTGCCGTTTGAATAGTATCCATTAGGCTCAAATTCAAACTATTGATATCTCGTACGATCAGAATGTGTTTTGTCTTCTTCTTGAAGCCGTTGCTTTTATTCAGACATCTCTGTCCGTGCATTAAATGCATTGTACTATACTTTTTGTCATGTAGTGTCAACGGAACTATGCTTTGTATCAGAGACTCGTGTTATCTGATTCTTTGCACGTCCTTATCTTCAATCTTCAGATACCACTTGTTTATTGAAACAACTTTGTTTGCAATATATAATTCTTTTTCAGAAATGTGGTTAATGCTCAAGGTATCTGAGAATAGATATCTGTGGACACTTTCCTTGTTCTCAGATAGGCATTTTATTTCTCAGATATCTCTTGTGACACAGTCTGTTTGAAACTGTTCGTGTCTTTAAGATATCTGGCTAAGGTATCTGAACAACAGTTTCAGTAATCTTGCGCAGTTTCTTCAAGTCTTCAATGTCGTTGAGCTTGTTCTGCTTGGATGTCTTCTTCTTGGTCTTCTCTTCATAAAATAAAAATTACATTTTGAGACCTAACATCCTATACAAGATTAGCTAGACTATCATACTTAGTGAGTTTCCTCTTTTACAATGTTCAAGTGAACCAAGAGTACTAATCACCTTTCTGAGACTAAGATAAGTCATCATGTTGCTGATCAAAATCTAAACAGATATTTCTAACAAAATATCTAACAAATTTCCTAACAAATTTCTCAAGAAATTTCCCAACAAATTTCCCCCTTTTGATCACCAACGATGACGATCTTACCTATTACAAATCTGGATGAGTGAACAATCCAACACTTAATCTTTTCTTAAGATCTTCAAATTATTTAATTAAGTGCAGAAAGTAGACATCAACCAAATCACAAGGTGTGATCTTTGCTGACAAGTTATCTTTTATAGAATACTATCTGAGAGTAAGTTCTTCAGATAAGTTACAAATAATGATTACAGATAACTTTAATACATAATACAGTTAAGCTCAGTCAGCAAAAATACAACAAAAACTACGTAGTAAATCGTGACAACAGAGTAACCAAGCTCCAAGTAAACATCCTAATAAACTAGTCTTCAAGTCTTCAATCTCTTCAAGTCTTCAATCAGATATCCAGAGATCGATCACCGCAAATTTCCTATCTCCAAACCTTTTGATGTCATCGAATAGTCATAGAGAAGAGTTCGACGAGCATCTCTGTCTCTGGCAAATCCACGCACCTCTTTGTAGGTTTTGGTAGGATTTTCTTGACAAAATGTTTGACCCAGATACTTTCCCCACTTCCGGCATGCTCTATTACGATATCTAAAGCTTGAAGTATTCAGAGATAATCATCGATATCCGATGTCACCCTTGTATTGATCTTCGATTAGATAGAACGATTCATGGTTCTACAAATGAGTCTTGCTCTTGTGCTCGTTCTCGTGATATTCGAATTGTGCACATCATCCGCTTTCCATATGGACATTCATCGAGAGGTCCTTTCTCATGGCTTCGCCTTGACAACTTCAAAATCCAACCAGCTTTAATGTGATTGGTGTTGATCAAGGTTGGCTTATCTTTTCTCCATGCCATAAGTTGTTTATGGATTGGTTCGAAATCTTGAATTTACCAAGAGATGCTTAAGTTCCGTAATCCAATAGCCATTTTTCCGATTGATGCACCAGAGATGAGGAATTATTGTCATACTTCACATACTCTATTTTGGCTTCTTCCGCCGAGTGGAAGTTGACTTTGTCTTTGCTCACTCTCTCACTGTTCCTTCTCTGTCTTGAATTCTCTTTGGGTTGTTGCTTGAAGAACCACCACCTGGATAGACTTGGTATTTCCGAGGGTGTTTTGGCCGCTAGGGCTTTGCGACTATGGGCTCGCTAGCTTTCAATTTTCCTTTTTCTCGTGAAGAGGAGCTTCATCTTCATCAGCTTCTCATCATCATCAAGATTAGATCTTGTGAGAGTTTTACGCCTTCTTCATTGCCTGTGGACTTGATTTGACCTTCTTCTTCTTCGTAAGATTCATCAATCCCTTTAACTTGTCTTCTCCTTGGAGCCTTGGTACTCCTTGGAGGTTTCGTGCCATGGCCCTTGTTATCATTTGGTTCCTTCAAGAGTTTCGAAGCGACTACTATTTGCAAAGCAATTGGCTTGAGGAGGGTTCATTGATTCGAGTGGTGGTCGGAAGTTTTTCTTCTTCCTTTCCGAGCCGCACTACCCAGATCTCTTTGTTTGCTTCTCCTTCTTCCCATTCCCCGACTTTGAGGTCCAGATTTGTACATTCTTTCCCCTTAGTCATTGGTGACTCAATCTCATAAAGGAATCTGAGAGAGTTGAAGTGCCCTTGTAAATAATTATAGCGTGACCAACTTCAAGTTCGGCTTTGAGCTCTGATTTTGCTTGATAAGTCCATTGTCCTTATCGGTGAGCTCGCCAATGGGCCTAGGATGGCATCTGCTTCAAAGCAGTAACTTGCCTCTTGGAAAGCTTTTTCAGCTAAAGACGCATCATCGTCCCTTATCATTCCCAGGTCTTTCTGAGCAATGACTATGCTAGTGGTTCTCTGAGTGATGAGCTCAGTGAACTTCCTCATTTCAGAGGGGACGGAGGCGATTACTTCCTTGTTCTGTGAAGACATCTCCTTTTTAAGTTGTGTCAGTACTTGACACCTGTTCATGTATTCATGGGAGTGGACGTTTGGCAGTTTGCTGAATATTGTAGGAGCAATCAGCTTCCTTTTCAAGTGAGAAACCGCTAAATGTTCATTGCGGTGTTCTGCCAAAGTCTTGTCTTCTTCATCATCTGAGTAATCAGCCCAGTGATCTTCATCCTCTTGGACATTTTCATCGATTGTATCAAGTCCAGCAACCATCTCAGAGATTGGTTTCTTTCCTTTCTGGAAGGAGGATGGTACTTCTTTTGAAGATAATGCAGCCTTAGCATCATGCTTGACTTCAGATACTTCTTCAGTATCGAGTTCTTTGTTGAGTGCAGTTACAGCATCCTGTAGCTCTTTGACCTCAGAGTAAGCAATCATCTCTTGCAGATATTGATCTTGTAGTTGATCTAGCTTATCTCTGGATCTAGCTATCTGGTCTTCCAGTTGAAGATGGAGCTGTCGTTCTTCTTCCAACAGTTGTCTGAGTTGAGTAGATCTGGATTGAGTATTTAACATCTTCTGTGCAATATCCTCAGAATCCTCAACTACTTGTGCTGTGACATTGTGTTGTTGGGAAGATGGATGATTCGACTTTTGAGGAGATGGAGGCGGAGATTTCTGTGTTTGCCTCTCAGTTTGCTTTTCAGCAGATGAGGTAGGATTTCTTCGTGAAATTCCTCTGATCCCTGGTGCAGGGGCATCGTCATCATCCTTTTTGTCGTCATCCTTGTGGTGATGGTCAGTGGGAGGTTCGAAGTCATTTTCGTTTATCTCTTCCTCCTCATCATCTTCAGATACAAGATTAATTACGTCCGGATAGTGATCTTCGCCCATTAACTTCTTCTTGTTCGTAAGGTATGAATTGCGTAGTTCGGGGCGTGATCGCTTGAAGGCCATCTGTAATCTTGTCGACCATCCCTGCTCAAAGGCATGTATCAAACTATGCGCCACTTCTCCGAAAAGTCCTTCCGCAGAGAGTCGCAATCGTATTGTTCTGTAGGGAACATTGCTTGGACATATGTTTCCAGGTCAAGAGCTCGTGCTCGTCTGGTTGGTTGATCAGTGATTCTCAATATTTCAGAGAGATCAGAGCACCTTAACCTCTGCCATTTTCTGAAGCATTGAATGTGCTTTGGCAGGGTTTGAGCTTTGAAGAAGTGAAGTGGGTAACTTGTTTCTTCAATGGGAACCTGCTTTGCATCTGTTTGAGCCTGAAAGAAAGAGTTTTGAGTGAGTTTAAAAACTTTTGTAGATATCTGAGTATAAGTGTAGTTTAGTTTCTGAGTTACCTGAGTATGAACATCAGGCTCAGATACTTGAACCACTGAGACAATGGGTGTCTCAGATATCTTGTTGTGAGGTGGAGACTAGGAAGTCTGGTCCTCATCAACCTTTCTTTCTTGAACCTGAGAAATAAAATGATCCAATACTTAGGAAATTGTTTGAAAGAAACTGTGCAAATATATGCTTTTAATGAATTCTGATATGTGCTACTTACTTCCTCAAAAGGAAGCTCAGAGTCATTTTTCTCAGAAACTTTCGCAGTCTCTGGTGTTCTTTCAGGTGATGTTGCCTTGGGGGCTTCATCAATTTCCATTGATGCAGGGGATGTCGCAACTTTGTCCCCGTGCATTTCTACTTCTGATTGATCCTGTAAGTAGAAAGTATTGAATATTTTTAGAAGAGATATGAGATAACCCTAGTCGAAGAATACTTATCACTTGATTTGTCATATACCTTCATGCTAGAAGGCTCAGTGATGTGTTCTTCAGAAACCTTGTTGGTCTCTGGGTTTGTCTCTGGCATTTCTGCCTTATCTTCTTCCATCTCAGTTGGAGCCTGTTAGAAACATTTAACATGAATGAGCACATAAACATTTTTACTGAAAAATTAGTTCTCTTTAAGAATCATTTACCTGTGGCACAGGCTCAGATTTCTCAAGAGTTGAGGTTGAAGAAACCTCCTTCTCAGTTTCTGAGGTAAGCTTTTCACCTTCCTCTTGTTTCTGTGTTTCTAACTCAGCCTGTAACAAAGAAATTCTATGAGTGACAAGATTTATAAGCATAAAATTTTTCACAAGGTAAGAGTTAAACCATCCATTACGAAAGCGGTTCAGTCGATTGGTCTCTGGAACTTGTGACCTTTCTATATATTGGTCGTCTTGTCCCAGTGCAGTTTCATTGCTTGAAGTTTCTGGTACTTCACACCTTTCCTGAGTATGCAACTCAGTTGCCTCCCCTGGTTGATCATTCTGAGTAGATGTCTCAGTTTGATCCCTCTCAGTGAGTTGGGGAACCTGCTCATTTGCAGGATTTTCTTCAGCACACTGTGTTGCTGGTAATTCGAAATGGAGTTCATTTACCATTTCATCAACCACTTGTGGTTGTTGTGGTTGTTGTGATTGTGGTTGTTGTGGTTGTCTGGAAGCAGAAGATTGATCAGTAGAATGTTCTTCCAGATTTTTAGATGTGGCATTTCCATCAAGATTCCGCCAAAGACTAAAATACCACACATCAGGGCTTTTTGAAGTTGTGCAAGAGAAACATTCCCTGATGAAGTGTTTGCACCAACAACCTTTGCTATAGGTTCAGCAACCTGTGGTGTAGGTTCTTCTTCAGATACCTTATCACCGCCATCGCTTCAAAGAACCTTAGCCCTCTTTGTTCTTTCTAGGACTTGAGAGATGACTAGTTCATCATCTTCATCGCCGAGCTCTCATCAAGATTGGGAACCGATTGGTCCATTATTCCCGGTTTCGCAGATAGGGCTTGGTGTTTTTCACCACTTTTGGCAGCATTTATGAGTTCATCAGCAAGGCTTTCTGCATTAGTCGCAACATTTCTGAAAGCACTTTCTCTTGCTGAGTCTACTTGTTCAGTAGTTGATAGCTCTTTTTCAGCATTGATGAGTTCATCTGCCTTTATCAGTTCATCGGCAATGCCTGCAGATATCTGAGGATCGACAACCTCTTTGGGTTTGTCTTCCGATTTGCCAGACTTCTTTCTTGAAGTTCGAGCTTCTTGTCGCAACCTTTTCTTCGATACCTTTTCGGACTTTCGCTTAGAACCTTTCCGAGACCCAGAACCTTTTTCATCAAGTTTGTATACTCATATTTGTAGAGTAGGTTATCATATTATTTCAAATTGCCTCTCCGAGCTCAATGCCAAGCTTTTCCAAAGAAGTAGCATATTTTCCGACCATATCCTCATGTGGCCTTTGGCTCACTAGTCCTTTGGTAATCTTAGGCTCAAGCCTTGAATCTTCTTCACAAACATCGAAGGCGTACTTTCCCGCTTAAAAGGGTTTTCCAAATTGCTTTGTTAATTCAAAGAAGAACATCATCATCCACCGTTCTTGGCTTATCCGTCAAGACCTCCTTGTAGACCATCAAAGCATCATGAAGAATGCAAGCCAAGATATCCCAAGGAACCAACAGATGTCCGTTCGATGTCGACAAGCTTGAACTCAATGGGTGTATCCGATTTTCAAGATCACACACGCCATCAGAAAGTTCTTTAACACCTTCAAGGAGTTCCTCATCCTGGTGTTTATTTCAAAATCCTTTCCAAGATTTTGAAACTCAAACAACTTACTGAAAGTTTTTAAGTCCGTATGATTTCCTTTCCTTGATCGAGGTCTTACTGACACTATTTCAAAGGTTTTCAAACACAGAAATAATCCGAGTTGTTGTAAAATTCCAACACATCGAGTGATGAAATTCCATTTGGGCGGCGGATAGAAAACTCGATTTGTGCCTTTTCAAGCATGTCAAGAATCAATTTTCGGTTTGGTTCTCTATTGCAGCAGAGGTATTCTCAACCATGGCACCACCCCAAATCATTCTGTGACTTGAAGTCCAATGGTCGATTAAAACTCCTACCAAATCGGTTGTTCACAATAACTCGTGCTTGCTTTTCAAAGCATCAGTGGAGGATTGGGATTTCGTGTTGAAGTGTTCTTGGAGGCCATCTCTTTATATAGTGTAGGGATTTGAAATTGGTGTTTGAAAGAGATTTGATTCATGATTCTTTTCGTAAAAACTTAATCTTGATTTGCAGTAGATTGTAGAGGTTTGCAGAGAATCAAGAGAAGGATTTGCTATTTTGTGCAAGATGAAATTTCGGATTAGGCAAAAGTGATTTCATTTGCCAAAATCCTATATATATAGCTTGAATCCCAATGACAAATACATACAAATTGATTTTGTGTATGCGATTCGTGATTTGCAAACAAAAGTGAGCAAAAGCTAGTTCGGCATTAAATGCTTAGTGGGCCATGTCCGAATTTCAATCCACTATTTACTATGAATTAATTTCCACCGTACAGATCAATCGCTTAATTTCATCGAGGGTCACCATTGCTTCTTCAGCAATGATCACAACCAACAAGTGTAATTGTGCCCATTTAATGAATTTTGGCGACTTGCTATCTGAATCACAATTCTGTATGACCAAGGACACTGTTCGCATCTGAATCTGTCTTATACTTAGGATTTTTCCAAGTTTTTCATCAAGATAGAAATAATGCGAGTTTCAAGAGAGTAGTTGATTGCAGACAGTTATACTATTCTCTTTTGTTCCCTGCTTATAAAGTGATTCGATATCCGAGTTCCGCCTCGTAGATCTTGAGCTATCTTTTGCTCTTTAGCCTTTTGACTTCCGGATACCCGTTCAGCTTTTCTTTTCTCTTTTACGGATACCCTTCGATACCTCTTCTCTGGATGCCCGTTCCAGATACCTCTTCTCTGGATGCCCGTTCCAGATACCTGAACTCTTTCAGTTCATTGGTAGTTCCATTAGTCCAAGACTATGTCTTAAGGCTAAGAATCTACTTTCTTGTAGTGGCTTAGTGAAGATATCTGCAAGTTGGTCTTCAGTGCCAATCTTGAGTATCTCTATATTGCCCTTTTCAACATGGTCTCTGATGAAGTGATGTCTAACATCAATGTGCTTTGTTCTGGCATGAAATTTAGGATTACGTGTAATCGCAATAGCACTTGTGTTGTCACGTAAAATGGGAGTTTTCTTCTCATCGAGTCCATAGTCTTTAAGTTGTTGTTGTATCCACGTAATTTGTGTTGCACAACAACCAAAGAATATATTCAGCCTCTGGTAGAAGTTGCAATTGAGTTTTGCTTCTTGCTAAACCATGAGATAAGTCTAGTACCCAAACTGCAAGTTCCCGAGGTGCTTTTCCTATCAAGCGGATCCAAAGATAATCAGCCCGAGTACCCAAATTAAACTCAATCCACTTTCTTTAGGATACCACAATCCTACATCTATCGTACTTTTACATACCTTAATATTTTCATAGCAATCTTGTAGTGTGTTTGCATTGGATTTGTCTGAAATCTAGCACATACTCCAACGGCATATTGAATATCAGGTCTACATGCAGGGAGGTAAAGTAGTGAACCTATCAATTTCCTATACTTATGTTCATCAACACTCTTATCTGATTCTGTATAGGTCATTTTGGTCCCAATGCTCATAGGTATCTTAGCATTCTTTTCGTAAGGCTTAAGATTGAATTTTGTGAGCATATCTTTGCATACTTTGTTTGACTAATGAATATTCCATCATTGAGTTGCTTGACTTGCAATCCTAGGAAATAATTCATTTCTCCCATCATGCTCATCTCAAACTTGCTTTTCATGAGATTTGCAAAGTCATTACAAAGTTGCTTGTCCTTAGATCCAAATATGATGTCATCATCATATACTTGAACTAAGAGTAGTTTCCGTCATGATTTAAGGTAAATAAAGTTTTATCAACTTCACCTTTCTTGAAACCACTTTCCGAAGGTACTTGGCCAAAGTGTCATACCATGCTCTTGGAGCTGTTTCAAATACAGAGCTTTACAGAGTTTGTAGACCATTCTACTTTCGAGGAAACTTCAAAGCCGTGGTTGCTCAACATAAACTTCTTCGCAAGTTCACCGCTTAAGAATGCACTTTTGACATCCATCCGATAAACTTTGAAATCTTTATGAGTCAAAGGCTAGAAAGAGTCTTATTGCATCCAATCTGCAACCGTGCATATGACTGTCAAAATCTAAGCCTTCACCGAGTAAATCCCTTGGCAACCAATCTTGCTTTGTTTCTGGTTATTTCACCAGATTCATTCATCTTGTTTCTGAAAACCCATTTAGTTCCAATCACAGATATTCCTTCTATAAATGGAACTAGTTTCCAGACTTTGTTTCTCTCAAATTGATCCAACTCTTCTTGCATTGCGTAGATCCGCCTTGGTCTCCTAATGCTTCTTCTATATTTTTAGGTTCAATATTCGAGATGAAACATCCAAAGAGAGAGTTAGCATTTTCAGCTATTGCTCTCCTAGTCCTAACACCCTGATTAATTGGTCCAATTATATCCTTTGCAGGATGATCTTTGATCCATCTCATCATAGGTTTAGTGCTAGTAGGATCAATATCCACGTGATCTGAATGTGAATCACTAAGATTTTGATATGATACTTTTTCAGTATCTGAGATATCTGACATATGGGAAATGTCATGGATATCTGACACTTTTTCAGTGTTAGAGATATCTGGAACATGCATTTCAGCATTCTTATTTTCAGATACCTCTTCATGATGAAGGTTCTCAGTAACCTGTTCCATTTCTGGAAAACTCATAGGAAATTCCTCATCATGTCTGTGAGTCATCTTGTTGTTATTAGGCATTTCAAGCTTTTCTACGTCAGAGTCATCCTCACTTTCCATAATGATGTTTCTCCTTTCTTAGGATTCTTCTTTAGGATCCCTCAGTAATAGTTCTTTGAACATTTCTGAGATTTCATCAATAGGAGGTGTTTTCTTATTTCCTTCATAGAATACAACATGAATTGATTCTTCAATTTTCTTTGTTATTTTGTTGTAAACTCTGTAGGATTTGCTGTTTGTGGAATAACCAAGAAATACACCATCATCTGCCTTTGGTTGAAATGTTCTCAGATAATCTTTCCCATTGTTTAGAACAAAACATCTACAACCAAATATTCTCAGATGTTTGATATTAGGGGGTCTACCAACCAAGATTTCATAGGGGGTCTTGTCATGGTGTTTGTTTATCAAGCATCTGTTTTGAGTGTAGCAAGCTGTGTTTACAGCTTCAACCCAATAAATTTCACTTATTTCAGTGTCAGCTAGCATTGTCCTTGCAGCTTCTTTAAGGGTTCTGTTTTTCCTTTCTGCAACACCATTTTGTTGAGGTGTTCTTACAGAGGAAAGTTGGTGTTGTATACCTTTGCAGGTACAAAACTCCTTTATGTACTGGTTGACAAACTCAGTACCATGGTCTGCTCGATTGGATACCTTGTCATTTTTCATGACTTCAAGCTTTTTCAGCAAGTTTGGTATCTCCACCCTGGCATCAGATTTGTGTTTCAGAAAGACAACCCAAGTGAATCTTGAGAAGTCATCTACAACAACTAGACCATACTTCTTTCCTGCATAACTAGTTACAGATGATTCAAAAAGATCCATGTGTAAAAGTTGCAGAGGTCTAACACTAGAGTGTCTGATCTAGGACTTGAAAGAGATCTTAGATTGTTTCCCCATCTGACAGGTAGAACAGATACCTTCCTTTCTGAAAGATGTTCTGGGAAGGCCAACCACTAACTCTTTCTTGGCAAGTCTATTCAGAGTTTTGAAGTTCAAGTGACTCATTCTTTTGTGCCATAACCGGTTCTTCCGTGACCAGATTGACTCACCATGAGACATTCTTCAGTTGTGGCAGATGCCCAATCGGCAACATAAAGACTGCCTTTCCGCCGACCAACTAAGACTGTCTGCTTTGACTCATTGTCAATTAGTTTGCAGTATTTAGCTTTGAATTTTATAGTAAAACCCTTGTCTGCAAACTGGCTCATGCTAAATAGATTATATTTCAAATCCTTAACATGTAATACGTCAGTGATTGTTAAAGTCCCTAATTTGACATTGCCAAATCCCAGAGAGGGATTTAATTCTCCTCCAGCAAATCTGATATCTGGTCCTGTGTTGCAAGCTTCGTAATCAACCAGATTTTCTTTGTCTCCTGTCATGTGCTTTCCGCATCCACTATCAAATAGCCATTGTGCTTTAGTCCAGGAGGCATTCTGCACACAACAAGAAACAGGAGATTAGGTTCTCATATCTTTGATGGAACCGTCAGAATTAAAAGTTCTTCCAGTAGGAATCCATTTTTCAATGAATTTCTTTGAAATATGCTTTTGTCTGACAGGAACGTAAGGAGGAATTCTATTTGAATGAATGTTATCATTAGTGAGAATTATTTTCTTCCTTGGTGTGTTCCTAGGTGCTCCATATGATGCTTTCAGATACCTGTCAGGTTTCTAAGTTTGCTTTTCAGCAAACTTAGCCTTCCTTGCCAGATTTCTTCTAGCCCTGGCATTCAGATTTTCAGTGGCTTGATTTAACTTCCACTTCTGATAATTGCTTTGAGCAATTCTAGCTTTCAGCCATCGTTCTTGCTCATGAGCAAGTTGTTTTCCGATGCTTTTGTAGCCTATACCGTTTCGAGCACTTGAAGCTATCTGAGATCTTTTCTCAGCAGCTTTGCTAGTCTCTGGTTGGCCCAATTTCTTTCCAGAAAAAGTGACATGGGAGAATTTGCCAGCTCCTGCAATTCTACCTTTTTTAGAGACATAGCACTGTGGGTGTTTACACTTTTCAATGTTGTGTTTCTTTTCAGAGACGTGCCCAACAGTTTTGTTTTTTACTTGTTTTTCCCACAAAGTTTTGGTCGCAACTGCCTTTCCTTTGTCAACAATCTTTGTCTTCTCACCGATACTATAGATTGCATGGGAACCGTCTTGTTGAGTACTTACAAATGTTCTTCTCTCCTTACTCTTATTCAGAGTGATAGAACAATCTGTCTGTGTATTCAAATTGAGTCCTTTCTTTTCTGAAGGATCTCTTAAGTAAGATTGTACTTCAGTAAGAGTGTCACTAGCTTTGGCATAAGATTGAAAAGATAATTCTTTCTTCTTGAGTTCCTTGTTCTCAGAAAGAAGATCTTCATAATTCTTTCGTAGTTCAGCCATTGCTTCTTTATGTGACTTTTCAGTCTCAGATATCTGAGCTTTGAGAAATGCATTTTCAGCATCCTTTCTCTCAGATACTTTCACTAATTGAGAATTTTCCTTTGCAAGAGAATTCTTTTCTTCTTCAAGGTTTTCGACTCTAGCTCGGATCATTAGAAATTCTCTTTCATAGATATCAAGTTCTTTCCTGAGATTTTCTAGATTTTTTATTTCCTCTTCATCACTTTCATAAGTATAACAAGAAGTATGTGTTACCTCATCAGCCATAAGACAGTTTTCTATGTTGGAGATGTCTGGAACGTCAATTTCAGCAACTCCACACATTTCTTTCTTCTTGAGGCCGAAGTCGATTATATCATGAGTAACTCCACATAATTCTGGTGATGGTAAGGTTGAGTCATCTGAATTGTCATCTTCAGAATCTGTCTCAACGTCTAGAGCATCCAGTTGAGTTTGGATTTTCTTTCTTTCTTCAGTTAACAAAGCTTTCTGGCTTCTTCTGAAGATTCTCCTCTCTTTCTTGTCCTATGTCCTTAGTTTGTTGAGGGCAGGACAATCCTTCTTGAAGTGGCCAGGTTTCTGACAATAGAAACAGATATCGTTTCCAATTTCTGCTTCCTCAGTACATGATGCTTTCTCGAAATGGCTTGTTCAATGAAGCTTTGCATATTTTTGTACTGGTGATAGTTTGAGCCTAGATGCTTTTTCAGCTTCTCTTTGGCTTTTCTTCTTTCAATTTCTCGACTGATATATTTGCTCATTTGCTTTGCAGCAAGAGCATCCTCAGTTTCTTCCTTGCTTTTCTTCTTTTCAGAAGTTCCTTGAGTGATTAGAGCAACGTTTTCCAACTTTTCAGTTGTTTGTTCTCTTTGAGTTGTCTCATAATCAACAGTAGCAAGATGAGAGAAAAGTTCCACTGGAGTGATATTTGGCATTGCTTGGTTAAAATAAAAGAATTTGGTATGCTCCCAGTTGTGGTTAAGACTTCTGACAATGGTCTTAATCTTTTCCGACCGAGTATCTGCTTTCCCAAGAGTCGCCATGTCACTCATGAGAGTGGTAAATGAAATCAAGTTCTTCCAGAGTTTCGTGGGTCCTTGTTTGAAATTTTGAAATTTCAACTTGAGAACTTCGAACTTGTTTTCTTTGGTTTTCTGGCCCGCACAGATTTCTTCAATCGGTTGCGAGCAACTTTCGCCGTTTAGCACCCTACGCTTACTCGTATATGCTCCGTGTCGATCCGATGATGATATTACGAGCTTGACCATCCGACGATTTCTCTTGGCATCTTCCGATGTCCGAGTTCTCTGAGCTTTCGTTCAAATAACTTGACTAGTAGATCTCCGCTTGTTGACGATCGGTTTGTGAAGATCCTTCGCTTTGATCTGTCTCTACCATTAGAAACCTCCATGACTTGTTTGAGTTGTTGAATGACTATTGGGCCATTCTTTATCACTTCGATCATTTCCACTTATGGCTTCAAGGTGGAGCATCATGTTATTTTTCCATTTCTCGTAATTCTCCGGTTTGAGAATGGGTGCATCACTCGAGACATACCGCACACTTAACACACAAATTAAATAGTCCTCAAAATGAACAAAGTTCCTTCACCTATCTGGGATCTAGGTTCAAGTCTAAGGCTTGTGAACCTCCTGCTCTGATACCACTTTTTGGTCCAGATAACGGCAAAGTAAAAGACTAGAGGGGGGGGGGGTGAATAGTCTTTTAAAACGTTTGTAGATAAAACTATTTCGATATCCGATACTTAGAATCGAGCGGAAGACTTAATACGATAAGTGCGTAAAGCAGTTAAAGTGTGTGTGTGTGTGTGTTGCTGAAATGTAAATACAGAAAGGTAAATAACACAGCAAGTATAGTGGTATCTGGAGGTGGCGTAATCCTCCAACTAATCCACTTCGGTCTATCAGAGACCTAGAATTCACTAGAACAGATAATTGAGTTCACCTTACAATAAACCTATTCTAAGATTCTTAACAATTGGTTCCCAACCAAATGTTCCCCCTGAGTTGTTCCCCGGCTTTCACAACCAAGTACTTCCTGTACTCAGAAACCTTTGAGTTATTCCCTAGCTTTCCAAGCTAAGTACTTCCTATACTCAATAACCTTGGAGTTATTCCTTAGTTTCCCAAATCAAGTACTTCCTATACTCCGGTAACCTTGGAGTTATTCCCTGATTTTTCAAACTAAGTACTTCCTACACTCCACGCCAGTTATGGTGTTGGTTTTGGTTTGAGTTGTCAGATGAGCTTCTTTAATAACTTATTCAGTTATTCAGATAGCTCTGTGAATCAAGTATACTTAATACACTTTTCAATGTATGGTATCATGTTCTTTTCTTGACCTGTGTCTTAGTTAAATGTTCAAGAGAATGAATCTCAGATACTTGATCTTTCGTTTCAACTCTTTCACAGATAGCTATGCTTGTTTAGGATCAGGACACTTAGAACTTCAGTGTTACTCAAGATCAAAAGATTTGGTCGCAACAGAAAGCTTTGTGAGTAAGTAAGTTGCTTTGAGAGAGTAAGATGTTCAGCGTATGTCGTGTGTCTAAGGTATCTTCTCAAGCAGTCTAAGTGTTGATATTTATAGATGAATTTGAGTGCCGTTTGAATAGTATCCGTTAGGCTCAAATTCAAACTATTGATATCTGTGTATAGTACTGTAGCAGGTTTTGTCTTCTTCTTCAGAAGCTGCCGTTGGTTTTATTCAGACATCTCTGTCCGTGCATTAAATGCATTGTACTATACTTTTTATCCTGTAGTGTCAACGGAACTATGCTTTGTATCAGAGACTAGTGTTATCTGATTCTTTGCACGTCCTTATCTTCAATCTTCAGATACCACTTGTTTATTGAAACAACTTTGTTTGCAATATATAATTCTTTTTCAGAAATGTGGTTAATGCTCAAGGTATCTGAGAATAGATATCTGTGGACACTTTCCTTGTTCTCAGATAGGCCTTTTATTTCTCAGATATCTCTTGTGACACAGTCTGTTTGAAACTGTTCGTGTCTTTAAGATATCTGGCTAAGGTATCTGAACAATGATTTCGAATCTTCTAGCTTCTTCAAGTCTTCAATGTCGTTGAGCTTGTTCTGCTTGGATGTCTTCTTCTTGGTCTTCTCTTCATAAAATAAAAATTACATTTTGAGACCTAACATCCTATACAAGATTAGCTAGACTATCATACTTAGTGAGATTCCTCTTTTACAATGTTCAAGTGAACCAAGAGTACTAATCACCTTTCTGAGACTAGGATAAGTCATCATGTTGCTGATCAAAATCTAAACAGATATTTCTAACAAAATATCTAACAAATTTCCTAACAAATTTCTCAAGAAATTTCCCAACAAATTTCCCAACAACATGTATCCGCTATTTCTATATTATAAATTAACTAACTTTATAAATTTACTTATGAAGGTAACGATGAGTATGACATGGATCCCCGTGATATTATTCTCGAGCCTAAACAAGGAGATTTTAAGAGGATTTCTGAATTGCATCCGAGCTACCTTCCAATGCAATATCCCCTACTTTTCCCATATGGTGAAGATGGATATCATACGGAGATTATGCACACTGATAAGTCAAAAGGTGTTAGGCACAAGGTTACTATCAAGGAGTTTTTGTCTTTTCGGATTTTTGATCGTGCCAATGAAGCACAAACCATACTACTCAGTAGGAAATTGTTCCAGCAGTTCATAGTAGATGGTTACATGATGATGGAATCTCAAAGGCTTTCATTCGTGATGAGGAACCAACCATTATTGAGATCCGATAACTATAAGTCCCTTGATGATGCCATAAGAACAGGTGATATAGATCCAAATGATCCTACCGGAAATGTTGGTAAACGATTTGTGTTGCCATCTTCTTTTGTTGGAGGTCCGAGATATATGGTTCAGAACTTCCAAGATACAATGGCCATCTGCAAGAGTATAGGCTATCCTGAACTCTTCATCACTTTCACATGCAATCCGAAATGGCCTGAGATCACACGTTGGGTGGAGTCTAAGGGTCTGCGTCCCGAGGATAGACCTGATGTATTGAGTCGCATCTTCAAGATGAAGTTGGATCAACTGATAAAGGATTTGAAAACAGAAAATGTCTTTGGAAAGGCCATAGGAGGTAATCACTCATCATAGAACTATTTGTTGCCTTCTGTTTTCATAGCATGTTATTTATTAGTTAATTTGTAATTATTATTTATTGTTTTAATCTTTTGGATTTTGTAGTTGTGTACACCATTGAGTTTCAGAAACGTGGTCTCCCACATGCACATATTCTTCTCGGGTAGATCGAGGGGACAGAAACATGTCAGGAGATGTTATAGATGAGTTCATATCCGCTGAGATACATGACAAGGAACTTAACCCGGAGTTGTACAAGGCCGTATCTGAGTACATGGTACATGGTCCGTGCGGTCCATTGAATCCAACCTCACCGTGCATGCATGATGGGAAGAAATGCTCTAAGAAATTCCCAAAATCTTTTAATGAACGTACCATATTTGACGGCAATGGCTACCCGGTATACAAGAGGCGTGATACAGGTGCCACAATTGATAAGAACGGGGAGCTTATTGATAATAGGTACATTTAGTCATAAATTATTTAATTTAAATAATCAATGTCATTATACTGTTATTGTTTAACCATATTTTATTTTTGTTTTTATATCAACACGACTAAGCTCATTTGATATAATTCCACAGGTTCATCGTACCACATAATCCCTTTCTATTGATGAAGTACCAGGCACACATTAATGTTGAATGGTGCAATAAGTCCAAATCAATAAAATATCTCTTCAAGTACGTCAACAAAGGGGTGGATAGGATAGGTGCCAAAATAACTGTGGATAATGAGGTGAAGGATTATGTCGACTGCCGGTATGTATCTGCATGTGAAGCCGTCTGGCGTATTATGGGATATGATATTCATTACAGAGACCCGCCCGTCGAACGTTTATCCTTTCATATGGAGGGGGAACAGTCAGTCACATTTAAGGATGGTGACCTAATAACTGACCTGCTGGAAAAACATACAGTTTCCGAGACAAAATTCCTAAAATGGATGGAGTTCAACAAACATAATCCAGAAGCACGTCAGTACCTGTATGCTGAGTTCCCTAAACATTACGTGTGGGATTCTAGACTGAAGGTTTGGAGAGATAGGAAGCAGTTCAACAACAAAGTCGGACGAATTTATCACGTCCCAATTAAGACTGGTCCTCTTTATTACATGAGGATAATGTTGAATCATATTAGGGGTGCTACTTGCTTCGAGGATCTGCGAACGGTTGATGGTGTTGTTCATGCAACTTACCGCGATGCATGTTTTGCTTTGGGCTTGCTCGATGACGACAAGGAGTACATTTATGCTATAAAGGAAGCCAGTTTTTGGGGATCTGGACGTTTCCTTCGACATTTGTTCGCTATTCTGCTTCAGTCTGATAGTATGTCAAGGCCTCTGCATGTATGGGAAAGCTCATGGGAGTTTTTATCGGATGACATCCAGTATATGATGCGTAGGAAATTGAAAAATCCCGGTATGAAATTTTAATTATTTATTTAAATTAATATCTCTTACATATTGTTCATTTATGGTCACCCATCGTATTTAAACATCATCCCTCATTTATTAAATGTAGAACTTGAGCTTAGTGAAGAACAATTGAAGAATTTCGCTCTTGCTGAGATTGAAAGTTTACTCGCAAGGAATGGATTTAGCTTGAGTGGTATTGAAGGTATGCCCATGCCAGACAATGCAACAATTAATAATGGCATGAATAATTTGATTGTTGAGGAAATGTCATATGATGTTGATGAGATGATTGAGCAGCACAATCGTCTATATCCATGTCTTACTGATGAGCAGAGGTCTGTATACCATACTATTATGGATGCCGTTGATTCTGGTAATGGTGGAGTTTTTTTTCCTATACGGTTATGGTGGTACGGGAAAAACATTCTTATGGAATACATTATGTTCTGCGTTACGTGGTAGACGTGACATAGTTCTACCAGTTGCATCGAGTGGCATAGCTTCTCTTCTTCTTCAACGCCGCACAGCCCATTCAAGATTCAGTATTCCATTGCAAGTCGACGAGACTACCGTCTGTAGTAGAATTACACCTGGAAGCGAATTAACAGAACTGTTGAAAAATACCAAGTTGATCATTTGGGATGAAGCTCCCATGACCAATAGGTTTTTCTTTGAGGCACTTGATCGCAGTCTAAATGATGTAATGAGAGGTCCCAATGGTAGTGAGTGGAACAAGCCGTTTGGTGGATTGGTTGTCGTATTTGGTGGGGATTTCAGACAAATCTTGCCGGTAATACCAATGGGAAGTAGGCAGGATATAGTACACGCCTCTCTCTGCTCATCTAAGAAGCTTTGGAGTTCATGTCGTGTACTTAAACTTACAAAGAATATGCGTTTGCAGGTATTATCCTACATTTCATAGTAATTTTCATTTATATTCAAATTAATGCAATTTAAAGACTAGTGTATTTATTTATATTATATTCTGCACTAATAATGTTATTTCTAATCAGTCTGGCAGCTCACCATCCGAGAATGAGACAATAAAAGAGTTTGCGGAGTGGCTTTTGAAAGTTGGAGATGGTGAAATTGGTGGTGATAATGATGGTGAGGTAGAATTCAAGATACCCAAAGACATGTTGATCCGTTCTAGCGGTGCACCAATTGACGCGATCGTTAAGAGTACATATCCAAACTTATTATCCCATGTCGGTGATGGTAGGTATTTTCAAGATAGAGCTATTCTTGCTCCTACTAATGAGATCGTACACGAGGTCAATGATTATATAATGTCCATTTTACCTGGAGATGCCACCGAGTTCAAGAGTTCAGATGCCATTTGTCCCGATGAAGATGACATCGTAAATAGAGAAGATGTTTACTCCGTTGAGTTCCTAAACACTATTAAGGCATCAGGAATACCAAACCACATAATTCGATTGAAGATCGGCACTCCTATTATGCTCCTTAGGAACATTGACCAGTCCGCTGAGCTATGTAACGGTACTAGATTGATTGTCACTGCAATTGGGAAACATGTACTTGATGCTAAGACTATACATGGAAAGAATGATGGAAAGAAGGTTTTCATACCTCGAATGGTACTCACACCTTCCGATCTTACTAAGTTTCCTATTAGATTCCAAAGGAGACAATTTCCTATCTCAATTTGCTATGCAATGACAATCAACAAGAGTCAGGGACAATCACTTTCTCATGTTGGACTCTACCTTCCAAACCCTGTTTTCAGTCATGGACAACTATATGTGGCATTCTCGAGAGTAACGAGCAAGAAAGGGCTAAAGGTGTTAGCGCTTGATGAGGAAGGTAATCCAATCGATACGACAACCAACGTAGTCTACAAGGAGGTTTTTAGCTCTCTTTGAGGTATTTTTTTTTATAACAACTTCAATGTTATATTACAATTTGTTTTATTTAGTTAATTAACTAATGTTTACTATGTTTTATGCAGTTCACGAAGATCCGGATGTTGTTTGAGATTCATTAATTTAGATTATTATTTACAATTGAAAACGATACTCACCTTGAATTTGATTTATTAGTCTCCTGTTTTGCTTTATACGTATGTATCCTACTATCATTCTTCATGAGTTAATTTGATTTATTATTTACAATAAAATGTATTTGACCTTCGATTGCTACTATTTTATTTTACCTTTCGTTTATTAGTATGGAATACTACCTTCATCTATTGTAATAAGTAAACTATACCGTGGCATCGCCACAGGTTAGTACAGTATATATACAAAAATGTTCCGTGTCACGGTAAAACTCGTCCAAAATTTGTGTGAAAAAATATATAATTAATAATCGAACAAAAAGGAACATGTTATGGTCTCATCATAAATAATTTTTTTAAAAAACGAATTCTAGTAAGAAAAGAGTTTTTAATGCACACACCTTTTTTTATTTTGCTTTTAATTTATTAATTTCGATCTCAAAATCTAGAACATGATAGGAAGAAAATGAATTTCGGTCGCAAAACACAATTTCTGGTGGTTTTACATCATAAGTAATTTCGACGTATATAAGTACAACAATATACTCCATTTCAAGTCAAATACTCACCTTTGATTAATCTAGGCACAAAACTTAAGTTACAATGTGAAAAGTAGTGCATAGACGAAAGAAGAGCTATGCCACGTATGCAAAAAGCTGGTGTGACAAATTCCCTCCAAAAATAAATGGTTTATAATTCACTAATATTTGATGCATTCATTCAAAAGATATATTTAAATTTTTATTCTCATGTACGCCTGTCACCGAATAAAAGTAATTAGTTTATAAAAATCCCTACTTTTATGGATTACCTAATCTAATTATAGTTAAAATACATTTTGCTTTCACATGAAAATTTGTTTGTTAGGATCTTGAACTTCCTATTTGAATTTCCAGAATCAAGTTTGTTGGGATTTCATACTTTCTATTTGAAGTTCCAATAAAATCAATCCGGTTGTTATCATACATTTCCTATATAAATCCGTATCATTCTTTAACCAACACACTCAATTCGTAAGTTCATTTTTCGATTTTTTTCATGGCCAGCGGAATCGCATTGAAGCACAGTGATCAAAGAAGAGGGAAAGAATCTGTGGAAGTCATTCGATCATCTCTGAAAACCAGCTCCAGTCTGGTTTTTGCGAAGTCATTCGATTATCTCCGAAATCTTCTTACCATAGATGAAGCAAATAAATTCTGGGAAATTACTTCACCATCGATGTAGAATGAAGCTTTTTGCAATGCTTTATATTCATTTTCTGCTTCGCTACTTTCGTGTTGATGGAATCCCAACAAACTCTTAACTTTGATTATTCATTCGTATTTGCATTTAGACCAAATCGATTAATTTTGTATCTTTAAAAGGAAATTAGTGTCAAATTAATTAAGAGTAAGTATCCTGAGAGACGATCTTATAGAGAGATTAAAAAAGACAGACAAATATTACAGTTATATTTAAAAGCATTAGAGATTTTACTAAGAACATTCGTGATATACATATACATAAAAAGGATATAAAATGTCCATTCATAAAGCATTACTGATATTGTTTAAAACATTATAAATATATTTAATAATATCAACCAGTCTCACAAGTATCTCATTAATGCACGTATTTTACAAGAATTTATGATTAATTAGTACATAATTAGTGTCAATTAGGGAAATTCACATACTATTCAACCATTTGTGACTTTTTCATTCCCTTATACAAGATTCTTTAACACGGGGTACCCGCATGGTCGTTTTAAATATGTTAACGAAAGAATATACACTTAAGAAACATGTAAATAACGAAAACTGAGATAAGTGTTGAGCTATATTAAGTCTCATCTGGAGGAACCAATAATAATAGATCTTAGGAAGTTATACCCCCAAAAATTATGTAAACTGCTATATGGGCATGTGTACTAACTTTTGAAAATTCAATTAGTATTAGTAGAGGCAACTAAATCTTTTCCGATTCTTTTCTTCTGTCAATATTGATTCTTTACCAATGTCAATATCTCAGTCATGTCAATCTCTTCATTGATAGCCGGTGCGGATCGGATTCACTACGTGCACTGGAAAGGGAAGGGGGTGAATCCCTCAAGAAGAGGCCGAAAAGGGTTGCGTCCAATTGCCTTGGGTGACAAAATGGAGGAACATATGAGGAAATGGAGATATAAAAAGGAAGAAGGCAGAGTTGAAGTATCTTCATTCATGGACGTTCTTACACCCTTCTTATATTGTGTGAGAATGAAACTGATTTCTTAGGGTCTCCATGGCCAAGAACCCTTCTTATATTGTATGAGAATGAAACTGATTTCTTAGGGTCTCCATGGCCAGGGCCCTTCTGGATCAGACGGGAGTTTAGATGAGTATTAAAGTGAAATAATTTTATATGATTATGTCGCAACAATTTAGACTCATAATTGTGTAAAATGAGATTTTACAATTGTGTTTCACAGGAATATTACCAGACAAATTTATAGCTTCATGAGATTGTGTGGTGGTTTCTCACTGGATTTCTTGATAATGAGCTACTAAAGTCTCTTTTGACAATGAGGTAATCTCAATAGATTTTTATGATATGGTTCAATCCGTCCCGATCTAAATCTAATGAATGCGCGTCTGATGTTCGTTTCGGTATATAGCTGACACTTCCGGCTAATCTGATATAAATTTGATCCAGCCCGAAGATCCTTTGACAAAGCCTAAACAATGTCTTTGATGATGTAACTGTTATTCCATCATACACAGTCATATTATTCATATACTTAATATAGGCATTATATTCCACAACAGGAAAATTAAAATCTTAAACAAATTTTCCTAAATCACCAAATTTCTAATTAGTTATACACTACTTCATTCAATCAAGTTTTTGGACATATACTCTCATTTATTCTGAACCCTAACAATTTATTATCTTCATCGTCTCATCTCTATTCCTCACTCTCATCCTAATCCATTCTCACCAAAAATCAGTAAACCACCAATTATTCATAACTTTTCTTCTTCATCTAGCTCCTACGATTCCTTAGTCTATTAATAGGCTTATAAATGCATCGGGCTCTATCCAACTCGAAGCAAACCTGCACAATAACTGCTCAAAATAAATTTGTGGGTTCAAATCGGATCTATACTCGAACCCGTTCGTACATGTAACAAGACCCAAAAATCGACAACTTGATAAAAATGCGGCCCACACCATAGTTTATGATTAAAATAGTGCAATAAAAACTTTTGCGGGGATGGGGAAGGGGTGGTTTGGGGTTTCGAATTGGATGTGTTCATTTTTCCAAACCCGTACCCATCACTAATTAACTGGTAAGGTATGGGTAAAGGACCGATAAAAGAGTATTATGTATCAACCTGTTGGGTGCTGAATGGGTTGAGGTCGGGTTGTACCTCGCCCGTTTAAAAGCCTATATACGAGACTCACATAACTGCTATTAGTTTGATACTCTAATTATTTCGGTCAATTTATTTTATCCCCCTTTTATACATTATTAAAATTAAACTATAATGTGGTATCGTCATGGTTAGTACTATACTTATTTAAGTCATAGTTATCATGAGAATTAGTTTAAGTGTACATGTTCAACTGAATTAAAACATTTTGGTACAATAAATATATGTTGATGGAGTGGATTATATATCTAAGGAAAACTACTAAGATGATCCAAATTTACAATGATGCAACTCATATAACCTTATAATGTTTTAACATGAGAGAACGTTTAAAGTTGTTTTAGCTTGTATTCTATAGGTGAGTTTTGATTCAAGGAATTTGCATTTTAATACATCTTTGAGTACCGTCGAACCTTAGTTAGAAAAAATCATATACAATATTAAATTTCACATCATGTGTATAAATGATAAACTATTTTGTATTATAGATTTTAGGGCATACATTTTTCTATACGTGTTTACTATGTCATGACAATTAACTAAGAGTCAGGAACACTATTGAGGTTATGCTGGCTTATATCTTACTACACTGGTATTTCGTCACATTACTTATAAACGGGTCGGGTCTATTAAACCCGCCCGCAATAATGACATTCATGTCAGGATCGGGCATATACTCGAACATGTTCCATACATTTGTAACAATACCTAAACCGCAACATTTATGGTTAAGTTAATAAAAAGTACATTTTCCATTGGGGGAGGGGTGTTGGGGATGGGTGCCAAATAAAGCACCATATCATGTGAAATTATTTATTAAAATAATAAGTGTATGTGTAGGGTGGGGACCACATACCATTGTTGGGAACCAATTGTGTTATACAGTTTTGTATTTTATTTTGCTTCGGGTTTGAGGAATACAGTTTTTAAAAACATTGATCAGTTACACCCTCCGGTCCAATTAATGAAAACTTCATAAGGCTACTTTCTCTTCAATTAAGAGAAAATAATAATATATTGATTTGTGTGGGGTATTATGTTGATAAAGTATGAGAGAGAGAATGAAGAAAGTGATGTTGAAGTAGGAAAGATGAATAATATAGAATTAATGGTTGGCATAAAAAAATTCATAATTAAGCTTAGGAAAGTTTGTAGTGGTACACAAAATAAGGAAAGCTAGGAAGCTGACCAGAGAGAAAGTACTAATTAAAGGGTTACGTACGGGTAGAGGATACGATATAATATATATATATATATATATATATATATATATATATATATATATATATATATATAGTAAGTCTCCTGAGAAACGGTCTTTAGATAATTTATCTAGAGACGTACATATATTATCAAGAAAATCATCGATGTTACTAATCAAAACATCTATGTTTTCAACATTTGTGAATTACAACAAGACTTATTTCGTTACCAACATAGACGTTTTGATTAATAACATGGATGGTTTTATTAATAACATAGGCCGTCTCTAGATAAGTTTATCTAGAGACCGTCTCTTATGAGACTTTGTGTGTGTGTGTGTGTGTCTATATATATATATATATATATATATATATAATCAACCCGTTGGGTACTGAACGGGTTCGGATTGAATCCTACCCCTTTCAAAGCACCCCTTTCAAAGCATCTATCATGATAGTCGTATTTTACATAGTCTATAGTTACCATAAAAAAATTACTCAGTGATATAGTATTGAATGAAGAAGAAGGACACCACGATCAACGTTGCTTATCAAGCAACCTCAAAATATATATTCTTCACAAGGATGTTTGGCTATCTTATTTTGTCGATTAATTTATTTTGTCCCCCTCTTTTTATTTATTATTAAAAGTAAATTATACCGTGGCATCTCCACGGGTTAGTACTAGTTAAAGTGAATTTCCGGTATCTGTATTTAAAATTGTGAATAAAATAGACTGGTGACCTTCAATGTACTACTAGTAAATAAAACTTGGAACTTAATTTGAGGGACAATAATTAGTGCAAAACATGAAATTGGCCGTGGTGGATTCGCATATGGTGGTGGTCGAGGTTGGTGTTTGATGTAAAATAATAGTTTGGTTCATTATTGTAATATAATCTGGGATCAATTTTAAATAATAATTAAATTTTGAATATCACAATACTTTAAAAAAATAGGGTACTAGGATAGTGTTAAGTCGAACATAACTATTTTTATTTGAGATCAATCATAAATGATTTGTGATTTGTTGAATACGATCTCTTGATCTAAAGCTAAGCCAAATAAAGTTTAAAGATTTTTAAACTGAGTTCAAAATTAATAATTTTAAAATTTCAATGGAAAGATTAGAACTAAATATAATTGTTGAAATTATAGGGACTGAAATGTAGTAACATGAGTTTTTTTACCAATAAATAATCATCAAACACAAATCGAAAAGAACTAATAGGACTAATGCATGTTCGCTCGAACCAAATGATCTGAACTCGATCCTAATATCACGACTCGAGCTCGTAATAGGACTAATCACTGCTCGCTCGAACCAAATGATCCGAACTCGAGCCTAATATCGCGACTCGAGTTCGAAAAAGTTGCTCGTTATATTAGTGAGGGGAACCGAGCTCGGACTCGTTAAACACAGCACTACCTGCAAATCGCTGGTTTTAGCTTTTAACGGTGTCAGAAATCAAGTTTTATCTAAAGCATTTTCGATGAAACTGAGCTCATATCAAGGTGGTGAGCTGTTAGTAGGCACTTATCTAGGATCTAGGTTCAGTGCAGAAGGTTAAATAACCTCCTGCTCTGATACCACTTGTTGGTCCAGATAACGGCAAAGTAAAAGACTAGAAGGGGGGATGAATAGTCTTTTCAAACTTTTGTCGATAAAACAGTTTCTCAGATATCTTTACAGGTATCTGATACTTATATTCAGAGAGCGGAAGTCTTTTGTGATAAGTTGACATGTCAGCAACCTTTAAGTGTGTAAGTACTCAGCAAGTAAGTAAAGCAATAAGTAAAGTGCAATAAGTAAATAACACAAAGCTTTATAGTGGTATCTGAGGGTGGCGTAATCCCTCAACTAATCCACTCGCCCTTTCTCAGGACTTGAATCCACTAAGATAAGATGTTGAGTTCCCCTTACAAAATCCTATCTCTTGATCCCTTTTACACTAGATTCCCAACCAAGTGTTCCCCCTGAGTTGTTCCCCAGCTATCTGAGCCAAGTACTTCCTCTAATCAGTAACCTTTGAGCTCTTCCTTAGTTTCCCAAACTAAGTACTTTCTATGCTCAACACCTGTTGGTGTTGGTTAAGGTAGTTTGTCAGGTGAGCTTTCTTTATAACTTGTTTAGTTATCTTTCAGAGAGCTCTTAGAATCACTCTTCCTTAATTAATACTCTTCACAGTGTATGGGAAGTTATTCTTTACTGACCCACGTCTTTGTTGTTTGTTCAAGAGAATGAATCTCAGATATCAGTCGAAACTTTATCTTTAGATTCAACTCTTTCACAATGAACAATGCTTGTTAAGGATCAGGACACTTAGAACTTTCGTGCTACTTAGAATTCAAGAGCTTTAGTCGCAACAGTAAGCTAGAGAGTAAGTAGGTTGAAGGCTTGTATGCTTGAATGTAAGTTGTGTTCAGTGAAGTTCAAGGTGTATCTTCAAGCATTCTAAGTGGTGATATTTATAGTTGAATTTCAAGCAGTTTGAGAAGTGTCCGTTAGGCTCTTTGAAATTCAAACTATTGATATCTGAAAATAGCACTGCAGTGAGCTTTGTCTCTTTTAAGAGATTTCCTCTTTTGTTCAGACATCTCTGTCTGCGTAATAAATGCACTGTACTATTTTTGTCATGTAGTCTCAACGGATAAGTGTAAGGTATCTAAGCCTTGACACACTCCTTTCTCAGTGACCTTTACTTCTCAGATATCTACTAAGAAACTTGTTTATAGAGAAACACATATTTCTTTAAGGTATCTGGCAAAAGGTTTTTGAGGAGACATGCATTTCTCCTTTGTCTTCAGCAATCTTGTGCAGTTTTTTGATCTTCAAAAATTGAGTTCTTCTGCTGGATGCTTGCTTCTTGGTCTTCTTCAAAGATATAAAAAAAATTACATTCTGAGACCTAACATCATATACAAGATTTGCTAGTCTAACATTCTTAGTAAACTTCCTCTTTTACAATGTTCAAGTGAACTAACAGTACTAGTTACCTTTCTGAGCTAAGATAAGTCATTGAGGTTGCTGATCAAAATCTAAACCGATATTCCTAACAAAAGGGGTTGTAGACCCTGTTGTGGTTGATACCTGTGTTGAGGAGGTGCACATGGCACAATGGGTAGAGAAATCACCACCGGGAGAGGTGATTAAGAAGAAGGGCTACAAAACGACCGATTATGGTGGCTTTAATGTGAAGGTCGGTTTTGGGAGCTTGGAGGGAGTGTCGGGGATGTTGGACACCGGAGCTGGTGTCAATGTCATGCCGTATGAGATGTACGAGGCGAGTAGAGTGAGAGGGCTTAAGGAGAATAAGCTCATGGTGAGAATGCGGATGGCTCGATACGGAGACCACTAGGGGTAGTAGAAGATGTGGAAATCCGGTTGGGTAATGATTCCATGATAACCGACTTCTATGTGTTGGGGTTGCAAGTGGGAGATGGGATGGTGCTGTTGGGGAGACTGTTCATCGAGACGATTGATCTCACGATCAATATGCGTGATGTGACAATGAAATGTGCGATATTGCATGCTTTTAGACCCGTTTTTTGCCTTAGATTCAATATTTATATCGTTTTATGGTTAAATACAAACTTCGTGTGTATTTTGTAGGTCATGATCGTGTTTTTGAAGAATTGCACGATTTCAGGCTCTAAAACGATATAATTGTGCGAAATCGAGAAAGTTAAGCAAATACGCCGGATTGGCCGTTGCACGAAGTTCGAGGAGTCAAAACATGTCATGCCACCAACCAATGCAAAGGTAATTGAAGATGCTACAACTTTGTAGAAGACATGTTCAAAAAGTGCAAAACCAAGGAAAATAAGGGAATACGACAATTCTACATGGAGCTAGAGAAGTCTGATGAAGTCGTTCTACCTACCGTTGTGAAGATCTCGAAAAAACATGAAATGCTAAAGAAGTACACTTTTAGAGGAAACGAAGTTACGAAGCCCGAAATCGATGAACGAAGAAAACAGACAGAAAGCTGAAGAGCTGTGGGCCGCAGAGAGCCTTGTGAGGCCCACAGGGGACCGCAGTAGCTCGGGAATGTTCCAGAAAGAGGCCTTTTTGCTGTCCAACAGGCCAGAGCCCGCCATTTAACCTTCCTTAATCATTAAAGGCGGCTAGAGCACGAAAATTCAACTATAAATAAGACCTCTGAGGTCTCATAATTCTACACCGCTTACAGCAAGCTCTCGAATGAGAGAACCAGTCCTCGGGGAAGTGAAACCCAAAAATCGCTGGTCGTCAGACACCCAGAAGGAGGAAACCCTAGAAGCAGCACGAAGACATTAGAGACTAAGTTTCTTCTTCTTCTTTTCTTTCTTGCTTTTCGATTTCTGTCTAGTATTACTATGAGTAGCTAATTTTCTCTTGTAAAGGCGAACCGCCGTAACTCTACTTTTGCTACTTCATTATATACCGTGATATATTAATGAATTAGTTTTAAAACGTAATTTCGTACTTGTTCTTTATTCGTCCAACTCTTTAGGTGGGAAATCCTTACTAACTATGACTTGGTAACGGATTTTACATTATCCTGTGTGATTTGTCTGAAAACGTGACAAGATAGTGTGTTGAGTGACACAACACATTGTTGGTATAAATGAAGGTGTCTGGATTAAGTACGAAGTCCTTTTGGCATGTTTCTTTGCTGCCTGTAGACGGGTAGTACGTTGTTAATTCTAAGTAGTTGGGAGTAGCATAGCAGAGGGAGGTTTGGGATCCTTTACACCTTCCCACCATCGATTTCATCTCAATTAATTAGGGTTTACTGTGATTTAATCAATCTGTCTGCAATCATTCTATTTACTCTCTGCATACAATTTAATTACGATATTTGCTTGAGGGTCCATAGCATATAATCGGGCCATGTAATCCCATTCTATTAAGAATCCATTAAATGATTAATTCAAAGTTGTTAGTGCCAATATCATACAAACACAACAGTAAGCATCTCTTGCTATCGACTTCTAAAGCTCTATGAGCTTGAAAAATGAACCCCCCATCAGAAACAGGGTAAGGCAGTTTTATGTTTCAATCTCAAAGAATGTAGTCATGGCCAAGTTAATTTATTCAAAAAAAAAAATGGCCAGGCTATAGAGTTACAGGCACACGGAGCCCATCGTAGCTAAGTTGTATGTCAAGACCTTCGGCCTCCTTCAACTTCATGAGATCTTCGTTCACTTTGTCGTGATCCATCAGATGCATCATACCTTAAACATATATTTGTACGTAAACTTGTTAGCAGCAATCATCTCATGGACCGTGTCCAGATTAGTGATGAACAAAGCACTCGCACACTACCTACTGAGAATGTTGCTGGATAACTTTTCAAGAAGCTGGATGTGAAGTAAAAATAGAATCTCGGAACCTAATAGACAGCATGCAAACAACTCACGATGAAACATACCAGTGAAAAGTGTTCGTTTTGGTCTGATTTTCTGAACTTCCTCCAGAGCCTGCAAACATTTACACATGATTATCAGTTGTGTGGCCTTAAATGTATTGTAGCCGCAGGAGTAAAATCAAGCCCAATTTATAAAGAGGCATATAAATGAACAGGGAAAAAAAAAATCAAGTTACCCTTGGAAGGCCGAAATGAGTAGAGGAGGATCGATCTGGTCTCAAGGCATCCTAACAATGAAAATTAGGAACATTGCTGATCATAATCCACCCAAGCAAAAAGAGGGAAAAAACCAACATGTTGGTGATGAAGACTAGTTATTTGACAATACTGAGAATAACACTATGCGTGTACAAGAGTGAGAGAGAAAAAGAGGAGAGTGAGAGAGGTAGAGAGAGACCATAATAAGAATATCACAGTTCTTGAGAAGCGGGTATGTCTCATCTGGTATATCACTAACATCACTACAAACACATGAAAATAATTAGTTTTCCTGCAAAATACGAGTAACTTAAACATGTGTGTGTGAGTGCGCGTGCGTGCTCCTCCCATTTTAAATAAATGATGCCCCTTTGTACTTTTGCAAAATAAATGACATTCTAACTATTTCACGCTGGAAAATTCCATTTCTATCCCTAATTATTTTGTAAAGTTAACTCTTCTACACTTCACACTCAATTTGATCATGATCATTAGGAGTAAGTTTGAAAGATTCCTTACTTAAGCTGCACAATGCTATATTTTCATTAATTTGAAATGAGAGTATAAAGTAGTATATACCTAATGTAACAAACATTGCCAAAACGAAAACCCAGAGAACGATATCCACGGCCATGCCACACAGGTAACGGAGTAATCTGCAAATAAAGGGAGAACAAAATTCAAGCTTGCAAATGGTGATTGAAAAACATAAATCTTGAATTGCACGAATACTGAGCTTAAATGTGAATTTGCATGTTTGACTATGATGATAGTGTTCATCATAACAACAGGGCACCATGCCCATGTGCAATCAATTCGTGGAATCTCACGAATTCAGAATCACTGATGAATATAAGCGAATGGACTTTACCCGGAATACCTTCTTATAAACCAGTATGTATAGACTGTAAGAAGTCTAGAATAACCGTACCTCCCATGTTTAATGAAACTCCATAAAGCTCACCTGAAGATTGTGTACTATGAATGGTTCTTCTTGTATAATGTTGAATTGCAAGTCTGAAACTGCAGCCCCAGGCGTAATGCCACTTTTGTCGACCAAATAATAATGAGTTTTCTTCATCACCTAAGTAATATACACATTATGTTAAGGTTAACTTCTAATTTAGAAAACATTCAGAAGACAAGAGATTGCAAGCATGGCTCAATATTATCTAATAGGTTGCGAGATAACATTTTTGAGACATAATAGTTCAAAGACATTCTTCATCAGTGCACTCATTCTTCCACGACATTTAAGCTTCTTCCTAGACCCAGAAAACTAGTAGAAAGCTCAGAGGGGAACAGAAGAATGCTATGAGATAAAGTTCCAGAAGTGCAAAGAAAGTTCATGTACTTTTCAACTGGAGTATTGATAGTACTCACAAGATTATCGAGCTCAACCATTGCACTCTAACAGTGCAGCAGCATAAGAAGTCACATTGTTTTATCTTGGTGTGTGTGTGTGAACGGGTTGTGGAAGGAGCAATGAATAAACCACAGCATATAAAATGCATGCGTAGTCATGTATAATCAGATAAAAGTGAGGTAATAAAACTGAGCCACTTGTGTTGAGTACAGAAATCCAGAGTAGAGCAAGGACCTCAAAATCACGCATTGCCGTATATATTGGGACAGAAGGCTGAACATTGTTCGTCCAATCACGAAGATCATCTAAGCCTGAAAATAAAAATGAATTATTATTATTTAAAACACACAAAGCTTTTAAATACACAGATTTATCTAAGTGATCATGTTAGAGACCTCCAATTGCATCAGCATGAGAATGAGTAATTATAACCGCATCAAGATTTCTTATCCTGACAGAAATACAAGCAGTCACGACGAGGAATTTCCATAACATTATAACAATACTAAAACTGACAATAGTTTAAAGCGTAAGCGCTGTACATACAACAAAGTATTATGACTCGGGCAAATAAATTCTCAGACTCATGAATAATGGCACAAAAAGAAGATGACAATAAGGTAACAGTTACATCTAGATAATGTTCCTGCTAATGGATCAGGATAAGCATTGGAGGTAGCAATAGCATATACAAAGAAACACATTCCTACTTAGAGAATGAAGTTAGTAATTAGAAAATCAGATAAATATTGACAAACAACGATTTTCAAGGATACTACAGTCGAGCACCAATCGAATTATTCAATCAAGAGTACTAAGACAGGATTGTATACAAAATTACTTGAGCTATAAATGTTAAACGTAGATCACATGGAAGCATAATACAGTACTCATCGTTTGGATTGTGTTTCAACTTGTTTCCCCAGTTCCAGGTACATGATTTGACACATTAACTAACTTTCCTCTCAGTAATATTCTAAATTTCTAATACTAGATCTAGATAAATTCAACAACTATATCATATAGCATAAAACTGATTGTATTGAAACTATATTTTACAAAGAACTATATCATATTTTTACAATTAAGATTCTATCAGACTTAAGTGATTTGACGAGGTAAACCGGTTGTACGAAAAGCCTTTCCAGAGCTTCATTGCAGGTATCAATTTCCAGAGGCTTCCAAAGTTGTGACAATATAAAATTCAAATGAAAGACCGGTGCATTGTCTTAGAAAACCCGAAAGCATCTGACATTGTGTTTAACTCATCAGTGTATTACCCCTCAATTATTCCTTAAATAAACAATACTCCCTCTGTAATGGTTAAAAGTCCCATGTGGGTTTGACATGGCAGTCTTTGACCACGGGTCAATCCTAAACTATACCGATAAAAGTTCAAACATAAAAATATTACGAAAGACCACAAAATGTACAACTTAATTTTCTTAATTTTTTATTGGTATAGTTTAGGAGTAATTCATGGTTTAAGGAAAGGTACAGAAAACCCAAACAGGACTTTGCTGTGAATGGCGGGAGTATTCTTAAACCATACATGTACAATGTCTGAAAATGAGATATCTACCATGTATTTGCATGATAAGTATGTAGTATAGCATATTATAATCGTAAGGGTGGATATATAACAGCCAAAAATATAATCAAATCAAGTCAGCTTACCCATAAGTCGGGAACCATCTCAGAGCACTATGATAGAAAAACCTGCATGATGCAAGTATAACAAAAGCTTAGAACACACAATATAGTCTCTGCATCAGGCTGAAATGTCTGTGCGTCCACTCAATTCAGTGCAATTAATCACTACCATTATGATATAAGTAAATAAACTGACATTCTTTGTTCTTGACTATCCAGCACAATTGCAGTCATAAAAAAAACAAGTACTAGCACAGATTATATTAAACCAAACTTAAACTTAACTAACACAAAGGCGGGTTATCTAATTACAGATATATTTCTCTGCAAGTAATTTAGGAGAGTAACTGAACAACAGATAACCATTCTTCAGTGTAAACATGTATCTCAATCATACAAGCTTATAAAATGTGCCTAAAGTCTTCTATTTCACTAAATGATGCAGATGATGCTTCATTAAACTATCATGATAAATTATACTTCATCATTAGTGTCATTCAATTATACTTCATCACGAGTGTCATTCATCTTTCTGTTGTATGGATAATCCCTTAACTAATATAACCGTTAATATGTCAGAATACTGAATTTCTCAACCCCTCCCTTTTAGAGATGTGAAGTCTACATCTGACAGTGAGCTTAGTTTGGCAAAGTAATGCAATGTCTTGGTGTTGAGCTCCATGAAGGGTATGTAGTTGGTGCAATTGTATCTATCTATTATCATCATAGGTATCCGACCACAAGGATAAACTCAAATGAGATTGATGAATGATGATAACAAAAATGTATTTATTATGCATAAAGAAAAAGTTGGTCGTTGAAACATACTTAAACTACAAACTACAAACAGCATAGTAGTACTGCAAATATTTACAAGATAGTTCAGTGTGAATAGATAAGTGTACACATTTACAAGATCAGGCATTTCAGTGTAAACGAAATTGTTGATTTTAACTAGAGATGACTCTTGTTTTCTCATTTTCGGCACAATTAATTAGAATAAGAACAAACTTAAACTGAGATAACTAAGAGTGAGATACGAGGCCATGGTAACATCTTCAGCCAATTATGATTGAAAACGCAAGTATAGTGGAGAAGTTTATACTACATTGACTACAAAGTGAAGATTTTGAACATACTTGCCAGCATCGATAAGAATGTTGTAATTTTCATTTGGCCTGGTGTAGCGTATTAGAAGGCTTGTGTTAAGCCTCCTGTTTCTGTTGCCCGGTTCTGCAGCCTTGGAGCAGACCTGATAGTGAAAAGTACCAGACATTTATTCAATTTTCAATCCTTCTGACAAATTATTCCAAGGACGTGTAAATTTGCAAAAGTGAATTCTTCAGGGCTTACTGGACAAGGTTTCTCATGATTAGTGAGGCAGCTCACACGTGGAATCCCCTCGCTAGTCCCAGTGCCAATAAAAATGATTTCAGATTGGTCCAAAGAAGCTTGTGCTGCTCGCGAATCACTTGTAAAATCTGTACAATACGGCAATACCCATATAACTGAATAATTAAGAACTTACAGAAACAAAGCCTGGTTAGGCTCATCAAGAAAATAATACAGCCTTCAGTCCAGACCTACTAAATGAAAAGTTAAGCAGAAAGGTAAAGCTGTGTTGTATGTTCCTTTAAAAAAATAATAAAAATATGAAGTGTATATAGCTTATCTAGGTCCCCATTATGAGCATAACAACGGAAGAGGGTGGAAGAAATAGGCAGCTCACATAATGATGACTGCTGAAGTGCGATATTCCATGCCATATAGACGAAAATTAACTTCATTTCTCTTACATGACAAAAAAAATTGACATGGACAAGAGATTACTTGGTCATTCTACTTATTATTTTGTGATAGAAACTTGAGCTGATACAAGCCAAAACTATACATCCAGTCAGATGGTTGTGAGGTGCTATGCGCCAACTACCAATCAAAGACGGCATTACTATAAAAGAGAAACTAACGATATACTGAAGCACCTAACAACAAGGTATAAAACAAATCCCTTAAATTTTACTTTGGTCTTACATGAAAACAATTTAATCGCTTGGATAAGGATAACAGATGATCCCAGTTTCCATAGTCATCTACATTGTTAAGAACGAACATCAAAATCATTTCAGTACTACATAGTAAGATCCATTTGCTATTACCATATCACTTTTAATCATCTATCAGTAGTCTATCTCTTATCTAACCGAGACATTTAAGCCCTTGTCTAATATGCTATAAGCAACTGCCAATTCGTAATAAATGCCACCACATATAAATCATTACTCCTACAGGAATTGAATTAGCAGCCATACAGCTATAACGCCCAATGATTCAGCCAGGCAAGTTTGTAGCAAACTGAATCAATGAATACAGAAGAGCAAACAGGAAGGCAAATGATAGAGCTTACAAACATGAAATGAAACGAGCAGGAGTGAATGAAATCCATTACTGACCAGAAGGAAGGCAAGCCTGAAGAAGACGGTTGTTGAAGCGAGAAGGAAGAATGGTTTTGGTGAGGCAAAGTGGAGGTCTCCTGGATAGGGAAAATGAGTTGATGGAGCGGGTTAATTGGGTCCATAATGATGGCACTGGACGTACAATTGCCGGAGAGAGATGTATAACCATCTGATCGGAGATAGATTGATTGCTTCACTTTTCTTCTCACCCACAATTACAAATCGAGACAGAGCATAGAATTGCAGGTTTTTTATGCGCGAGATGAAGACGAAGAGGAATTTTGTTTTATTTTTTCCTCAAGTCTTCTTAACTAGTTAATGGTCCGTCAATATTCGACGGGGCATGGAGGCCAAACTCAAAATAAGAAATGAATGTTAAAGTTAATGAACATAGCGTATCATATGTTTTACCATGTTCGTCTTATATGAATACATTGAATCTCTTCTTACTGGTAACCGTAGAGAGAGAACATGCAATTGTTCACGTTTGAATACGGGTGAGGTGGTAGAGTCCGACGTGTGAGAAAGATTGCCAAGGACTTTTGTTCATGGTCATTGCAAAATAGACGATATGTGGAATTATATTCTATCAAAATTGACAGGGAACTTCGTCTTGTAGAATGGGCTAACCATCACAATTTGAATGATAAACCTTTTGGGCTGGGTAGACTACCGATATTATATTTGCCTCAATGATATTCTTTCTAACATTAGTAACTATGAGCTAGACTTGTTCCATTTTACAATTCGTTAGTTTGATCTATATATCTGATAAGCATTATCATGCATACGCTTAAGAATGCTATAGTGAAAATTGGTATATTTAAGGTGGTTCAAAAAGCAATGTATAATATGAGGATCATAGTTTGTAAGAATAACAAATTCTTGATGTACAAGAATAATAGTTTTGCATTGAGTAAAATCTAGTAAATTACTGGTAAGACTTGACTTCATATGAAGGCATCCGTACCTGTAAAAGTATAAGGATATACGCTTAGATGTATTATAAATTGAGAAACATCAAACATAAATGAAATTATGCAAGTTAACAAATATATATGAAAAAATAAATTTACCCCATAATTTATCGAAAACATCTTTGTAAACCACGTTGGTAGTCGTCACGTCTCACCTTCATTATCACATATGAGTACTTTCGTGCCCTTTCTACTTATAACTCTAGAGAGCAACATACAATGTCTGGCTGAATATAGGAGAAGGTAGGTAGAGACCGACATGAGAGAGAGAGACTGTCCCTGACTTTTATTTATCGTCATTGCAAAGCAGACGGATATAGGAAACTGTCTCCTATCAAAACTTAGAGGAAACTTAATCTCATCAGATGGGCTCATCGTCATCCTAGGGATGAAAACCTTTTGACCGGCATTCATTTCAGATATCATTCTTGCTTCTATGATATGTTTCCCCAGATTAGTTACTATAAGCCTTGTTCCATTGCACAACTCAGAAGCCTGGTCAATATTTCTCAAAAGCATGATCATGCATCCAACCTTAAGCACTATTCTATGATTAGGTAGTCCCGAGCAATTAATAGTATTCAAGAATTCTACTGAGAATAATTCTGCCATTTCACTATCTACTGACTCGGTCTTGCTTATGCTATCAAGTACTCCACGGAATCACCATGCATTTTAGACATGACATAGTCATTAATCTCATTGATCATTTCATTAGTCGGTGCAAGAACAACACGGTGATGGAAGTATTCTGGATCTATAGTTGGATAGGCTAAGTGATCCAAAAGGGAAGGATATGTGCAGTCTACAATGGTGGAAATAGGTTACTTACTTCACGAATAAGTATGTTATCAGGTAACTTGATGTCTACCTCGCCATCATTGGGTTTGCCCGCGACCCCATCACCGACTTTTAGTATCCACTCGGCAAAATCTTTAGTTTCACTAACCTCAACAGCTGATGATCCGGTCTGAATAGAAAAAAAGGTGTTAATTAAAAAGAACAACATAACAGAACAATTCATATGATAGTAACCGGGAATTTTTAGAGTTTACCTGCAATCGCATGTTTTTTGTGAGTTTTAGAACCTCACATGAATCCCACAGTATCGAAGAGCACAGAGAGGCATTTACAATATCAAATCTGCTACCACCAGGAACAACTGGCAAAATTTGCCTGAAATCTCCACCGAATACCACTACTAAGCCACCGAAAGGATCATCTGGACATTTCATAACATCTCTTAGACTCCTGTCGAGTGCCTCAAAGCAATGTTTGTTGGTCATCGGTGCCTCATCCCAAATTATAAGTTTGGTTTGCTTGAGTAAGCCGGTGACATCAGAATCCGGCTTCAACTTGCTGCATGTTGATTCCTTATGACACTTAATAGGAATACCAAACCTAGAATGAGCAGTCCTACCTCTAGGTAGCAAGAGTGATGCAATACCACTTAATGCTACAAGAAGCACTATATCTCCTCTAGCACGTAAGCCAGAACACAACGTCCTCCAAATAAAAGTCTTGCCTGTACCACTATAGCCGTCTAAAAAGAACACACCACCTCTGCCCCCGTCAACTGCATCCATAATCTTATCGTAAATTGTACGCTCAAATGTGGGTACAATCCATCGAATTATGATCTCATGGCATCTCTGTCGTATGACATCTCATCAACTATAAACTGATTCGTGACGTTGTCAGTTATAGACTCATCTGGGATTGGCATAGACTCAAAAAAAGTAAGACTGCTGCATTTTTCTTTCAATAGCTTCTCAATTTCAATCAACGATAGGTTATGGATTTGTTCATCTGTAAGCCTCAAACCTGAATCGCGAAATGAATCGAAATAAGTAATAAGTAAATGTATAGCATTTTCGTATTTCGGTAAAATATAAAATTTACTAACAAATTACCAGGATTATGAGAAGTTTTTTGCTTGATGTATAGAATGTTGTCAGATAAGAAGTTACATGCCTTCCTCCATACCTCCTCTGGTCTCGCCTTGCTTTGAGAAAGAAGAAGCACCGATCGTAAAAAGATGACGAAGGAAACGTGCTAATCCCCAGTGACTTGCCTTAGTAATTCCACGGACATACTCCCTGTCATCAGTTAGTAGGCCTAAAGCCACACATGAGTCCTTGCAGGTCTCGTAAACAACACCGTTCACTGTTCTAATATCCTGGAAACATGTTGCACCTCTAACATGATTCAACATAAGTCGCATATAGTACATGTTTTCAAATGCCATCGGCACATTATATATCCTTCCAACAGCTTTTGACTTGGTTTTCCTACGGGACCACTTCTTCAGGCCATCCTTCCAGTAATACTCACGGGGCAACTCAGGATACGTCAATTTCCTAGCTTCCGGGTCAACCTTGTTTAGCTCAAACCATTCAAGAAACTTCGACTGCTTAACTGAAGGCTTATCAAGCAGATCCGTCATGAAATCTCCATCTCTGAAAGGTACCCCCTGCTCATCCTCTAGATGAAATGCCAAACTCTCAACCGCAGGTATCCTCTAATGTATCTAGAATTCAAAAATTCTCCATATTGCCTCACATGTTGAAACATATCGGCAATCAGTATGCCTCTTAATTTCATCATTATTATTTATGTCTATGAATGTAACACCCGCTCTGTCCCTTCCTTTCAACATGTACTTGAACAAAAATTTCATTGAAGCCCCACCTTTATAGTATTCTATGTTAATTTGAGATTGGTACTTCAGGAGCAACTGAGCATTGTAGGGGACAACAAAACTGTTTAAAAACGTCGACTCATATACTAAGTTCGGCAACAAATAAATCTAGGTTTATGCGACAATAAACTAAGCATAATATTTAATTAATATAAATCTACAAGTTGTCAAGCTGAACTCCATTTTTATCGACGGTGACACCTGTGTCCCTTCTTCGATATATGTGATATCCAGCATCGACAACATAGGTATTTTCGTTGTAGCGATTTGGAATATGTTTGGAGCACCTGTTGTCCTCCATGCATGGAGAAGTAGGTCTAGCCGGACCACATGGTCCGTGAATCATGTGGGTTGACACTACGTCGTACAATTCTGGATTAGTATCCTTGTCGGGTAACTCTGCACATATGTAGTCATCAATGTTATTTTTAATCTTCTCCTCACCCGCCTTATTCAGGATTACCAAAATATGAACATGCGAAAGTCCTCGCTTTTGGAACTCAATGATGTATATGACTAAAAAAATTCATAGTAATAGATATTATAAAGCATTTTTGGATTTCATAAAATATAAACATGTAGAGACAAAAAAAAAAAAACCCAACTTACATGCTTTTGGTTTTCCAAACATATGTCCATCTTTTATATTACTGATCAACTCATCGAGTTTCATCTTCAAGAGTCGACATATGATATCAGGCTTGTTTTCCAGTCTCAACCCAAGACTCTCAACATACCTTGTGATCTCTGGCCACTTTGGATTGCATGTAAATATTATGAACAGGCACGGATATCCTGCCCATTTGCATATAGCCATAGAATCCTGGTACATCTGGATGTACCATCTAGCACCCCCTAGATAAGATGATGGCAGTATGCAAAGACTACCACATGATGTAGGATCATATTCAAAGTTATCAACTTTGCTGGCAATCTACTTATAAGATTTGTATTTAAGCTTTGATTGATTGTGACGAATCCACTGAAGTCTTTGTGACTCCATCATCATGTAGGAATCAACAATAAATTGTTGAAACAATCTCCTGCCAAGTATAAGCTGGTGACCTTCTCCCTCCCTGTGTTGAATTCTGAATGCTAAGAACTCCCTAAGTGTGAGATCTGGCCTCTTACTGTATGTAGTTCTGGTATCTCTATATACCAACCATCTTCTGCATACACGAACAATAGTGGGTAATGCAGAGGGATATAGCATGGAAGAAATTCATTTATCCTTTGCAAATATCCAGTCGACTTCAACTCAACCATGATATCCCTCTTATGCCTCACATTCTCAATGTCTCCTTCAATAATGGCAGCAACCTTTGATGCAGTAGGTAAATTATAGGTCCGTCCATCCTTGGCACGTTTTGCTATAAGCTGCAGACTAATATATGCTGAGTTATTAAGAGATATACGATCCCTGGCCATCCTCTATGTTTTGGCATAAGGATTATATTGGTCGACCATATCTTTGATGCTGGTTGTTACAGAAGTGTCCAAACCCTTCCCATCACCACTGGCATACATGCATATATACAAATTTACTTAAATGAACTAATTATCGTGTAACATTATTATTATAAGGAATTTCATTAAACAATATATAGATATTACTGGCACTAACCCAAGAGCATTGATTCTGTTCTGTACTTCGTGCTCAGTGTCATAGATGTATAGTTGAGCAAACTTTGGTTCTTTTCCTTCGTCTGGCAACAAAGAGCCAATTTTGTGGAAATTCTTACCACCCATCTTGAAACAATAAGGACCCCGACCTTTGTTAACCTCTTTGTCTATTTTCGTACCCATAGAAGTAAAAGAGAACATCATGTTATATGCCCATAAGTTCTCAATGATACTCCGACTATTCTCGTGTCTATCCTCTAAGAGATCACTTAACAACTGAGGTGGTTGTTGAAGAATTGGAAGCTTGACCAGACCTCTCATGCAACATAGGGTGAACTTAGGATTCTTTTTTTTTTTTTATTAGGTGGTCTCCTTTCTTCAAACCAGAATAAAGCACCACAATGTTCACATTTATACTCTGGATCACCCATGTCCAAATACGTTGCACATGCATTTGGAGCAATAATTTTATATAGGAGAGACTACAAAATATGTAATTGTCATCCAAAGATCTTATGTTTGCGAAATAATAAGGGTTATTACATCGAGCCCCATCGAGTTGAAAATCTAAGAATTGGACATGTGAAATGGATTGTATTTTAACGTTCAAATGTTGGAGTTGACCTCAATTAGAAATTGAGACATTTTTGCAATTGAAAGAATGTCAATGGATATAATTTGTGTTTTTTCTTAATGTAATGTAATGGGTGTTCATTGGAGACTTAATTGTTCATATTTTGGGTTGCAATTTATCTGCTTTGTTATTGTTTGTTAACAATAATAATAATATGGGCAGAAATGTCTTTTCAGGTATTAATTCGAGTTGTGGTTGAGTTTTGTGGACTAAAATGTAATTTTGTTTTTCTTGTTAATTGTCATCTATTTTTTTACTAATGTGTAATTACAAAATCTAACATGGTGCATGAATGAAATTTTAACAATTAATTTGTATATCATTGCATAATTAATAATGATTTTGATCAATGTCACATAAACCGTTTTCGCACCAGCTCCATTGGTTTGGATTTACCATAATAATAAAATAAATTATTTACCATCGAGTATCTATAATTCTAATGGATACTAAATGATGTATGACGAATATTTTTTTAAACGAAATATGTGAAAGATACATAAAATTGAGTGTAGAGGTTTAAAAAAATGCACCCAAGAGCAATGATCATGTTGTCAATTCTGTGTTCAACGTCATATATGTACCGTTGGAAAAATTTTGGAGTTTGTACTTTGTTGGGCAACAATGTTCCAATTTTGTGATCATTTTAGCCACCTATCTTAAAGCAATAAGTACATTTTCATTTATTGATTTCCTTGTCTATTTTCAACCCATGGAAGTAAATGCGAAGATGTTGTTATATGCACTAATGATAGAACAATTATATAAACTGAGTACCTACTGGATAAACAACTAATACATGTAGAACATATTTCCAAATTAGTATAGTTCAAAACAATGATCATGAAAAGATCAAAAAAATAAAATTAGAGCATAGCGACTACTAATGGACAAAATTCTACATTAAATGCCTCGATTTCTTCTATAATGTAAAGAAAAAAATGCAAATCTATAATCTGTAGACTTAGGAGATTTAATCACCAAAGAGAAATCCGCTTTAATTAATTACTACATGTCGACACTCAAAATTTCGAACCACTCCAGTTGCTAATTTGTCAGTCAAACTTTTCACACCTTTTAAATGAACCATAAGACACAAATTTTGACACCAAGCAATAATCTTGGCCATTGATACCTAGCAACAACACCAATACCACCCATATGTTGACAAACGGTAAGGCCTGAGCTCAATGCTCGCAGAGCATCAGACACCTCTTCGTCTGACCTGACTATTAGCTTCTCAGACCAAGAGTCTAAGCAACTAATCAGTCCCCATGACGATGCTTTAGTTATTTCAATTCTTATTGCAAACTGTCTTACGAAGAGAGTTCTCATTGACAATGGGAGCTCAGCTAACATCATTTTTCTAGACGCTTTGACAGAAATGGACATAGTAGGGAAACTACCTACTGCACCAGGCCAACGAGTGTACATGCTAGCAGTAACCGATTACTTCACCAAGTGGGTGGAAGTAGAAGCCTTCAAGAAAGTCCGTGACACAGAGGTAAAAAATTTCATGTGGAAACATGTGATTTGCAGGTACGGAGTCCCCTACGAAATCGTGACAGACAATGGCTCCCAGTTCATAAGCTATGAGTTTCAAGATTTCTGCAAAGAATAGGGAATCAAGCTTACATTCTCCACTCCATGCTATCCCCAAGCAAATGGACAAGCAGAGTCGACCAACAAGACTATCATGAACAGTCTAAAAAAACGGCTAAAACAAGCAAAAGGAGCATGGGCAAATGAACTTCCAGGCATCCTATGGTCTTACCGAACCACACCAAGGACCCCAACTGGAGAAACACCATTTAGCATGACACCCAACTGCAAGCTGACTGACACCCAACCGTCTAACAAACACAGCATGGCACCCAACTGCAAGTCGATCGACACCACCGTCGACAGACGCAAGATGGCACCCACTGCAAGTCGATCGACACCCAACCGTCTGACAGACGCAGCATAGCACCCAACTGCAAGCTAACGGACACCAATGCCCGACAGACGCAAGATGGCACCCACCGCAAGTTAATCGACACCACCGTTCGACGCAGAAGATGACACCCAACTGCAAGCTGACTGACACCCAGCCGTCTGACAGACGCAGCATGGCACCCACCTGCAAGCTGACTGACACCCAGCCGTCTGACAGACGCAGCATGACACCCAACTGCAAGCTGACTGACACCCAGCCGTCTGACAGACGCAGCATGACACCCACCTGCAAGCTGACTGACACCCAGCCATCTGACAGACGCAACATGACACCCAATTGAAAGATGACTGACACAGCCGTCTGACAGGCGTAGCATGGAACCCAACGGCAAGCTGACATACATAGATGTCTGACTGACCCGGCGTGGCACAAATTCGACGAAGTAGGCGGACGAACACAATAATAGTTCAAGCACTACTCCTTTGTACTAGAGCTTAAACTGGGGGACAAACCTAGTAGACAAAGTCCAACAGTGCCAAGCGCGTTGCTTAGAGGTTAGTTCGCAATGTCTCATTCAATTAGACTTGTAAGACAAGCATGGCTGCATGGTTAAGACAAGCATGATTGCATGAATAAGGCTAGTTAGTCACTCATTCATTCCAAATTGTTTTCACCACTATCAGTGTATGTGCTAGCTCAACAAGCAGTTCTTGTTATGAATTTCTTTGTCAGTGCCCCAATTACATGAGTATGATTTATGAATATGTCTACCATACTATCGATGAAGCTCGTTTTTTATGTGCCCTCTTCATCACATGAACATTATTAATTCCATATGTATGACTCGTTCTAAGCTACTTCACTCATGTTTGACCACTTTCATTGAGTATTAATATTTTTTAGATACCATATTCAAAATCGTATCTTGTTACATTTATCATGAAAAGTGTACAAGGTGTACAAACGACCCACGAGGTCACATTCCAAAATTTCTGCAAAGGGCAAATACGAGACATACTGTTTAGAAGCCTATGCGGCTGAAAAAGTTATGGGTACAACCTGAAAAAAAGAGCAAAAACCTTCCAAACACACTCATTAGTCCAGCCCTACGAGGGCATTACTTGTGCAAAACGTTCAGACAACAAGTTGACATGAGTACATAAGGCAGTCTGACATGCCAAAAGCTATACATACACCTGAACAACATTGGTGAAATCTTAATCTAGAAATATATTTTCATTTAGTTCTACACCAAATACAAGAGGTATAAGGCCTCTATGCATCTTTCAATGACTAGTTCAAAGTCTATTGTGTTCGACCTAATGTGTCTTTCAGCTCCATCCTTCAACACATCCAAGTCGACTGATATGCTGACTAACCTTAAGACAGTTGGCGAAAAGCACAAGCTAAGTGAAATAAAAGTACAATATACATATGATCAAAGAATCATCGGCTTCTTATTGCAAGCTGACTTGCCATACTCCAGTAAGCTTGGTCTACTTCGCTAGACCAACTTTTTATGTGTACTCCAATCTCAGGCAGCTGCCTATTTCACTCATAGTCGAGCAATTCATTAGTCTTGTACAACATGATTGCCTTGCAATTAACACCTTCCATACACGGATAAGGAATAGTTTCCTACGGTACCCAACAAGCCAACAAGCAAGACATATCAGTAAAATTTCAACTAGAAATAACTCCCAACATGTAAAACACAGTTTCAATACATATCCATCTCTGATAAACATCGCCAACATAGGCCAAGGTCTCATCCAACATCAATATACATGCCAAACAAGGTATCCAACATACTAGCTCTACAACAATCCAACATTATGCTCATTTACAAACAAAGCATCACAACATGGATATTACCAAAAGCAAAGACTAAAATGTCCACCAACAAGAGGATCAGGTTTCTCCACGCATAAAAGTTCTTTCATCAGAATAACACCATGATAAGACTTATCCACTCATTTATCCATCAAGGCTCTAACAAATCGAAATTCTGAGTCATACAAGATTACATACAGATGCTTAGCAACACAGAGGCATATCTCAATATGAAAGAAGGAAAATCGACAAACTTGACGCTTGACACTTACGGAATTTAATAAACTAACAGATGGGATTTCAAGCATAATTCAGGAGCTCGACTATCGAAGAAGGAAGCAGTCTATGGAGGTTTAAAAAAAAAGGTTGGAGCTTACTGGAAACCACCGAGATCCGGCCACCGCTCCGCTCTACAACCTGCTCCGCTGTCTCCCCAATAGTCGGAGAGACCAAACCGCCGACTGGCAACCAAAGACATCCATCGGATCGCACGGAACACGCCTGCTCTTCGACCTCACCGGAAATCACGAGCTTCGATCAACTGCTCCTTTCTCCGACTAGCCAGACCCAACACTCACTTCATCTTCTATCTCCAACACGCCTCCCTTCCCCGCCGCATCTCTGATTTCTCTCTCCTTCAACACGACGTGTCCAGCTCCTCGAATGCGTTTCTAATGTGCGTGTTTGAGGCAGATTTGGAAGGATTAAGCAAAAATAAGGGAACCCAAAAATGAACGATGATTATGGGAGGCAGATTTGGCGTGGAGAAGGAGAGGAGAAGTTTCAACATGTGTGTATGTGAAAGAGTGAATTTTGTTGGTTCCAAATTCTAGGGCTTGACTCCAAATTATCAAATGTAAAAGAGTACAAGTCAAGATCTTATCCACTACTTGTTAATACTCCAACTCGAGCAAGGCAAGCACCCATTCGGGCAAGGCAAGCGCCAATTCGGGCAAGTCATGCACCAATTCGGACAAGGCAAGCACCAATCCGAATTCGGGCAAGGCATACATCATTTCAGGCAAGGCAAGCCCAAATTCGGGCAAGGCATGCATCATTCCGGATTTGGGCAAGGCACACACCAATTCGGGCAAGGCATGCTCCATTCGGGCAAGTCGTACCCCAATTCGGGCACGTCATCTTAGTTCAAGCCGTCTGTCAGCTCATCCAACCAAAGGTGTCTGCCTGTAAGCTACCACCTTACGATTGACTTGTCAAACTAAAATTTTCAGTCTACAAGCTTCAGCTCATCCAACAAAAGATGTCTGCCTGTAAGCTACCACCTTACGATTGACTTGTCAAACTAAAATTTTCAGTCTGCAAGCTTCAGCTCATCCAACCAAAGATGTCTGCCTGTAAGGTACCACCTTACGATTGACTTGTCAAACTAAAATTTTCAATCTACAAGTTTTCGTCTTGCTAGATTGAACTGCCCATCTTGAATTTTTCAGTCTGCAAGTTTTCGTCTTGCTAGATTGAATTGCCCATATTAAAAATGTCAGTCTGTAAGTTCCCAACTTACTAGATTGGCTTGTCCAACTGAGAATGTCAATCACTAAAAAATCTATCTCGCTAGGTTGGTTGTTCCTAACCAAGCGTGTTTGTCAACGAGCTTCTGCATTGCAAGTTTGATGACTTGCTTTGCCAAGCCAACCACTAGATCACTACGAGTGACATCCACATCTCTAACCAATCGCTCTCCCTATCATTGAGCTTACTATTTGTTATTCCAATATACTTACGGGATAATTGATACCTTTGAAGGAGCAGAATATCATCCGCCTACGATCTAGCGCGCATCACTCCTTTGGGCATAAAATTTCTACTCTCCGACTCGAGACACTCGACTCGAAGAGTGGGGGGCAAACTGTATTGGACAAAATTCGCTCTTTGTCAACTACACTGACAAACCAGCCCATCAAGGCTACGACCCAATCCGCGGTCCACTAATGAGTCCATCTTGGCTTCATACACGGGCTGGACTCCAAAGTTCGGTTAGCAAACCCCACCTAGTTAAGTCATCCATCCAACCAAGCAATCCACACGCTACCTGGCTCACTTAACCTGACTAAACCCTCCAGCTGGTTAGCAAGCTACCTTGCTCGTCTAGCCTTGCCAGCCACACAAGTGGTCGATAAGTTAGCCAACTTACCTTACATGACTGACCACGTCAATCTAACAAACTAACTAACTCGCATTGATTGATTGACTCAGTCAGTCAGTGAGCAACTGATTTGACATTATCCAACCCACTAAAAGACTCCTCACCCGAAATAAAGGAAAGGTGGGTACGGACTCTAACGAGGCGAAAGGCTATAAAGGAGGGCAGGTGGAATGAGGAACTCATCTCATTCACACTACGAGAAACCCTAGCTATCATTACCTTAAGACATTACGTCTTGATCAACGCCTATCGCCTCCCATCATCATCCAACGTCCATCAGCCATCTGTCACCTTCCGCCATCTTATCATACTATCCGACGATAGCCAACCAGCCACTTCCAGCAAGGTCAGCTAGCCTATCGCCGGTATCCATCCGTACATTGCCAAACCGTCAACAGGATAAGTCGACCTCCATCATCTCTCTCTTTGTCTCTATTACTCTATTCATCTTCTATCAGCTTACTCACTTGAGCGTCGGAGTTCATACGGTCGGCACCACACCGGTGTCACCTTGGTACCTTACGTCTCGTTTGCTCTTGTTGCCTTGCATGTTGTCGGTGCCCCCAATTCATTAACCTAATTTGATTGTAGATTTCTGAGCATCTACATATGTATGCATGCATGTATATGTATACATACATACATATATATATATATATATATATACGTATATATATACGTATATATATATGCGTATATATATACGTATATATATGCGTATATATATATATATATATACGTATATATATATGCGTATATATATACGTATATATATGCGTATATATATATATATATATATATATATATATATATATATATATATATATATTATGTATGTATACATATACATGCATGCATGCATACATATGTAGATGCTCAGAAATCTACAATCAAATTAGGTTAATGAATTGGGGGCATATATATATATATATATATATATATATATATATATATATATATATATATAGTAATTTTAGATTTTCTAAAATTAGTCTCGATTAGAATAGTTTCATTTAAAGGTTTATCAACCCTTCGGCACTGAGGATTTATAGTAAACAAAGGTTTATAATAAATCACATGTAATAGATCTGATTGTTTACATGCGGAAATATAATTATAACCATTAGTTTTAACATTTAATGTTAAAGAATCTAAAATATTAATATCCGATAAAGACAATTGTAAATTCGGATAAACATCAAAATAAACTGGACCATGGGCTAAACTAGACTGTATAATTCCGATTAAGGATTTTTTCCAGTCTAAGTTTCTGCCATCTCTAAGAGCAGCTATAAAGCTCTCAGGTAGTCCTTCTAAGGTTAAAGGTTTAAAAGCAATTTGCACTAAACCAATATGTAAAAATTTGTAAAGGTTTTTATAAACAGCAATATCTTTCTCACTGAGTAGTTTTATTACTAACTCATCATTATCAAGTGAGATAGATTCTTCAGTAGTTTTAACTACCTGTTTTAAACCCAATTTTTCAAAAGTACCTAACTGGTAAATAACCTTAGGCTCGATTCTTGGAATCGTCCATTTATTTAATAAATCTAAATTTTGGGGAATATCAAATTCCTCACTTCTACTGTTTTTAACAGTATCTTTCCTTCTTATCATGTTTATCATGATCATAAAACAGTTCGTGTTAAGACTCAATCTTAAATCATGCCCTTACTGTAAACTGGCTCTGATACCACTTGGCTGGATCTTGGCTGGTCTGGTCGGGTCACAAAGCTTCTTTGAGTTATTCATATTGGCTACAATATTCAAACTTTAGAATCACTTCATTAATCCAAACTCAGATTACAATATTCAAACTTTAGAATCACTTCATTAATCCAGACTCAGACTACCGACTAAGATAGAGACGACATCAGGACTGATTACTTGTATAAAATCTGTCAATATTAAGATATTTCTCAAGCCATAAAAGTAGCACAAAAACAGCCCAGAGACGCCATTTCTTTCGGCTTTAGAGGGGCAAACAGTGCCTTCATATGTCTATCGGAATATATCAATATGCCTGATTAATACAAAACCTTCTCTGGTCTCATTCTTAGTAAGTAATAAAAATCTTAGATTAATTCATAATTCTGCCGTGAATAGTAACCATGAATAGTAGATTAATTCATAATTCCGCCGTGAATAGTAACCATGAATAGTGACCGGAGGAACAGCAAAACATTTTTGCCAGAGTTATAGTAAATACATGATTTAGACCTGTCTTAACACAAACCAAACGTTTAGCCTATCATGAGGCTAATTTTCATTGATAAGAATATATTACAATGCAAAAAATAAAAAGAGAGAGTACTTACAGGTTGTACTCCAAGCACAAACTTCAAACTTAATTACAAATACTAAAAATTTAAAAACTGGAAGGGAGAGTGTTTAGGCTTAGGTGTGTATACAATGGATGGTTATCCAGGTTCTTCCTCCTTTCTTCTTCCTTCTTCTTATTTATAGAATGGGAATTTGATTCCCAGGCGCCAATATCTGTCACCATCTTGGAATTTGATTCCTTTTATGTCGCTATCTCAGGTCTCTTTAAATTTCGCCCGTTGCTTTTGTGTTGTCGCTTTCAGCTTTTGTTTGTTGTGGAATAATTTCCACTCCACTTATCAGTGTCTCCATTATCATTCTCCACACATTAGTGCTCTGACTCATCATCTTTGTCATTATTCAGTACTATTGGGTAGATTTTTCTGCTACCACTATTGCTGTAGAAGATTCTTCCTTATCTTTACTCTTCTGTTTAAGAGTTCCTTTAAGTATTTCAAAAACGTCTTCTATTGAGACTTCTTCCTGATTTGGATCTTGAGCATCTTGATATTCCTGGCTGGCCGATACCATTGATGTATCCGATTTCACAGATTGAGTTTCTCCATCAAACCCTTGTAGAAGATCCTTCTTCATTTCTTCTATATATGCTTCTATTAGCATTTCTCTATTACTGTCTTTGGACTGCATACCAAGCTTTTTTCTGATTTGATCCAAGGTTGACTCCTCCTTTGGTGTCGATAATCTTTTATTTTCTTGATATAATCTTATTCTTTTATCTATAAAATTTAGAGTATCACTGCAATATAATTGCTTGGTTTCTGGGTCTACTTTATTCATTTTATCCCAGAACTTCGTATAAGAAGATCTTTTGATACATGGTATTTCATGTTCGGTATAACCGATAACAGGTACCCATTTCCAAATCCATGGTATGGAAAATTCCATAAAGAAATATAAATCATATCGATCTGAAGGAATATCCTTCTTTGGATTAACATTTATCCAAGCAGAATATAATTCTGTAAAATTTTGAGGGAGTATTACTCCGGTGGTTCCAAAATATTTCCACCATTTAAGAAACCAATTTGGTATCTCTTGCTCATAAGCTTCGCTACTGATTTTTATAAACCAGGAGTGCTTCTTTTTATCATTTTCATATAAAAGCACTTTATTAAATGCTTCAACATAATCCCAATAATTAAATTTTATGGGATTTCTGTTATTAGGGTAATAAAATTCCCTTTCTCGTAATGGAGCAATTCCCCATTCCTCGGAAGATATAATCTTCTTAATATAAATTTTACTGAAGTTATAAACTTCTTTTTGAATTCCTGAGAAATGTGATATTTCACATGACTCTGTATCCAAAAGAATACTTTCATAAAAGTATCTTGTTTTATAAGTTCCCAAAGCATATGATGCTTTGTCAAGATATCTGGACATCAAAGTCCATGGGTTATTTTCCCATCTCATATCTCTTGTTTCAATCAGAAGTATAACTTCTTGATTTCTGTTTTCCAGATAATCTGATTTATTATCTTCAGACTCTTGTTCTGCTATTATTTTAGCAAGAGAGGGAATTTTTCCCTTATTCTTTTTGTACTCAAGAAATTCTTGGTACTCTTTTGAGCTTTCAGCTTCATGTTTTTGTGATGGCAAATTCATAGCTATAAGCTTTCCTCCGCGGTTGAGAGAGGATTCTTTCAGATCCCCTTCCTCGTCCTCCTCTGCCTCTATAAGAGGAAGAGCCTTTTCCTTGCAAGTACATTCCTGCAACAATCATGAAATATATTCTCGTGTCAGAAAATCTGGAAGACTATTGTCTTCTCCTTTTTTATAGACAATTTCAAAATCAAAAGGAGCTAAATGAGCTTGCCATCTTGCAAACATTTGTTTAGAAACATCATGTTTAAAATCTTTATTAAACATGAACTTTGCAGAATTACAATCTGTCTTTATAATAAATTTTTGATTATATAAATCATCTTGAAATTTTAAGACACATTTGACAATTGAAAGTATCTCTTTAGCAATTGTAGCATAATTTTTCTGACTGTTATTCCATTTGCCAGAATAGAAACGAACAAGATATTCTTGTTTATTGTGAGGATCAATCTGTTTAAGAATTCCTCCATAACCTATATCAGAAGCATCTGTTTCAACAGATTTATCCCATGAGGGATTACTCAACATAAGACAAGGCAAGGTTTTCACCTTTTCTTTTAATTTCCTAACAGCCTGAGTATGATGATCAGACCAAGGCTTTGGATCTTTTTTAAGTCTATCATATAAGATAGCAGTATCTTGAGCTATGTCTTTATAATAGGAAGAGATATAATTCAAACTTCCTAAAAACCTCTGTAACTGGGTTTTATTAGTTATTTCATCAGGAAATTTGTCAGCAAAATCAATGCTTCTATTTATTGGGATAATATTACCTTTTTCAATATAATGACCCAAAAATCTAATTTTTGTTTGAAACAAAAACATCTTTGGTTTTGATATAACTAAACCACTCTGTATGACTATTTTCTTTAATATATCCAAATGTTTAAAATGGGATTCAATATCCTTTGAGAAAACTAGGATATCATCAATATAGACTAATGTAAAATCACTATAAGGAGTGAATATATCATTCATAATTTTCTGAAATTCAGAAGGAGCATTTTTCAAACCATATGGCATTACATTCCATTCGTAATGTCCTATTGGAACATTAAAGGCTGTTTTATACCTATCTTTTTGTTCAATTTGAACTTGCCAATAACCTGATTTTAAATCAAATTTTGAAAATAATATTGAATCATAAAGTCTTTCTAAAAGATCTTTTTATTAATAGGATGCCTAATCCATTTTAAAACCTTATTAAGGGGTTTATAATTTATAACTAATCTAGGAACTCCTCTTTCCTGCTCACTATGTTTATTAACATAAAAGGTCAGACAAGACCAAGGAGATTGAGAAGGGCTTATCGGACCTTTGTAATAAGGAATCAATTTCTTTTTACGAGTTCTAAATACTCAATTCATTTGACAAGGTCTTGCCTTTGTCGGAATTCTTTTTCATCAAAATCTTCCTCATAAGGAAGGTGACCACATGCTTCTTTCTATTCCGAAAGCATTAGGATGGTCATTCTGATTTCTAGAGAAAGTTGATTTTCAATCAATCTAATCTTCCGTGTAATTTGGGATTTTGAAGTTTTTCTTCAATAGTCAAAGAGTTTATTTCTTGTTTTAAGAAATTCATCCGGTTTTCTTTAAAGTCGATGATCATACATTTCATGTAACATTCTATGAAATGGTTTTGTAATAAAATTTAAATGAATTTTCCCACCTTGAAAAGTTCCAAGAATACGTAATTATCCACATGGGTAAAAGGATAAATCTTTGAAATAAAGGTGTACCAAGTATTACTTGGTTGGAAATATCCTTTGTTAGTAAAAAGCTGGTTTGAATACGCTTTTATCAATACGAATATAAGCTTTAGGAAGCTTATACTTTATATTTAATTTTTCTCCTCCGATGAGAAAGAGTATGTGTAGTTTTATGAAAATACTTTGTAGGAATTAATCCTTCCTCATCACATTTAAATCGCTCCAATCGTCAATAAGAGCGGTCAAATCTTTGAAAAGTAATTATCAATTAATAAGGTAATTTTAACATACCATTTTTGAGATATAACCATCTCTAAAGTTGATAAAAATTATCATCTACTTGTGAATCAAAACATTGAGTCTTTTTACTTTGACTCGATTCACTAGTAGTAGACCGGTAGACCGATTAGTCTCTTTTTATAATTTTCAAGTTTAGAAACTCGATAGTCTATTAACTTATTTTTCTTTTTCAAAAGCAATCTCTTTTTGAGATTTTCAACTTCCATCTCTAAATCATGAGTAGAAGTTGAGATTCAACTCCTTCTCTGTTTAGAAGTTTATAAACTTGACATTGAGTAAGGCTCATCATTTTAAAATCTTCCGAAGAACCATTGGTTCGAAGTAAAGTAGAAGTACTGGAATATTATCCATCCGATCTATTAATTTAGATCGTAACTCATGATCTTTGATATGTTTGAAACTCGATAATATTATTACCGTCAAAACATTTAAATCGGTTCCTTGAACTGAGAGAATATTGTAAAATTCTTTATTAAAGAATTTACTGTCATCTATGTTTTCTTGTTTCTTGATACAAGGTTGTCCAAGAATACAAGGTTCACACTCTGACTCTGAATCAGATATTACCGATTCTTGATCAAGAACTTTTAAGTTCTCTTCTTCAGTACTATTAGTACTATTAGAAGCATCTGAATCATCAGAAGAGTTATTACTCTTTTCTTCATCAGAATTTAGAAGAATCTTTGAAAGAGTTTCTTTCAAATCATTATCAGCTTTTAATCTGTTTAATTTTCTCTTGGTCCAACAATGTGTTGCAAAATGACCAAGTTTTCCACAAGCTCGGCAAACTATTAGTTTCTTTCGAATCCGTTTTCTTTCTTCTCTATCTTCTCTTCTTTGTTTACGGATTTCTAATTTTCTAGGAGAGTAATGTCTCTTCTTTTTTGGTTTATAAGCCGACTTCTTTTCCGACTTATGAGGTTTAGAAGTGGATGGAACATCCATCCCAAATTGGTCACAGAACTGTCCCAACTGGGCTTTTTCTTTCAAGTTCTGTCTTTTAATTTGTTGATTTAATTTAATCTCATTACATAAGGCTAAGCCTTCTTGAATACAAGTTCCAATTAACTTGCCATAAGTATAATTTTCATAAGGGATAGAAACTTTATCTTTTCTAAGATTTTTCCTAACCCTTTCTGCAAATAATGCAGGAAGTCCATCAATGAACTTTGATTTCCAATGAGAGCTATTACACTCAGGTAATTCCATTACCCTATTTAAAAAGGTATCTTTATACCAACGAAAATCAGTTAAAGTTTTACATCTTAAGTTTTGTAAAACAGTTCGAATATTTTCGCTGTTATCGGAATATCTTCCGGTGAAATGTTCAATAATAGTAACAACAAGAGTATAGACTGCATTTTCTATAGTACTTCCATCCTCTTGTTTTACAAAGATCAAAATATGATTTTTCCTTCGGTGAAAGATAATTATCCCACTGACCTTTTAATTGTCTGTAAAACCGTGACAATCATTTTTGCAACATTTTTATCGTGTTGCCATTTGTTTTACAAATAGTGGAATACATAAGCATTCTATGAATCATATTATAAATCTTTATCAAGATAAGCATCTAGGTTCCATTCATAAATGTTTTTACCATTATAATCATTATTCAAGATGTACTCTTGCTCTTCATGCAAGGTATCTATAGGAGAAGGTCTCTATAATAATACATACGTTAGGTTGGTCTATCACCCATTTTCCCAACTTGTTAATTTCATCACCGATCACTTCTTTGTAATCGTGATTTTCTTTACAACATCATGAAGAGTTGTAAGTTTCATATCTTTAAATTTTCGATTAAGAACTTTTCAAGTTCTTTCATAGACTTTAATTTAAAATCAAATTTCGGGAGGTGGTTGAATATTAGGACAGCGTAATCTGTTCCTTCTCCTCTTCTTTTAAAGAAGCATTTGAATTTAAAGAAAGATTAGGGTTAATAGTTTTTAAAACTAAATCCACCCTTTCACTCAGAGAAGTTAAATGTTCTCCGAGAACATTAATAAACAGATTAGTATAATTCTGTTGTTCAATCATTCTGTTAATTTGTTTACAGATTCTTTGGTAGTTTCATCTTCCAAAGTTTCATAAAAGCTAGAAACTATGATTTCCTTTTTCAATTTGAAAGACTTGCGGAGGATAAACTTGTTGTAAATTCCTCCTCACAAAGTTTATAATTCCTTTCTAATACTGAAATATATTGTTCCACATATTTAGAAACAAACCATGGAACAAAAGGAATTGGAGTATTGTGTTTTTCACAATCTTTATAAAATTCATTTTGAATAGAAGTTTTCTCTGTTGAAGAGAAGTTTGTAAAAAACCAATTTTTAAAAGGTTCCCATCTGGGTAAATTGAATTCAGTTTTAATCTTTTGCCTAGCCGGAGAGCCAGGGCTAAAATCAATTTGACTTAAATTCATTAATAACGAAATTCCATTTACGATGCGATTATATACGCTGCTTTTGGAGTATGTAACTCCTTTGACAATATTATCAAAATCTTTATTTATTCAAGTTCATCAATATGATCTTCCGGAATTGTTTCAAAAGATTTTGTATTACACTTTTAGCAGGTCGACATCCTTGATGGAGTATCAACTACATAATCAATAGGTGATATAAAAGATCTTAAAGAAGAAGACTTAGTAAGTCTTGAAGAAGATCCTATGAAATCGTTGTTATTATCAAACTGCATTTTTACCAAACCTTCAGGAGTTTGGATAGATCTATTAAATGGGAAGAAATAGATTTTCCTGAAAATTGGACAATTAAACAGGCTGTACCCTCACAACCTGTTATTCAAAATAACAGTCTTTTCAAATTGAAAAAGGAAATCATAGTTTCCTAGCTTTTTGAAACTCTTTGGAAGATGAAACTTCTACCAAAGAATCTGTAAACAAATTAACAGGATGATTGAACAACAGAATTATACTAATCTGTTTATTAATGTTCTCGGAGAACATTTAACTTCTCTGAGTGAAAGGGTGGATTTAGTTTTAAAAACTATTAACCCTAATCTTTCTTTAAATTCAAATGCTTCTTTAAAAGAAGAGGAGAAGGAATTTTAATATATTCTTATATAATATTATAATTTTTATATATAATATTTATACAATATATTCAGATATGCTATATATATATATATGTAAATATATATATATATATATATATATATATATATATATATATATATATATATATATATATATATATATATATATATATATATATATATATATATATATATATATATATATATATATATATATATATATATATATATATATATATATATATATATATATATATATATATATATATATATATATATATATATATATATATATATATATATATATATATATATATATATATATATATATATATATATATATATATATATATATATATATATATATATATATATATATATATATATACATATATATATATATATATATATATATATATATATATATATATATAAATATATATATATATATATATATATATATATATATATATAGATAGATATATATATATATATATATATATATAGAAAAACTTACATAAATATATATATCAATAAGTATATATATACGTATATACATACGTGTATATATATACGTATATATACATACGTGTATATATATACGTATATATATATATATACGTACATATGTACGTATATATGTACGTATAGATGTATATGTATATATACGTGTGTGTATATATATATATATAGACGCCACTATCTATGAGAGCAGTCAAGAGCAGTCAAATCTTTTGAAAAGTAATTATCAATTAATAAGGTAATTTTAACATACAATTTTTGAGATATAACCATCTCTAAAGTTGAAAGGAAATTATCATCTAATTGTAAATCAAAACATTGAGTTTTTTTTACTCGATTCACTAGTAGTAGAATGATTAATTTTTTTATAATCTTCAAGTTTAGAAACTCTATAGTCTATTAACTTATTTTCTTTTTTCAAAAACTGAATCTCTTTTTTGAGATTTTCAACTTCCATCTCTAAATCATGAGTAGAAGTTGGAGATTCAACTGTCCTTCTCAGTTTTAGAAGTTTATAAACTTCTGACATTGAGTAAGGCTCATCATTTTTTAAATCTTCTGGAAGAGCCATTGGTTCTGGAACAGAAGTAGAAGTACTTGGAATATTATCCATCTGATCTATAATTTTAGATCGTAATTCATGATCTTTAATTGTCTTTAGAAACTCGATAATATTATTACCGTCTAAGACATTTAAATTAGTTCCTTGGAACTGTGAGAGAATATTGTAAAATTCTTTATTAAAGAATTTACTGTCATCTGTGTTTTCTTGTTTCTTGATACAAGGTTGTCCAAGAATACAAGGTTCACATTCTGACTCTGAACCAGATATGACTGATTCTTGATCAAGAACTTTTAAGTTCTCTTCTTTAGTACTAATAGAAGTATCTGAATCATCAGAAGAGTTATTACTCTTTTCTTCATCAGAATTTAAAAGAATTTTTGAAAGAGTTTCTTTCAAATCATTATCAGCTTTTAATCTGTTTAATTTTCTCTTGGTCCAACATTTTGTTGAAAAATGGCCAAGTTTTCCACAAGCTCGGCAAACTATTAGTTTCTTTCGAATCCGTTTTCTCTCTTCTCTATCTTCTCTTCTTTGTTTACGGATTTCTAATTTTCGAGGAGAGTAATGTCTCTTCTTTCTTGGTTTATAAGTCGACTTTTCTTTCGACTTATGAGGTTTAGAAGTGGATGGAACATCCATCCCAAATTGATCACAGAACTGTCCCAACTAAGCTTTTTCTTTCAAGTTCTGTCTTCTAATTTGTTGATTTAATTTAATCTCTTTACATAAGGCTAAACCTTCTTGAATACAAGTTCCAATTAACTTGCCATAAGTATAATTTTCATAAGGGATAGAAACTTTATCTTTTCTAAGATTTTTCCTAACCCTTTCTGCAAATAATGCAGGAAGTCCATCAATGAACTTTGATTTCCAATGAGAACTATTACATTCAGGTAATTCCATTACCCTATTTAAAAAGGTATCTTTATACCACCGAAAATCAGTCAAAGTTTTACATCTTAAGTTTTGTAAAACAGTTCGAATATTTTCGCTATTATCGGAATATCTTCCGGTGAAATGTTCAATAATAGTAACAACAAGAGTATAGATTGCATTTTCTATAGTACTACCATCCTCTTGTTTTACCGTATTAAAAATATGATTTTTCCCTTCTGGTGAAAGATAGTTATCCCACCAACCTTTTAATTGTCCTGTAAAACCAGCAACAATCATTTTTGCAACATTTTTATCAGTGTTGCTATTTGTTTTGCAAATAGTGGAATACATAAGCATCCTATGAATCATATTATAAATCTGCCTATCAGCATAAGCATCTAAATTCCATTCATAGATGTTTTTACCATTGTAACTGTTATTTAGTATGTACTCTTGCTCTTCATGCAAGGTATCTATAGGAGAAGGTCTCCTATAATAGTACATACGTTGGGTTGGTCTATCAGCCCATTTTCCCAACTTGTTAATTTCATCACTGATCACTTCTTTGTAATCAGGATTTTCTTTTACAACATCATGAAGAGTTGTAAGTTTCATATCTTTAGATTTTTCAGTTAAGAACTTTTCAAGTTCTTTCATAGACTTTAATTTAAAATCTGCTATTTCAGGAGGTGGTTGAATATTAGGACAGACATAATCCTGTTCCTTTTCCTTTTCTTTTAAAGGAATGTTAGAATTTAAAGAAAGATTAGGGTTAATAGTTTTCAAAACCAATTCCACCCTTTCGCTTAAAGAAGTTAAATGTTCTCCAAGAACATTTATAAACAGATTAGTATAATTCTGTTGTTCAATCATCCTGATAATTTGTTTACAGGTTACTGGTAGAGTTTCATCTTCCAGTAGTTTCGCAAAAGCTAGGAAACTATGATTTCCTTTTTCAATTTGAAAAGACTGTTGCGGAGGATAAACTTGTTGTAAATTCCTCCCTGTTGAGAGTTTATAATTTCTTTCTAAAACTGAAATATATTGTTTCACATATTTAGAGACAAACCATGGAACAAATGGAATCATGGTATTGTATTTTTCACAATCTTTATAAAATTCTTCCTGAATAGAAGTTTTTTCTTTTGAAGAAAAGTTTGTAAAAAACCTAATTTTTCAAAAGTACCTAATTGGTAAATAACCTTAGGCTCAATTCTAGGAATTGTCCATTTATTTAATAAATCTAAATTTTTGGGAATATCAAATTCCTCACTTCTACTGTTTTTAACAGTATCTTTCCTTCTTATCATGTTTATCATGATCATAAAGAGGTCGTGTTAAGACTCAATCTTAAATCATGCCCTTACTGTAAACTGGCTCTGATACCACTTGGCTGCGATGGTCGGGTCACAAAGCTTCTTTGATTTATTCATATTGGCTACAATATTCAAACTTTAGAATCACTTCATTAATCCAGACTCAGACTACCGACTAAGATAGAGACGACATCAGGACTGATTACTTGTATAAAATCTGTCAATATCAAAATATTTCTCAAGACATAATTATCGACAAAATGTTCCGAGACGCCATTTCTTTCGCTTTAGAGGCAAACAGTGCCTTCATATGTCTATCGGAATATATCAACATGCCTGATTTCAATACAAAACCTTCTCTGGTCTCATTCTTAGTAAGTAATAAAAATCTTAGATTAATTCATAATTCCGTCGTGAATAGTAACCATGAATAGTGACCGGATAAACAGCAAAACATTTTTGCCAGAGTTATAGTAAATACATAATTTAGACCTGTCTTAACACAAACCAAACGTTTAGCCTATCATTAGGCTAATTTTCATTAATATAAAATTATATTACAAAATTAAAAAGAAAAGAGTACTTACAAGATATGTCTGCAAGCACCAGTACAAACTTCAAACTTAATTACAAATACTAAAAATTTAAAAACTGGAAGGGAGAGTGTTTTGGCTTAGGTGTGTATACAATGGATGGGTATCCAACCACGCTTCTTCCTTCCGCTTCTTCTTATTTATAGAGGAATTTGATTCCTATGGTGATATCTGTCACCATCACAGATCTCTTTAATTCTCCATCGTTACTTTTTCCTTTTGGCTATTAGCTCTTTTGTCTGGAATGCTTTTTGCCCCACTTGTCATTAATCAGTATTATTGGGTAGATTTTTCTGCTACCACTATTGCTGTAGAAGATTCTTCCTTATCTTTACTCTTCTGTTTAAGAGTTCCTTTAAGTATTTCAAAAACGTCTTCTATTGAGACTTCTTCCTGATTTGGATCTTGAGCATCTTGATATTCCTGGCTAGCCGATACCATTGATGTGTCTGATTTCACGGATTGGGTTTCTCCATCAAAACCCTGTAGAAGATCCTTCTTCATTTCTTCTATATATGCTTCTATGAACATTTCTCTGCTGCTATCTTTCATGCTAAACCTCTTTTTGATTTGATCAAGAGGCGACTCTTCTTTTTCTGTCACTAGTCTTTTATTTTCTTGGTACAATTTTATTCTTTTTTCTATAAGATTAATAGTATCAATGCAATATAATTGCCTAGTTTCTGGGTTACTCTTATTCATTTTATCCCAGAACTTCGTATAAGAAGATCTTTTGATACATGGTATCTCACTTTCGGTATAACCGATAATAGGTACCCATTTCCAAATCCATGGTATGGAAAATTCCATAAAGAAATATAAATCATATCGATCTGAAGGAATATCCTTCTTTGGATTAACATCTATCCAAGCAGAATATAATTCTGTAAAATTCTGAGGGAGTATTACTCCGGTTGTTCCAAAATATTTCCACCAATTAAGAAACCAATTTGGTATCTCTTGCTCATAAGCTCCACTACTGATTTTTATGAACCATGAGTGTTTCTTTTTATCATTTTCATATAAAAGCACTTTATTAAATGCTTCAACATAATCCCAATAATTAAATTTTATGGGATTTCTGTTATTAGGGTAATAAAATTCCCTTTCTCGTAGTGGAGCAATTCCCCATTCTTCGAAGATATAATCTTCTTAATATAAATCTTACTGAAGTTATAAACTTCTTTTTGAATTCCTGAGAAATGTGATATTTCACATTACTCTGTGTTTAAAAGAATACTTTCATAAAAGTATCTTGTTTTATAAGTCCCCAAAGCATATGATGCTTTGTCAAGATATCTGGACATTAAAGTCCATGGGTTATTTACCCATCTCATATCTCTTGTTTCAAGCAGAAGTATGACTTCTTGATTTACATTTCCGGATAGTCCGCTTTATTTTCTTGCACTCTTGTTCTGCTATTATTTTAGCAAAAGAGGGAATTTTTCCCTTATTCTTTTTGTACTCAAGAAATTCTTGGTACTCTTCTGAGCTTTCAGCTTCATGTTTTTGTGATGGCAAATTCATAGCTATAAGCTTTCCTCTGCCAGTTTGAGAGAGGATTCTTTCAGATCCTCTTCCTCGACCTCCTCTACCTCTATAAGAGGAAGAGCCTCTTCCTTGCAAGTACATTCCTGCAACAATCATGAAATATATTCTCGTGTCGAAAAACTGAAGACTATTGTCTTCTCCTTTTTTATAAACAATTTCAAAATCAAAAGGAGCTAAATGAGCTTGCCATCTTGCAAACATTTGCTTAGAAACATCATGTTTAAAATCTTTGTTAAACATAAACTTTGCAGAATTACAATCTGTCTTTATAATAAATTTTTGATTATATAAATCATCTTGAAATTTTAAGACACATTTGACAATTGAAAGTATCTCTTTAGCAATTGTGGCATAATTTTTCTGACTGTTATTCCATTTGCCAGAATAGAAACTAACAAGATATTCTTGTTTATTATGAGGATCAATTTGTTTAAGAATTCCTCCATAACCTATATCAGAAGCATCTGTTTCAACAGATTTATCCCATGAGGGATTACTCAACATAAGACAAGGCAAAGTTTTCACCTTTTCTTTTAATTTCTGACAAATGAGTATGATGATCGGACGAGGCTTTGGATCCTTTTTAAGTCTATCATATAAGATAGCAGTATCTTGAGCTATATCTTTATAATAAGAAGAGATATAATTCAAACTTCCTAAAAACCTCTGTAACTGGGTTTTATTAGTTATTTCATCAGGAAATTTGTCAGCAAAATCAAAGCTTCTATTTATTGGGATAATATTACTTTTTTCAATATAATGACCCAGAAATCTAATTTTTGTCTGAAACAAAAACATCTTTGGTTTTGATATAACTAAACCACTCTGTATGACTATTCTCTTTAAGATATCCAAATGTTTAAAATGGGATTCAATATCCTTTGAGAAAACTAGGATATCATCAATATAGACTAATATGAAATCACTATAAGGAGTAAAAATATCATTCATAATTTTCTGAAATTCAGAAGGAGCATTTTTCAAACCAAATGGCATTACATTCCATTCGTAATGTCCTATTGGAACATTAAAGGCTGTTTTATACCTATCCTTTTGTTCAATTTGAACTTGCCAATAACCTGACTTTAAGTCAAATTTTGAAAATAAAATTGAATCATAAAGTCTTTCTAAAAGATCTTTTTTATTCAGAATAGGATGCCTAATCCATTTTAAAACCTTATTAAGGGGTTTATAATTTATAACTAATCTAGGAACTCCTCTTTCCTGCTCACTATGTTTATTAACATAAAAGGCTGTACAAGACCAAGGAGATTGAGAAGGGCTTATCAGACCCTTTTGTAATAAAGAATCAATTTCTTTTTTACATAGTTCTAAATACTATGAATTCATTTGACAAGGAAGACTGACCACATGTTTCTTTCTATTCCAGAAAGCATTAGGATACCACTTGGCTGCGATGGTCGGGTCACAAAGCTTCTTTGATTTATTTATATTGGCTACAATATTCAAACTTTAGAATCACTTCATTAATCCAGACTCAGACTACCGACTAAGATAGAGACGACATCAGGACTGATTACTTGTATAAAATCTGTCAATATCAAAATATTTCTCAAGACATAATTATCAGCACAAAAACAGCCCAGAGACGCCATTTCTTTCGGCTTTAGAGGGGCAAACAGTGCCTTCATATATATATATATATATATATGCACACACACACACACGTATGTGACCTCACGAGCATCCAAATTAAATTAAGGGCCCTTAAATTAATAATTATTTTCTAAAAGAATATTTATTTTATTATTGTTATTTAATTAAGTACATGATTTACTAATTGGATTTTCAAATACTAATATGTACATTTATTCAACAAAATACTCCCTCCTATTCGCATTATAAGATGTTATAATTTTTTCACACAAATTAAGACAACTTTCTCTTCATCAATAGTTTTTTTATGAAATATTGAAAACAAAAATGTTGGTGTCTTGGATAAATAAATCCACCAATGGAATATGAGAATTATCCTTGCTTTTTGTAAAGTCCAACAAAAAATAAATGGATAACAATAAAATAAATGGGTTAGATGTATAGTAAATGGTGAAAATACAAAATCACATGGTAGTATCTTCCAAAAATCTTATATTAACCAAATAGTCAATAAGCCAAAACATCTTAAAAAAATAATAGGAGGGAGTACATGAAAAAGTTATTGTACAATATGATTTTCATAAATAATACTTATATATAAAATGTACTACATAGTGCTTGATACTCGGCCAACGGAATATATATGAACACGTATATACTTGCTTAAAGTGATAAAATGGCAAGTTTTGGTGTACAAATAGACTCCAATTAACTTCCAAACGACTAGTTTTTTTAAAAACAACGGTTATAATTCAATTACATGTAAACATATAGAAGTTCAGTTTTAATTACATTGAAGTCCACACGTGCCATGCACGTAACAACGATAAGTTAAGGCTGTTTGGCAATTCCTAAAAGTTAATAATTGGACAGGGGCAAAAATGGACTTTCCAACCTTTAAATCGCCAAAAGTTAAATTCGTGGACTTAGATGTAATTGATTTTATCGCTCTGGACTTGCATGTTATTCTTTGACTAATAGGTATTCATGTGTAATAACGAAATCTAAGAGGAGATGTGGATGTAATTTACTCAATAATAAATGTACAAAGTTATGTGGGACGGATGGAGTACTTTAATCTGTACCAAGTGTCGAAGAGAGAACTAACCCAGGCCCACAAAGACAACTTTTTGAGCCAAACGTTGTCGTTTGGTCACACAAAATTAATTTAACAATTATAAGAGCGTAGTTACTAGTGAGGGAATAACAGTAACAAACTAATCTCACAAAATTTAACCTGCAAAACACAGAAATCCCATTCGAAAGCTAGGGTTTCACCATCAACTCGATTGGAAGCTCGTCTTCTTCATCACGACCGACAATTAGAAAAACCTTAGCTAGCTAGCTATCAGGGTTAGTTTATTTCATCATTATCGTGTCTGTAAGGTCTCTTTGTTTAGGTTTCTCCTCGAACAAAACAAACAAGGTTAGGCAGGTTCTTGGAGAATAATTCTGTATTTATGTGCAGGTTCTGTTGATTTAGTAGTATAGAATGGATTATGGTGTGCCTGATCAAAATGTCGCCGATTACGGCGAACAAGAACCGCACTATGACGGGCATTACGACGGTGGCCAAGAGGGGAACTACGATTCTGTTGATAATTTAGGTGATAGTGCAGGCATAAAGCATGATTCTTCCTCTTCTGAAGGGTTAGTTTGTGTTAGTTTAGCAGCTTGTGTAGTATAGGCATTTGTTAGATTTGTAGATTGTTCATCAAATGCTCTCATTAGTTTGGTTTCTTCTGTGTATTACAATACAAACGTCAGATCGAGGGTTTGGGTTCAATCCCCACCAAAAAACAAAATCACGAGATGTGACTAAATTGTAGTAATGATTGGTTTTTTTTCTTGTCATAGAAAACTGTTTGTTGGAGGCATTGCTTGGGAGACTTCGGAAGGTACTATTTGGAAAATATTTACCTTCTTCTTTCCATGTTTGCAGTATCGCTTCGTTGTCTTTTTTTTTTTTTTTTTGTTAACACTATTAATGGTAATTGAGACCACCAATAAAAAAAAAAAAACCCTTTTATGTACTTTGCTTTCTAAAGCTTAGCTTATATATTGCCTTTATGAGTTGGCATACTTCCTAGGTATTCTGTTTGAGAGAAAGTAGATTTGGTGAATTGTATTGATTTTTTTCCGAGGTGATGATTCTTATGTGGCAATTGTATTTGCCTGGAACAAGTTTTGTGCTATCAATAAAATTGCACATTAGAATTGAAAGATTTACTTGTTTTCTTATTTACGTAACTCAAAAGAAAATTGCATTTATGTTATTAATTTCCTTTTCCTTTCGTGTGTGCGCGCGCCTGGGGGGTGGGTGGGTGTTAGATTGGAAACTTCATTATTCAGTGAATTCATGAAGCCATTTTGTAATATCCTTGACTCCTTGTTGAACTCTGAGAGAGATTGTAGTATAAGGTTATAGTTTTCTAGAGTTGGAAACATATAACTTCTCAGCAGTTTAAATCTATGTAATATGAATACATAACATTTGTGAGCTTCTGTATTGAAAACACATTTCCAATACAAAAAGCGTCTGAGTATGGCGCTTATACGGTTTTCTCCCTTTGCTTTTTTTTTCCTTTTCTTTGCTTTTGCCTTTTAATTGGATCAGCATAAAGGGTCACGGATTAAACTGTTGAAAGAAAAAATTAAACCTACATTCTTCTCATCCGGTGTTTCAGTACATGATTCACGCTCTCCCCTCTATCTTCTCTTCTCTGCCGACTGCTCCAGTTAGCTGTCTAATCGTCGCCATCCCTGCGTCTCACTGTTGGGTCTCTCCATCTTTGGTTACTGTATTTTTTATATTGTTTCTGCCACCATTGCTGTATTATCTTGTAATTTTTGGTATTTGGGCTGAGCTATATACAGTGGGCTCTTGGCTAAACTACATGTAAAGGGTGCGAATAAATTCAAGCATAAACTATGTTTTGGGATAGGATTTATAAATCCTTTCTTCGCCTCAGAATTTGTTTGTTATTATATACATATAATTGTATGGTACTATTGGTAGTGTATTAAAATTCTTAAAAATGTACTAACTACTAAGGAAAAACTGTATTTGCTTATATGTATTTTGATACTTTGGTTTTTGCTGTTTTGTCTCATTCATTATATATCGTATTCATTTCGTGTATTCTTGTTGTTGTAGAAGAGCAATGATGAATTTGATTTTGTAACAAAACATTATACTTTGTTTGAATTTAACATCGAAGTTTATGAGTGCATATTAGTAAAAAAATGCTTCTAATCTATTGCCTGTGCTGTAGTCTGGTCTTAAAGATACAGTTTTCTCTCCTTTCATGTGTAGTAGAATGTTAATACAAATGTTATAGCAATGTACCCCGTTGTGTCAGCTGTTTGCAGTTTGCACAGATAATATAGGATTTATGTTTGGTTTTTTTACCCTAGTTGAATAATGTTCATTAGACAATGAAATGACTACTATTGAGTTAGGTTAATTATTTTTCTTCTGGCAATGGGTGTCGTGTAAGAATTATTAAATATAGCTGCCATCCTATTCTTCAATATGATTGTAGACGATGATATTGTATTTGGAATGGTCTGATGAAACTCGCTGAGCAGTAGGTGATGATGAATTAGATCTGGGCTTTTTAACAATAGGAGGGACAAGGGAATAGTGGTGCAACTTATTTTATGTGTATCATCTAGTGACTAGCGAGTAATGTGTCATCATGTTTAAGGTTCGTTTCTTGTGTTCAATTTTTCTAGGTTAACAAAGCATGGTAGATGGTTGAAAACTTGTATAATTGCTAGGGTGAACCTATACATTTGTTTTAGGAGTCAACAGTCGATTATGTGGCTGCTACAAAGCTGTAGCTGTATACTGTTCAAAATAAATATCTGTTGATAGCTATTTATTCTTTTATTTCTTGTACTTTTCCAGAATCCTTCAACAGGTACTTCAGGAAGTATGGAGAAATAACTGATTCTGTTATAATGATGGATAAACTTACGGGAAGGCCTCGTGGTTTTGGATTTGTAACATTTGCTGATGTAGAGGTTGCTGACAAGGTTTTACAGGAAGACCATGTCATTGACGGGAGAGCAGTATGACTTCTGTTTTAGCTCGTAGTTTTATGTTGGATTCTTGTCTTTTCATTTACTTGAAAACTTTAATGAGCAACTTCCATTGATTTGATCCATCAGGTGGAGATTAAGAGAACTGTCCCCCGTGAGGACATGCGAGTAAGAGGAGTATCAAGGACAAAGAAAATATTTGTGGGTGGTCTTCCACTTATACTAACCGAAGGTATATTTTGATCTTTTCACCTGTATTTTTTTCTCTTTTCATTTTCCTTATCAGTTTGAATAAAAATTTACTGTCACAAATTTCTCAGATGATTTGAGGGAGTATTTCTCCTCTTATGGTGATGTTGTTGAGCACCAAATTATGCTGGATCATGAAACTGGCCGTTCTCGAGGATTTGGCTTCGTGACGTTTGATACCGAAGAAGCTGTTGAAAAGATATTCTCTGATGGTCAAATGCATGAACTTGGTGGAAAGCGAGTGAGTCAAAACGTTGCTATATTAACATTCTCAAGTGCTCTTGTGATGTGATAAGGTTACATAACATCAAATGTATGTATCCACAGGTAGAAATAAAGAGAGCTGAGCCAAAACGAGCTGGTTTTGATCAGTCAGCTGGGGGCAGACCTCGTCGTGGTGGCTATGGTGGTGGAAGGATGGGTAGTTATGGTAATTTAAAATCTGGTAATTTTGCTAGTGGTTCGGATGGTTACAGTGGTGGCTATGGTGGAAAGATGGGTAGAGGCTATAGCGGATATGGTGGTGGCTATGGTGGTTATGGAAACTTTCCTGGGAATTATGCTGGTGGCGCTGCTGGATTTTACCCTGGTTATGGTGGTTATGGTTATGGGTATGGATTCGGTGGACCTATGTACGGGGGTGGTGCATATGGAGGTGGTGGATATGGTGGTGCTCCTGTTGGGTACGGTGCAGCTTCTGGCTATGGTGTCGGCAAGGGATATGCTGCTGGTGCTACCGGTGGATATGATGGCGGTAAGGGCTTTGGCGGCGGTGTTGGTGGAGGGTATGGCCCTGGGAAAGGATATGGTGGCGGCAATGGTGGTGCTGGTGCAGGGGCAGGGCCAGGGCCAGGGGCAGGTGGTGGATATGGGACAGGTAAAGGCTATGGAAATGGCAGTTCAACGAGTGGGAGGTTCCATCCTTACCGTAAGTGAAGACTGGCTGCTGTTTCTCTAGCTTAGTTTCACGTTATCTAGTGCTTATTGTGTTTCAGAAGTTGACTTTTGATCTTGATTTCTTTTGCAAATTCTATTGAACATCTAACTGGTTTCATATAAAATTATCCTGAGAGACTGAAACTGTACCTTGTTTTCACATGACATTAATTGTATCCTGGTGGTAGTCTGGCTAGACTTCTGAAAATGGGATGTTAAGTCCATTGTTGTGAATTAGCAAGTAGTGTTTGTCCCTGTCAGCTCAATGTAGCGTACATTGCTCGGTATTTGGAGTTAGGTTTTTGTTCCTTTCCTTTTCCATACGGAGGTAATATCAACAAGCTGTATATAAAATTTGCAATTTGCTACTTTGCTTGAAGTCTCCTATCTATTTAGTTGGATTTAGATTTCAGGCTTTTGTACCATATATGAAAATATATATGCGGTTGGCTGGCTGATCCAACATTAGGCGGATATTGTAGTTGACACTAAGAACAAAATCGAACCAAAAAATGCGATATGTATTACTCCACAGCGACGTTATATGCCTGTGAACTTTAGTGATCTCACTGACACAGACCTTTTGATCTAGAGGTGTTACCTAAACTACATGGAAAGAGCCTCTGATGGGCAGTAGTATATCTGTTGATTTATCCCCTGGATAAGGTTTATTTGTTCAGCAGGACTATGTGATTGTCAATCAGTGCCAATTTTAGAATTCTCAGTTGTTTACATAAATAGCTCAATCAAATGGTTATTCTTGTGTGTCAATTTGCTGCTATTTATATTTCTACGTTTTGTTCTTGCTGACTCGATTTCTCAGTTGTCTGGACGAATAAGCTCAATCAAATTCTTTTCACCATTCTTGTTGTTATTGGTACATACATGTGCAAGATTAGATTATAAGTACAGATTTTGAGTTAGAATGTATTGATGACAATCTTTGAATAAAAGCAAAATAATATACATACATGCATCAATAAATAACTTGAGTGAGATTATAGATGATCCAAGGACATATTTTTATGGAGTACTAGTAAAATAAAGAAAAACAACCAAATCCATTCTCCATCAAATTCATATCCATTAATTCTCATCTTCATCCAATCCAACGACTGTTGAATGATCGATAAACGTAGCCAGTAGCAGATTCATTCAATCAAATCATTCTCCGTCATAGATTAGCTACCATTTCTATATTAATTCCGGCCCTTAATTGCCAAATTATATATAGCCCTTGCCCTTGTGCTTGTCTTCTGAGCAGCATAAGTCTTCTGTATCACAATTTCGTTTTCTCTACCTAGTTAGTAACGGAATTGTTCTTGTTTATAGCAAGTCTTTTTACTATCTGCAAAAATCCTTCATCTAGTCTTATATGTTTAATGGTCTTGTATATAAGTTTTTCGCTGCCAATTTTGGTCCTCTAAGTTATAAAAAATTTTAATATTGGTACTCTAATAATGATTCAGGCTAAATTAAATTAAATTGGGAAAATTCACCCCTAATTCGTTTGATCATGCAAATTAATGATAAATCACTATCTAATTGCTAAAATGTAACGCCCCAAAGTTTCAAGTCAAGTCCAAACAGCTTAAAGAGATCGAAAACACTACTCATACCAACAAGGTGCACCTTTCTTTTCAGGAATCAATCCATAAGAACTCCAGAGTTAAGCATGCTTGCTCTGGAGCAATCTTAGGATTGGGTGACCAACTAGGAAGTTTCCCGGTTCGCGCATGAGTGAGGACAAAGTGCGCGAGAAAGGACTTGTGTTTGTACCGTGGGGCCAGTATGAGTGAGGACAAAGTGCGCGGGAACGGACTTGTGCTTGTACAGTGGGGCCAGTATATCACCCGAAAAGCTGCCCATGAGTAACTGCGCCGGCCCAAAGGGTCGGGGCTCGGCCCATTAATGATCCGGGTCGTTACATAAAAAGTAGCCTGCTTCAGTCCCGTTTTGAAACTTTCATTATTAGGTTAGTGATGTGTTCAAATTAGTACTCTTTGAAAAAGCAAAAGTAACTAAAGCAGTGTTCGTAACAAGACTTAACTACGAGATCGTTATCGAGGAGTTAACTAAGCAACTTAGCGTTTAAAGTGTGAAAACGTAGAAGTTTGCGAAGAACAGTTGAATAGTTTGTAGTTTGTTTGAAACAAAGAAAATAAACTAAGCAAGATAACCAGAAAGTGTATAGAAGTGGAGAAATAATGAATACGGTAGCAATTCAGATAAATCATATATGGGAATAAACATGTCGTTCGTACGCTTGTCACGGTTATTTGTCTAGAAAACGCAAATTCAATTCTACCAATACATTTTGAAAGTTTCGAACTAGCAAAATCGATCGATTGTCAGACGATTGATTCTTAACCTAATGCTTAGAGTATTTGATACTAGCATATTGAATTTGAGGTTTTTACGAAGAATGTTAACTAGCTTAACACGTACGAACGATCTAGGTTTGAAACCCTAATACGATTAATCCTACATCGCTACCGCATTCACTACGCGATTAGCTACTCATGCTTGGCATAACAACATACAATATCATCATCATAATTGAATAAAGCATAAGATAGGTAGATAGATGAATGCAAGAATCGAATCAATCACAATACGAAGAATTGCAATGGAAAAGATAATTATATAGATTAATCTAACCTTCGAATCTCAATCCGATGTTATCGTACGTGATTACAAACAAAACGGAAGCAATCCCAAGCCAACGACAAAAAAATAGGGTTCTATTGTGCTTGGAGAGGGGAAAAAACGAAGTCTAGAATGAAAAGTTATGTTTAAAAACGTACAAAATCGAACTAATAATGTCTGGAAAAAACGTCCACTCGCGACCGGTTTGAAAACCAGTCGCGACTGGTTTGCTGTGCAGACCAGGGAGATGCTCTCTATCAAATCGGTCGCGAGCGGTTTTGAAACCATTACGACTAATTTGTTGTGCTGGCTTTCTTCTTCCTCTCTGTCCAGTCAGTCGCGGCTGGTTTAATTTACAGTCACGACTGATTCAAAACTCGCCAAAAACTCCGTTGTTGATTGGAGTCGATCACGGGGCCTTCTATTTGGATTTTTGAGCCTTCGTAGCTCGAATACGACCTTTAAAATGCATCATTTTTCCTCCAGTTTCCACCTAAAAGAACATAAACCTGTACAACACAATTAAAACATGAAAACACATAAAAACGCACAAGAAACACTAGAAAAGACAAATAAAGACTAACAAAAGGTGGCTAAAAAGATAGAATGAAACTCTAAATTATCGTCTCATCAGTTAGCCATAGACTTTACATGTTTCTAGCGATTCACGTGGCATCATCAAATGATAAAAGTCTTGGATAAAACTAGAACGCTCTTGTTGACGATACTTTACTCCAACAACATCTAGGGTTACTCAAATAATATGATCTTACACCGGGTAAATCTTTAAACCTCCCCGCTCTTACTAAGACTAGAGAATGTTCTTGTTAATTATGTGCCTGATACCATTTATATATGCACTGATTCAAATGTAGAGGTCAATGTACTCTGCCCATGAAAAAGAAAATATAAAAATGAAAAGATTGAAACCATAACCCTAATTTTGTTTAATGTAGATGGTGTTTGGCGTCTGATTAGAGATATGATTGATGTATTTCAATCCTTTTGCCTTTCCTTTTATACTTAATTAGGATTCTAATTCTTACTAATTCGTCATTTTGAAATAAATTTGGAGTGAATTTCCCGTAATTTAAACTTGTTTACCCAAAATTGTCGTCGAAGTACCAAAATTAGAATTTTAGATAACTTACAAGATCAAAAGTGGCAGCCGGACTAAATGGATTGAGTAATAAACATATAGGAGCAAATGGAGTATTTTTCCTTTTACTACCTGTCTTATGTTTTCCCAAATTCGTTTGCCATGATTTCATCTTGTCTAATTGAATGTTAGCTAGTTAGTTGCTAAAACCTTGCAGAAAGACATGATAAAAATTAGGTGTATATTCATTTCAGTGGAATGCGTGAGTTTACACAAGCTCTAACACTTCTATTTATAGCTAATTAAAGATTACACCTTGGAGGTAAAAAGAAGAAATTACAAAAGCTAGGTTAATCAACTTTCTATAGAGAGTAAAAACCCTAAGGTAATTATCCTGCAGGCAGGCATGCTCCCCGGCGTGTTCTTCGTCGTTTTGCCTGTAAAAAACCTTAATTGTACCACAATTTGGGATTTGCTGCTCCTGGTGTATGTGAGCCACTATAATTCAAATTCTCCCGCTCTCTGGTGGCAATCTTGTGCGGTAATCCTTCATGTTCCATGACTAGGTTCAGACGAATCCTTACTTCTACTTTTTCAATTTGCATGCTCAATAGATTGTCTTCTCACTTCTCGATTTATTTTCCTTTCTGCTTTGGTTTTACGCTTTTTACAGATGCGATATGCATCTTTTCTTCAGGAATTCTAACACTCCTCTTCAAGATGGGAATGTAGATGTTCTTCATTCCCACCTTGCTCGTTAGTCGTTCTAAATCTTCTCCGCAAACTGCCTTAGTGAAAATGTACGTGAGCTGAAATTTTGATGGTATGTATTCAACCTTAATGAGACCCTGTGATATTTTACCTTTGATAAAATGACGGCCTATTACGATATGCTTGGTCCTCTCGTGGAAGACTGGATCCTTTTCATGTAGATAGCTAATTAGTTATTACATAGGAGATTAATTGGCTTTGCTATGTTGATCTCAAAATCTTTAAAGAGGGATTTTAGCCAGGTTATAATTTCACCGCTTGCATAGGCCATAGATTTGTATTCAGCTACTGCGGATGACCGGCTAACTGTTTGTTGCTTCTGGGATTTCCATCTTATCAAGGATCCTCCAAATAGCACACAATATCTAGTTACAAATCTTCTTGTGAATGGATATATTGTGTAGTCCGAGTCACAATAGACTGTTAGGTCCATGTTAGGTTATGAGTTGAGGGATAACCCATGTCTAATATTGTTCTTTAAATACTTAACAATTCTTAACAAAGCTTTCATATGTCTTTGTTGGCTTATCCATAAACTTACTTAACACTCCTAATGCGTACGATATGTCTGGTCTTGTAATAGTTAAGTAGATAAGTGTTCCTATCAATATTCTATGTTGAGTAGGTTATGTTAGAAGTATCTCTTGTGACCCTTCTTCATAATTTTGTAACTTGTGATTTGTATGATGGGAGTTTTGTCTGGTTTACATCCCAAGAGTCATGCTTGTTCTATGATCTCATATGTGTATTTTATCGGAGATATATGTACTCCCTTTGTACTTCTTGCTATCTCAAGTACTCCTAATCCACAATCCATTAACGAGTGTGTATTGGTTAAGATTCGCTCTTTATTAGCTAAACTGGCAAACTAACCCACCAAAGTTACAACCCATTCCACGATCAATTAACGAGTCCAGCTTGACCTCAGAAACAAGTCGGATAATTGACCTCAGAAACAAGTCAGATATCAAGTGTTGGTTAGATAAACCATCTGGCTCAGTCAGTTAGTCAACACTTGATTGATAGATCAGCCAACCCACCTTGATCGACTAGCTCTGTCAGTCAGTCAACACTTTATTAATAGACTAGCCAACCCACCTTGATCGACTAGCTATGTCAGTCAGTCAGCGATTGGTTGACAGACTATCCAACCCACCTTCTTGACTAGCTATGTCAGTCAGTTGGCAATCAATTTGAAACTACTCTTCCAACCACGTAAGACATGGTCCAACCCACTTAACGATGCCCAACAACCTCACGCGAAATGGACAGACATACTCCAATGGGTGGATGGACTATATGGAGAAGATATGGGAGACTAGAAGGCCATTTCATTCTGACTAACAAAAACCCTTGCAATCATTCTCTCACGCCGTTGTCTCTCACAAGTTTTTTGATCAACGCTCTCAGTCATCGACCGTAATCCATCTCCATCCATAACTATCCGACGACCACCAGCTAGCTTTCTTCGACAAGGTCAGCTAGCTCCTCGCCAGTGCTCATTCATACTTTGTCGAGCCGATCCAACCACCAGGATAAGTCGACTCTCATCATACATCTCTCTTTGTCTTCCGGTTATTACATGTTCCATTAGTCTGCTAACTTGAGCGTCGGAGTCTATACATTATTATGTTTTCTTCCGTTTATTGTTAAAGTCGCACTTGTAGATTATAATTCTGAAGATTCTTTTTTCTTGTTTTTAATATTGCGCCCATGAGATTCCCCAATAGGAGTACACGTGAATCATTTTCCATTGACCATTAAAATGATAACACGTGTATATTATGTATACGGTAAAAATGTAACACTCCTCCCCCGACCCAGGAAATTGGAATGAGACGTCAAGGAAGTAGAATTGTTACAAACTTCCAACTTTATGTTCTAAAAGGTAACGGTGCTATCGTAGGGTATCTAGGTTGTCTCATCCCTCCAAACATCCGACAAAATTCTACAAAACGAACTTTTATCATTGAAGGGAAAAAGTAAAAGGTTTATGTAGGTTTAGGCATCTCATGCCCTAGATACTTTTTCCGCCTCAACTTGAATTAATAAAATGCATATATACGAGATTTTGTGCAAATTAAAAAAAAAAAAAAAAAAAAAAAAAAAAAAAAAAAAAAATTATAGCTAATGAACTCTCTTCAATGATAACTTTAAATTGCGAGGCCTATTTTAGTTGGCGCAGATTAGGTCCTAAACTTTTAATTTTAGAGGTTTTTGGTTCAAATCCCGAAATGGATGTATTGTTTTAATTTATTTACAAATGGAACCATAGCTTGTAATTTATCATTCATGATCAGCTATTGGATGTAATCATAATTATGTAATGTCCATTATGTAAAGAAAAAATTAAGCAAACTAGTCGAATTGGTATATCATAATTGGTTGTACATAATCATAGTTGAAAAGATGGTTTTTAAGATGTTAATAGCGTAATCACTAACGCATACTCCTCTCACAAAGCATATGTGCCACACATGGTCCACGTACACATTATATTAGGAGACGTATAAGTAGAGTACTTACAGTACTAGCTAGAAAGGCAAAACGTAGAAAAAGTAGAGATGTACGCACCAAGAAATAATTTGATAGGATGATAAATAACCTCAGAAAATATTTGATAACTGATATGAAAAAAGGAAACAATAGAAGAAAATAAATAAAAGTTGGCATCAATATTCATAACAGAGAAAAAAAAACTGAAAACAGAAAACTATCAAGAAAATTTTAACATGTTCTAGAAAAAGACATTACACAAAGCAAACTCCAAATGGGATCTAACAACTTCCATCTCAAGGGTGATGGTTCCAGTTCTGCTGAGGCACGAAAAACGGGGCGGGGCATCCGGGTGGAGGTGGGAAGGAGGATGAGGACGAAGATGACGACGACCCAGATTGATTTGCTGATGCAAATGATGCCATGAGAGACTCAATGTAGTTGATATGATTAAAACTGTTGGGCTCCGAGTTGTAATAATCAATATCCCCCTCTGGAGAAAAGCATGTCAGATCAAATTGATCTTCATCAGCAGTAGCTTCAAATTCTATTAACCCTGATCCGACTCCTTTCGCCTTGTCATCATCGTTCGCCAGTGGATTGTAGAAATCAGGCTTCACATGAGTGTTGATCAAGAAATTGTTGTTTGGATCAAGATCAGTAAAGATGAAATTAGTGTCATCTTGCTTGATCATGGCATGATGATTGTCATTCAAATCAAACTGTTGAGGATACGACGAAAAGTCATGCCACGCAGGCGGATCAGGTGGGAATGAGCTGTTGTAGGATGAAGTCATGTGGAGAGAAGCCTGAGGAAGTGGAGATGGGGCTAAACCGGCCTGATGATGATGATCAAATGCCGCCTGGTCGAATAATCTTGATTCCACAGGAGCAAATGATGTCTGGAGACGGATTTGAGCCATGGTGGGAGATGGGATGAACATGCCCATCTGATTTGGACAGGTGAACCAATTTTCCGAGGAGGCGATCCCACCGGGATTCGGAAGGCTAGGGGTGTAGTGTGGTACTGCAGGAGCAAGTAACTGGTGGTGGTTGTTATTGTTGGAAATGGCCATCAGCTTTTTCTTGATACTTGAGTTCCAAAAGTTCTTCACTTCGTTGTCAGTTCTTCCAGGGAGATGTTTGGCTATCTGAGCCCACCTGAAATTTATTAATTAAACCACAAAACAAAACAAAACAATAGTTGTCAATTAATTATTACATGCATGTGAACAATATGTGTAATTAAATTACTGCAGCTAGCAAGTTTTAATGAATTGCACAATTTATTTATTGATGGCATGGACTAAATTTTTACCTATTTCCTAGGATACCGTGGAGCTCGATGATGAGAGCGGCCTCCTGGTGAGTGAAGCTTCCTCGTTTCAGATCCGGCCTTAAGTAATTTATCCATCGAAGCCTGCAACTCTTTCCGCACCTCTGCAACCCTGTTGCACAAAAATCACACATGCAACAGTGTTCATTCCAGATATAGCCAAAAAGAATCTTTGTCCGACTCTTAAGCTAAAAGTATGAGAATTGATATGTACAGAGCAGTTCAATTCGATTTAATTATTATAGAGATTTGTAAATTGGAAAATTAAAAAAGAAAAAGTCATGTACCGTACCGGCAAGTCTTGGAACAGCACTCCAACAACCATGGCCATAGGTGGAAATGTAGCTAATGAGTTTCTCATCTTCCTCAGGTGACCACAGGCCCCTCTTGACTTTCTGTTTGTTGCAACAAGTATGATGATGTCCCATTTCGACGGATCGATCGATCTATCTCCAATTTAATTGATTTGAGGTAAAATGAGTAGTAGTTGATGAAGTTGATGATATGTAGCTCACATGATCTGCAAGAAAGAACACACATATATAAGAAAGAAACAAGAAACAGATGAGAAGAAGAGTAGTACTACATCTATTAAGTTGGAAGAATGTGAAGTCTTGTGAAGAAGAGTAGTACAATAGAATGAGCTAGTTAGCTAGCTAGGTAAATTGTGCATTAAATAAAATGCATGATGAGGAGTAGTAGAAGTACCTCCATTTGAGGGCCCTGAGATAGAGATTTTGGTGTGTAGAATCAGGAAAATGTGAGGATATATATACTAGTTCAGGATTCAGAATTAGACAGACTGCATCAAACGGTCCGTTTGTCCACGGGTCACCCATGCAGTATTGCAGACCCTACTATTTGACATGTATGCTTCTTTTTACTAGGGCTTCTTTTTACTTCCTTTTTTTACTACTTACATAACTAAAAAGTTAATTTTCTCTGTCTCAAGACCATACGTGCATGCTTTTCTCTCTTGTTTTCTTGTGAATTGTCTCAATGGGACAATCGATCTTGTTGACAAACTTGCAACTTTGCTTACTTAGGGTTTGCTTTAATTTTTAAATCTACTTTATTCGTAAGTTGTATAAGAATCTACTGGAAATATGCGACATATATGTATGTACATGTCAGGAAATATGGTACGAGAAAATGCTAGTTTTTCTAATATATTAGGGATAATGTACATTGATGCATAACAGTGTCAAATTAGTGTATTTATCCTAGTGTTTAGTGAAGCTTAGTCTTTTGTAAAACATTCTTAATCAAGTCTTCTAATAAATGAATAAAATTATATACTGAGAAATTCATGTCTGATTTCAGGGTTTCTAAATGTTACACTAATTTATATGAAGTCTGCTTTATTACGTACTAAAGTTTAGGAAAATTCAGTGAGCTACTTCTTTTTGGCTTAATCCCAAAATGTGATTAACTTGATTTTACCAACAAACTTGCTTTCACTTGCAATAAAAATACTCTATTTGGTAGTATAAATATGAATTTCTAATTTTGGTACTCGAGAAATTCAAAAAGCAAAAAAGTAACAGCTGTGTTCCCATGCGAATTTAGAATACAATTAAATATAATTCGCACCAATTCGTCTGAATTTGATTCTCCTTTATCAGGACATAATTTTTCCAACTGTATACTTAATTGGAAATAATTTTCCCTTCAGCCTGTCACCTAACAACCCCGAACCGGTGACTGAGACCTACTAGGTCCGGATATTATGTTGAGAGAGGTCGAAATGCGTATTTAGTGTAGGTTCTAAATTTGAATTATACATTTAAGAGTTGGACAAATACCTTAATTAGAATACGCCATTTTGACAGGCATGAATTTATTTATATTACATTTAATATTGATGACGAAATTCCCAGCTATGCATAAACCTGGAGGAATTGAATTGAATTGCTTTCTTTGCTTTATAGTAGTAGTAATAAATTAAATTAAATTAAATTGAGCAGATTTATTACAAGTATGGGGCTGTGTAGTTTATTTCTTTAAAGCAGGCAATTTATGGTGTTTTGTCCTGTGAATTCTTTTTATCTCCGTCCGTCCTTTCTTTCATGAACTGTTTCTGGTTTTCAGTGATGGATTATTCTTAACCCTAGGCTGTAGGCAGAACCACACAAAAATGCTCAAAATGAGTGTGTATATATACTGTTTCAGGAATTAAAATGGTAGACAAATCAAGCATAAAAGAAATGGTAAAAAAGAATTAAGTACTAATGTTTTCCAGTTTGAGCAAAATTGTTGTAAATTTGTTCTTGGTATAAAAATAACAAAATTGAGTTACTCAATTGAAACACGTATCTAGAATTATCCAAGAGAAATTAGTTCAAAAAAAAAAAAAATCATCCAAGAGATATATATTGGGTTACATATTTTCTTTCTGAGCCTAATATATAGCTAGCTAGTATGTATGGGCCAATAATGTTGCACTCCTTCAAAGGAGTTTTTTGTAGATAGTTAAAAAAGAATAGTAATTGTTGTTGTAAATATTATAATTAGGGGGTACGGTAGATAAGTTTCTTCCTATTTTTTACCGTGAAATTTGCAAACTTAATTTCAATTTTTGTTCTTACCTGGTTAGATAAAATCCAACTTGTTTGGTATCTGTATTCACTTATAATAAATTTGTGTGCCTAACATTGCAAATATTGTAATTTCTTTATAAAAATTCTTGCAACAATTTAATGAAGTAATTTCTCTAGGAAACAAGATCACTGGTTCATGTATTCAAATGAACTCGATGATGATTTGTCTTTGCAAACATTCATGTGGGAGGATCTAAGTGATAGTCTTATTTCTCGATTAAAATCATCATGTGTTTTAAATAAAACCACTAATTTTTTCATATTGTATCTTAAGTCTTTCGATTGAGTGATATTCTATATTATAAACTATTCTAGATGTGCACATTAGTGATTTATATAATAATTTAATATGATTTTGACAAATTATATTTTCCATATCTGTTTTAACTCCGATCTTTTTTATTATGACACCTTTATATTTTCCATATATTTTTGTGAATTTATAAGATCTTTCTTTCCATGAATTGATTATATTGAAAAATATAATATTGATGATTTTTTGTAAACACATATCCGTCTCTATATAAGTTGTCTAGAGATCGGGGGAGAATTGGTAAAAATAGATAGGGAAAAAAAGAAAAGATACATCTAAGATCAACGGAAAAAAGTAAACTAAAGGAAGTAAGGAAAATGTCAAGAAGAAGAAAAGTAACGTAAAAAAGGATTGGAAAAGAAGAAAGTTAATGAAACGAAAATGTAAAACAAAACCATAAGATTGAGTTCTAGCAAATTGGTTAGGATTAGGTACTATAACCCAGAGGTTATGGATTTGAATTCTGTCGAGAGGGGGTTGTAATTTAGTGTATGTTAATTGTTATAGATTGGGTGATGATTATATAATGATTGATATGAATGATATATTAGTACAATGTAATATGATTTTAATAGTGGATATTCTCAAAAAATAAATAAAAAATAACTACTATGTTACAACTATTAACGAACACAAAGTATTCTGATAGATCGCTATAGATAATTTATTTAAAGACGAGTCTATGTTATTAATCAAAATGTTTATGTTGTTTAAGAAATGTCAATGTTGAAAATATAGATGTTTTGAAAATATAATAGACATGTTGATTAATAACATTGATTATTTTATTGATAATATATGACGTCTCTAGATAAGTTATGTAGATACTGTCTCCTATGAAACTTAGTGTTGAAAATTTGAATCATAACGTATTATCTAATATCTACAGTCCGTCTAGTCGAAATTCAAATCTTATCCATAAACTAATTACTACTGTCATGCCCATAATCGAAACAACTAACACGTCTATTTTGGTTTAAAAGATAGAAAACAGTGTGTTGTTCAATACAAGTGAAACTTCCTTCCTCCCGACAGTAGTTTCCTATTCAATTTTTGTTTACCTTCATTTGAATAAAAATTATTCCTAAATCACACAAAACAAATAGTTACAAAAGTTATATTATGAAAAAATGTACATTCTACTTTCATAATATAACTAGTACTAACCCGTGGCGATGCCACGGTATAATTTACTTTTCATAATAAATAAAAAGGGGATGATAAAATAAATTAATCAAGAAAATAAGATAGTCAAATTCATGTAAACAACGTTGGTCGTGGTGTAAGTCGGTAGTATTATCATTAAGACTTTATGTATATTAACTATAAAAAAGGTAAAAATACGACTCATGATGACGAATATACTTTGAAAGGAGTGGGATCCAACCTTAACTTGTTCGGGACCCGACGGACTGATAACGTATATTTTGTATCATGTACTACCGTACCCGACCTATTAATTATTTACAGAAAAAATTTTTTTGTTTAATTGTATCCCTCAAACAAACCAAAATAAAATACAAAAGTATGCAATAAGGTTGTGCGCCCCCCTCCCCACTCGCGGTGTTATGTGGTCACCGCAAACAAACACACACAAATAAAAATTTAATACGAAAATAATTTCACATATTACGTTTGGTTTTTTCCAACCCCCAACTCCCAACAATCTTTGCGATAGTATGTTTCACCCACATAAAAAACACAAAAAAATTCTAAAAACATAATTTCACATGCAATGGTTGTTTTATTTTCTTTCTACAACCCAGTTCCCAACAATCCCCGCGAAGAAATACAAAACATATTATTTTGAAAGCATAACATAATTTTACACGTAACAGTTGTTTTTTCTTCTACCACTCCACCCTCACACTGAATCAAAATAAAATACAAAAGTATACAATAGGGATGTCTCAACAACCCCGCGGTGTTATGTGGTCACTCCACCACATACACACAAAAAAAAAAAAAAAAATACAAACATAATTTCGTAGTGTTACCGTTGTTTTTTTTTTTTTCCACTGCCCGAGATTATATGTGTCACCCTTCCAAATCAGAAAAATTATTACTCTAAAAACATATAATTTCATATGCAACGAATATTTTTTGATCCACAACTCACTCCCCCTCCCCCCATTATGGATTAAGAAAGTTGAGAAAATATCGGAGAGAGTTTTCCCGCCTAGAGAGTATCTGAAAAATTCCCCCCTCCCAGCCTGTCACGTCCTAGAGATCAAGAAAGAACACAAAAGATTGAAGATATAGTTTTACCTCGATCAGTATGCGGAAAAAACTAATTATTACTAACTCAATCATAACTATTTGTGGTCGAGTCTTGTTAGGTATGGATCATGTTCGAGTATTAGACTGGACCTGAATATCATTATTTCAGACGGCGTTGATTCGGGTTGAATAGAACCCAACTCTATAAAAGTAAAATAATAAAAACCATTGTAGTAAGATATAGGTCGAGATGACCAAAACGGTGTCCCTGCATGTATAGAAAAAAGTATGCTCTTGAATTTATAATAGGATTTTTTTTATCATTTATACATGTAGAGTTATGTAATTTACCTTCTCACTGAGTTTTGAAGTTCAAAATATTTATTTTTTGGAGTTCATATGTAACACCCGTCCCCTTGTGGAGGATCTTTGGACCGACACGTACAGTTACTCTTGGATTAACCCCCGAGTGATATGCTTGTCTAATGTACTAATACATGTACATTCCCGCCCACTTTGCCTCGTGCGAGCACCGCGATACTTCACTGTAGATCACCCACCATAAAATTGCTTCTGAACAAACACATTTAACTATGGAGTTCTTTTGGATAGATTCTCAAACACATTGTTGACATGAGTAGTTTTCTCAATCCTTTCAAACACTCTAAAACTATCTAACACTGTGGGGCGTTACATTAACCCCCTCTTAAATTGTGCACACCCCTGTCACACCTTGTCTGGACCAACCGTCTGCCCATTATGGTGTTTGGGTTGGCACGGCTTTGATACCATTTATAACGCACTGTCCCTTTATTGTGGGTGGATGCCCAACCCATTAAGCTGGGGTGTGGCCCCACATTACCAACATGTGTCTTCTCCTACGCATTATGTCATCACTCGTGTGCACATTGAAAAACATCCTTGCACCCATGAGTAACCCCGATGGCAGGAAAGCACCAGGATTGCTCTTTTCTCTGGAGCAAGCACGCTTAACTATAGAGTTATTATTGATGGATTTCCGAAAAGAAAGGTGCACTCTGCTGGTATGAGTGTCATTCTCAATCTCTTTATGTTTTTTGAAACTTATCTAAACCTTTGGGGCCCATCCCCTAGCGGGCTTGTGATGGAACTTTGCATGGTCTACTTTCCCGGTGATATGTTGGAACCACTGTACCAAAATATGTCTTTTCCCGCGCAATTTATCTTCACTCATGCGCGTACGAAAAACTTTCAAATTGTTTTCACGCTCAACTCTTGAGTTCTTATGAGTGAATTACTGAAAAGAAAGGTGCACCTTATTGATATGCGTAGCATTCACAATCCTTTAAGCTCTCAAAAAATTTTGAGGCATTGCATCCTAAGTATTTACACATATTGTGGAATACTCACTAAACATATATAGTTCATAATTTGTAATTACATTTTTCTTAGATTAGTCTACCCTTCATATATATTTCTTTCAATATTTTTTCATATATTGTATTTTACTATTTAGTATAGTTCTCGAGTTTGATTTATCACACTTCAAAGTTGGTTTGGCGTTCGAATTGAGTTTTCAAGCTGCAATTAAATCATTTTTAGACTTGATTTTTGTGCCAAAGATGGCACTTTCCCTTCATCATTTTTTTTAAAACTTATGTCCGATCCCACAGGTAAATGCATTTGGGATGGTGGAAATACTTTATTACAGGGTTTTTTTTTTTTAAAAAAAAAAGTTGTGTCCGGCCTTGCAGTTAAATAAAATCGTGACGAAGGGAGTATAATTATTAGTTCATCATTAGACGAATGGCACCAAATAGCGAGAGAAACCGATCTAATTTTGGTCAATGAAAATGGTGATGATAATTCATCACAATTTGAAAGAGACGGTGGATATGTATACATTCATAGATACATGATGTGAATAGGTATGAGTAGGTGAATTTTTTTCACACGAATAGATAGACTCATGATGAGTGGTGGTCTACCAATATACCATTTATCCCATAAATTTTTAACGGATGTGGATGCTACAATCTACCCTCCTAATATCTTCGACATCAATCCTGTCGAGCCGTGCATGATTCAATAGGTGGATCCCATACTGCTCATATAGTATGACACTTTGCTATGCATGACATTTAGTTCTTGTGATTTCAGATAGTCCATGATACCACTTATGCGTGACCCAATCACTAATGGATGAGACCGGGTCATTGGATAGACGTGGTTACTCATGATCGGTACACACCGTCTCGACGTGTAGGGTGCACCATTTTAAATTGAATACGTACACTATAGACTATATCACTATAGTAATAGTTGAACAAACTTCCAGCCAAATGATCACTTTGTCAATTTCACACTACACACATTACATGATTAAATGGTAACTAAAATGCAATACAATATTATTATGGAAAATTTGCAGCAAGCCTAAAGATACTACTACAATGTGCCATAGCTTTGGTTGTGATCATATTCCATTTCTCTCCGGCAATTTATCCTTTTTAAGCCATCGCAAACTCCATATGAATTCCGCACTACATGTCTACGTGTCACTAATATGCCAAGCAACCTGGCCAACAATAAGAATTAAGAAACATGAATCAAAATATTGAAAACAACCTCTCTGATACACAATGGGAAGGATCGAAGTGTGTGGTGAGTACTGCGTGTCATATTTTCAAGTGAGATTTAAAAGAAAATGATCTGGCTTTGGGAGAGGATTAACTGCATCGAGTGATTGTGATAATGGTAGAATAAGATGCAATGAATAGAAAAACTACTCAATTTCTTTAATTATCATACAACTCGATTTGACCTTAGTTGAAAACTATAATTACAGAAACATAATTGCACAATGCTAAACTGAAATGTAACCAATCTAGTGGATGAACACTATAGTAATTTTTTTATATAATAATTAAAAAGAAAAAATTCACATAGAATTTTGACACCTCTAATATGTGTAGGCTTTAGAACAACAAGAATATGAACTCCCCTTAATAATATATATGGATGGATTCGCTGACACCCATAGTAATTTATCCATGCATTGAACCCCAGATACTTGTATATCTTCGAATGTTTTTCCGAGCTGCATGAAATTATCATAGTGAACAGGTTTAATGGAAAATTTCAGACAAATTAACGTATGCATAAAACTTACAGTCATAACAACTTTGAATCATGACATGCTTGGTATCACTACAAAAAATATCGTGTACGTCAGTACGTTTGCGAATCGGCGGTGAGATTTTGGAGAACTTATCTGTGATTTTGCAGATCATCGGTGAGACTGAAGATATAATCCGTGATTTAGAAAATAGAGATAAAATGAAACGTTGTTGTGCAACTTGAAAATGGCCATGGAGTATGTGAGATTAAATATATAAAAGTATAGTATATTATTAAATAGGCGATACGTAGAGTATATGGGATTATTACGGTTAGGACTTTGTTAATTGTGCTAAAATTATGGGATATAAACTTTTAGTAGATTTTGTTATTTAATCAAGCTGCACTGTTATTGGAGCTATCTATGGATTAAGAATAAAAAATACATGGTATTCATGTATTTTAATTAATTTACCGGATGCATTATCGAGCTATCTATGACTATATGTAAGACCAAGATCATTGCAAGTACAATCATATGCCATTGCATGTGCTAATACATATCCAGAACGTTGCCTAGAATTACAAAGATCTATTCCAAAATATAACCAAATGGAGAAAAAGAATTACATGATGGTTAAGTGTCTTGATTATCACACTACAATCTCACTTAATCACAACTGGCCTCCAGTTAAATTAGCTAGCCATCTCAAGTCTACACAACACCTAGCTTGGTTGCAGAGTGCAGATTGCAGTTGCCTTGATCGGGTTCATCAGGATGAGACATCGATTTCTCTCACAAAGCAATAATTTGGCCTTCATGATATTGAATCACCGCTCCAATACAACCCACGCCTAAATTGAATATATCAATCACATTAAACACCACAACAAAAGTCATTAAAAAGCATAATCATAAGACTCACAACCGCAATTTATATCAGGAGACGATCCAGGAGACATATCGAAGCGAGGTTGATGATGGGAAATAATGTACTGAAGTACTTATATGAGAAGCCAATTGAAAATCATCCTTGCCCATTGAAGAACATCAACCTGCATGAGTTTAATTACGTAACAAAGTGATCAAACTAATTTTATACAGTAATAAAGTAATTAATTAGTCACATCGAGAAAATGAAGATTGAGAATGTGCAAACGAGAATTGGCCTGGTAGAAGACATGATGTGAGGGTTGTTTCGAACAATCTTATGTGAAGGATGAGTGATGAATCTCTATTTATAAATTAGTTGTATCCTATTGTTAGCAACAAATTGATGAAGACTCGAATATCATAACATAATTTATTTACTAAATCAAACACTATCCTATTAATTGAAGAAGAGTGTTTTGACTTGGTAGAAGCATTCAAAGTCTTTGCGGTTCTATTTTTAAGCAAACCCAACTAATGTAGATTAAATATAATTAATCCTCAAAAAACAAATTAACAAAAGTGGTTAAGAGAAAACTCAATCTTCTGAATAGATAAACACGAATAGATAGGATCTTCATAAATAGTTAATAATTTAATTAACAACTTACAATATATTACAATATATATATATAAGTTGACAACTATTGAAGTTAGTGCAATTGAGTACATAATTTAAGTTAAATTGAACTTATTTGTAATAAATATATAGATTAGACTTAATTTACAAAATACCACTATATTTAATCATTCTAATTCTAAGCCCTAATAAAACTTCAACAAAATCAGTTCACCAATAAAAAAAATTAAATTTTCTTTATAATTTAAATTTTAAGCCCTAAATCGACCAACAAAATCAGTTCGTCATTAATAAAAACAACAACAAACCAATAAATTAATCTTCTCCGTATTCTTTAATTGAATTGAAACAGATAAATTCGTACTAACCTAAAATCTAATACAACAACAATAGTACTTACACACATATAATTTTTCTATGATTTGTAACTATATACCATGCATAGCGTGTTCGCACACTCTAGTAATTAGATTAATTAAGGTTATACATGGGTGCAACATTAATCTTATTATCTACCTGCATCAACTTTAGACCAGTTTTATAACCAAAATATGTCGGCTCCTCAAAAATTTATCTCTATACAATATCATGAGAGATTTACTCTTACTCAAAAGGTTATTCTCAACAACTTTAGTCTAAGTTGTATCTATAGATATAGTTTAATTATACAACAAATCCGTATTGTATTCAAAATACGACTACGTTGGAACATCAAAGTAAGTATTTCGGGACAAATTTTCTCGAACTAAACCATTTTGTCTTCTCTATTATTAATGGATTGTATAATTATGTTCCTAACTGGAACTAAACCATTTTGAAATTAAACTATATATTAGTGATTAGCGCAAAAGAACATCTTTTTAAATTAAGACGTCATGAAGCGATATGTTATAATCTTGAACAAATGAAAATCGAAAAGTAGTGTATCTTCGAAAAGTGCCCTCATAATTACGCACTGAAACTCTTAGTTTATCTATGCTTATTGCAATAACCTGGAACTAAAGGCTTTGTTGAAATTATTGAAATTACAATGATAGTATGATAACCGCAATTAATTAACATAATCCTATCGATTAGAAACACGACCTGCGTATTTTTCTCCATAAAATCCAGGGAAGTAAAAATGAGCTGAAGCTTAACAGTGCAAAAAAAAAAAAAGGACTTATGGAGGTGATAACAACTATAATTTTGGTTTCTAACTCTGTACAATGTAACACACTACACTAAACATCATCGTTCTCTTATGATGGAACCACTCATTCACTTATTGCAAATTAATAATTCTCAGGTAAACTAAAGCACTCAACAGATAACAACGCTTCAAACAAATAATTTTAATATATTAAAATATAAAAGGAGAATTACATCATAGTGATAATCATAAGAGAACGATGAAAAGTATAATTGAATTACTATACCTCTGTCTATAATTGAACGCATACTACAAAGGAAACTCTAATAAAGAACACTGAATAATATGATAAGCATAGTGGTGTAGCTAAAAAGTTCACCGATGACGTCGTCTCTTCGAAATGCTAGTAATCGTGGCCCATGAGTTAGTAGATTGATGCGCAATCTTCTCGATAATGATAGTGAGCAAATCATCCGGCAAATCATCCGGCAAACGTTCAATAAAAGACTGGGGCGTTCTTGAAATTATTTATGTCGACATCAAACATAGATGAAAGCAGCTTAGTGGATCGATGGTACTAAACAGAAGTCATATGTTTCAATCGGCTAATAGACGGACTATAAATAATGCTAGTGTTGTGCGTGTTTGCTAAGTAACGGAAGAAGTGGGCTTATTGTTATGTAACAAACTTGACCCAATTGATGAAGTGGTTGTTATGCAACAAATTTGACCAAGTAGATAAATATGGTTCCAGAAAGAATACTGGTCAGTTTCTATACCAAGAAATGTGGGAAAACTTAACAACATTTGGAACGGCAGAAGTTTTGAAATAGAAAATTTTGGCTGATTAAAAATTCATTTTTTCTTTAATGAATTTAGAATTATCTAACAAACTTAGTCTCACGTGAAAGAAAATGTTGAGTTATTCCTAAAATATAGGAATTTGTTTAAACAACTACTGTTTTTCGGTGAGAATATGTGCAGGAAAAGAAAGATTTGAATATAGTGAATCTTTTTGAATGAGGAAAAATGAGTTAATTATAAATCATTTAATTTTGGAGGGAATTTGCCACCTAGGATTTTTGCATACGTGGCATATCTCTTCTTCCATTTAGATCATCACTTTTATCATATATATAGATTTTTATAACTGTTTTTATATGATTTAATATTAACTTTGAATCAAATGAAGGTTTTAAAAAGTCAACAAAAACTAATTGGGAAGCTATTCTCGGGACAGAGTAAATACATGTCATTTGTTGGTGAATTGCTTTACAGTCTGTAAATTAAAGTGTTGTGCAGACGACTTGGGGTCATTCCACCATTTGATGTCTCGTTTTTATGTGTTCGTTTTAAAATGGGTTGCAAAAGCTTTGTAACGTTATAAAATAAATGAGTGGATCAATCCTCTGGGTGAATGGGAGATTGGGCCAAAGAAACATGAGATTGGCTAATATTAGAACACTTTCACATTGTACTATTGTTAGTACATCATTCAAAATTTAACATGTGGCATAAATTTAATATTAAAAAATAGATTATAAATACATACTAGTACTAACCCGTGGCGTTGCCACGACATGTTTAACTTTTAATTAGAATTAAGTTTACAAAAAAAAATATCAGATGATCGAAAATTCATGTAACAATATTTAAAGGTTGAATACATTGAATTATTTGAAAGGGAATGCATAAACAATGTGTAACAAATCGCTGGAGGTATATCAATAATCGCTAGCTGCAAAAAAAAAAAAAAAAAAGCGATTAGAATTGAAATTAAAATAATACTCCCTCCGTTCCATAGATTTCTTTCCATTTTTCCATTTTGGGCGTTCCATTAAAAACTTTCTATTTCCTTTTATGGAAATCCACTATCTCCATTATTAATATTTTAATCTCTCTCTTTCATACTTTTTCAATTCTCTTTCTTACTTTTTACTATACACTTACTACTTCATCTATATAAACCCATTTTTTACTCAAATTTCTTAAAATTTGTGCAAAAACAAAATGGAAAGAAATTGGTGGAATGGAGGGAGTATAATTTTGATAATTTAAAGTTAAATTTATTTAATATAATAAAACATAACTCAAAGATTTCTAAACACCTCTTTGTACACGATGTTAGTCGTCGTATATGTTGGATTGCCTTCCTCATCCAGTGCTAAAACCTTGAGACCTCTCCAGCTGCTTGTGACTCTAGAAAAAGCCACATAGAGCTGGCCATAACTGAAAACATGCTTTGGGAGATATAGTCCAACATTAGATAACGATTGTCCCTCACTCTTGTTGATAGTCATCGCACAACAAACTGATATGGGAAATTGCCTTCGCTGAAATCTAATAGGAAACTTCATAAAGTCAGAAGGTGTGAGTACCATCCTATGTATAAAAACCTTCACTCCAGCGTTCTTCCCATGTACTATCTTCGCCTCAATAACGTGATTGCCAATTGCAGTAACAATCAACCGAGTTCCATTATGAAGCTCCGAGTACTGATCAATGTTCCTAAGAAGCATTATAGGAAAACCCACCTTAATTCGGATTATATGATTTGGTATTCTAGAAGTCCTAATAGTGTTTAGGAACTCGACATAATACAAATCTTCTCTATGGGCAATATCATCTTCATTAGGGCATATGCTATCGCAATTCATGAATTCGGTGGCATCACCAAGTAAAAGAGACATGATATATATAGTCCTTGACTTCCTGGACTATCTCATTGGTCGGACCAAGAATAGCTCTATCCTGGAAGTACCGACCATTGACAACATTGTGCAATATGCTAGGATATTGGCTCTAAACTATTGCAGCAATTGGTTCACCAGTAGAACGAATCAAGATATCATTAGGCAATTTAAATCCTACTTTACCGTCATTATCAACACCAACTTCACCATTTCCAACCTTCAACAACCAATCAGCAAACTCCCTAATACTTTCAAACTCAGCATGTGAGCGCCCAGATTGTAATTGAATAATACAATAAACATAATTAATATTAAAAAATAATTTAAATGAATTTCAAATATATAAATTGTATATGACACTTTTTAATTAATATAAAATGTTATAAAAATACTTGCTGGCGCATGTTCTTAGTGAGCTTCAACACACTACACGAACTCCAAAGCTTCTTCGATGACCAGAGAGATGTATGGACTATGTCCTGCTTGCTACCCTTAGGTATGACTGGCAGTATCTGTCCGGAATCCTCACGAAAAACGACAACCAATCCACCAAATGGGTTGTTCGATTCTCAACCATGTGACCTCTCATTATGTTCCTTAAACTGCGATCAAGACCCTCAAAATAAAACTTATTAGTCATGGGCACCTCATCCCAAATTATTAACTTTGTATTCTTCAAGAGACCTGTAAAATCGTTGCCGGGGGTTATCCTACTACACGTAGTATTTTCATCGACCTGCAAAGGAATATTATATCTGGAGTGTGCAGTACGGCCACCATGAAGAAGTAGAGAAGCTATACCACTCGATGCCACTGGGAGAACAATATCACGTCTGCCACGTAATGCAGAACACAATGTATTCCAAAAAAATGTCTTTCTAGTGCCACCATAACCATAGAGAAAGAAAACTCCACCACTACCAGAATCGACTGCATCCATAAAAGACGGTACACAGTCCTTTGCTCATCGGTGAGAGACGGATACAAACGGTTGTGCTGCTCGATCATATCATCAACATCGTAGGACATTTCTTCAAGTATCAAATTATTCATACCATTATTTATGACTACACTATCGGGAATGGGCATATCTTCAATATGACTCAAGCTAAACCCATTCTGAGAAAGGAACTCTTCAATCTCAGCAAGAGCAAAATTCTTCAATTGTTCTTCATTTAATTCGAGCTCTAAATTGAAATTTTGAGAAACAAAGTGAGCATGTTAAAGTATATAAACTTTATCGTAAAATTTTTAATTCAAATACAATATTGAAATTTATACCAGGATTATTCAATTTCATTCGCATGATGTACTGGATGTCGTCAGATAGATACTCCCATGTATTTTTCCAAACATGAAAATGCTAGGACATACTATCAGACTGTAGAGTATGGAGAACAAATGTCGAAGGAAGCGTCTGGAACCCCAAAAACTTGCTTCGTTAATAGCATGGATGTATTCTTTGTCCTCATCGAGCAACCCCAAAGCATAGCATTCATCGCGGTATGTTGGATGAACAACACCATCCACAATCTACAAATCCTCATAGCAAGTGGCACCCCTTATGTGATTCAACATTATTCGCATGAAATATAGGGGTCCGGTCTTAATTGGAACATGGTAAATTCTTCCAATTGTTGAAATTCTTCTTATCTCTCCATGTTTTCCCTAAAGGATACCATACATAGGGAACTCAGAATATATATACTTGCGTGCCACGGGATGATGTCTGTTGAATTCCGTCCATTTAAGGAACTTTGTCTCCACAACGGTATGCTTCTCCAATAAGTCAGTAATCAATTCACCATCTTTAAATGTGACTGACTTTTCACCTTCCATATGAAATGATAAACTCTCTACAGGTGGATCTCTATAATGGATATCATATCCCATTATTCGTCATATTGCCTCACATGCAGATACGTACCGGCAGTCAACATAATCATTCACCTCATCATCCACAGTTAGTTTTGCACCTATCATATCCACACCCTTATTAACGTACTTGAACAAATACTTGATTGAATTGGTCTTATTGCACCATTCAATATTTATGTGCGCCTGGTACTTCATAAACATGAACGGATTGTTCGGAACAATAAACCTATAAATGAAGAGTGAAACAACTTATTATTTTTTAATACACGTGCAATCAACTTCTATAAATATATATGGAATATAATTTAATACTTCAAGATTGATAGGTAAATATAAATTGCACCTGTTATCTATGATATTGTCATTCTTCTCAATAGTGGCCCCAGTATCACGCCTCCTATACACAGGATAGCCATTACAATCGAATACAGTCCGCTCATTATACGACATTGAAAATTTCTTAGAGCATTTCTTTCCATCATGCATGCAAGGTGAAGTTGAATTCTATGGTCCGCACGGTCCATGAACCATATACTGAGAGACAGCTTTGTATAGCTCCGGATTAAGTTCCTTATCAGGTATCTAAGCGCTAATGAAATCATCTATAGAACTTGGATGGTAACTTGGATGCAATTCTGAAATTCTGTGGAAATCACCGTTTCTTTGCTCCAGGACAATATCACGGGGATCCATGTCGTACTCATCGTATCCTGATAATTTATAAATGAGACAATGTTAAATTCATTAAAAGTACTTAAAATATATAATATCCCTTTATACAAATTAGTCATATTCAAACATACCAACAATTAATGCAGCTACTTCAGAACATGTTGGTAGATTGTACATGCGTCCATCATGTGATCTCCTTCCAATGAGACACAACTTAACATTCATATCGTGATTTTCCTTGAAGCGTTCAACAGCCATATGAAAATTCTTTGCAATTGGATTATCTTCATCTATCATATTCTTTAGATCATCTACAATAGTTGATCAATCGCAGGAGCAGTTTTTGAGCTATGGAAAATAAAATACAAATCTCTTTATATAGAATAAAACATGTATATATTATAATTAGCGGGAAAAAAGATGGTTAGTACTACTTCCTCTGTTCTTTTTAAATGTTTATTTTTTGCCATTTTGAGAGTTTTTTAAGTTTAACGTTTCCTAAAAAGGAAACCCACTATCTCTACTTATTAATTTTTTAAACACTCTCTTTCATACTTTATATATTCTCTCACTTACTTTTCTTATTCTTCATCTTACTTTTTATCACTTACTTAATATTTATTTCATTTTCTTAAAATTTACACAAAATCAAAAGGTAAACCTTGTAAAAGAACGGAGGGAGTAATATAAATTCAAACCCAAAATACCTGACAACACCAATCCGATCTTGAGTTTCATCCTCGCCGCAATACATATACAATTGTGAAAACTTAGGAGATTCACCTACTTTAGGTAACAAACTACCCATCAGATGATAGTTATTTCCACGGTTTATCTTAAATACCATGTCCATTGTTGACTGAATGGTCTTGGATTCACCCATCGAACTAAAGGCGTACATCATATTATAAGCACGTATGTGCTCAATATAATTACGACTTTTAATGTGCCTATTTTATAGAAGATCACGTAACAGACGTGGGGGTTGCTTGAGGAGAGGAAGTTGTATTTTACCATGACTACAACACAAACCAAACTTCGGATTGCTCAATGGAGTACTTTTAATCCACTAATCAAACCACATAAGCGCACCGCAAAATTCACACGGGTATGTTGGATCACCCATATCCTGGTAAGCTAATCAATGAAAAATAACAATGCCAAATTTTTCTAATTTTGGGTTAATATAAACGATCATATGTGGGTTTTATTAGATAATTAAATTTACCTACTACCGATATGCCATGATTTCTTCGCGCAACCATGTCCTTCTTGTCATGGATTTTTTTCACAGCTATCTTTCGTGATTCCTTAAGTACCTAAAGATGTGATGGTTCTCCAATGATGTTTCTTCGCTGTCTGAGAGTATATTTATCCAGTAACTGCTTTATTCGCTTTTCTGCAAGCCCTTCAACATAAGGAGGAACTGTTATTCCTGCATACACGAAATAAATATACACAGATGTCACTGGCATTTAATTGTAGGTTTTATAATAATTTATAAGGAGTATATAACTTGTAAAGAGTTTTGAAATAGTAAAAAAATTTGTGTTTCATTAATTTACTCACTGTAGCCTCTAGGATCTTTGTGATACATAAAATAATCAAACGGATGAGTCACGAGATGTCTTCTCATTGATATAGTAAATCTCATGTTCATTTTGTTGAACCTTGTCACTGCTTTGTAATCTTCATCATATTCCCTAAATATGTATTTTTCAGATGTCAATTCTATATATTTGATGTAAAAATAAATATATTCAAATATTTGTATTTGAAAGATGTGAAAATCTTACTTGAGCAATTATCCTTATTTGAATCTGTGGCATCAACGGAAATATCCATCCTAACTTGAAGTAGAACATCTGGCCCAATAGTTAATTGTTTGTCGGGTCTAACTGATGTAGAGCTCTCAGGAATATCATAGGTATTAGGTTGAGTCAAAAGAGCATTGCCATGAACTATAATACATACATGAATATAATATTAGACTAAATAACACAAAATGTGGTATTATATAAACATAATATGAAATATATGAAAAATATTACCATCTGTGACACAACTAAACGGAGAGTAGCTTGGAGTCAAGATATTGCTTGCGGTTTGAGATTTTTAATTTTGACCGCATTCGGTATTATTGTATCCACAGGAGTGTGCTGAATTGGTAACAACACTAATCAAAAATAACATAAGACAAAAATTTATAGTGAATTAAAAATACAAAAAACTTTGGAAATTATAAATTCTAAATTTACCATTAGTAATGTCACTCAAAGGTGATACTTCATCATGACGTCCTTGAATGTTTCTTTTCACATTGTTAATTAGTTGGAGATCCAGGTATATTTTCTAGAAATTAAAATCAATACAATCATTATAGCTAATATTCTAAGTAACAAACATAAGTATACCAAGAATTAGACATAAAAAAAATATATTACCATTAGTAACATCATTCAAAGGCAAAGATGCACTCGTATGGTTGGAAAATCTAATCCTTTTTTCCATTAGGAGTATTTCCATCTTTAAACGATGGGGGACGATTCCTCGATTCCACAAAATTGCCACATCCCTTTTCCATCGTATATCTACTACTAGAAATGATAAAATAATCATCATATTTTAGCAGGTGTAGAGATGTCTATATATAGATAAAGGCATAAAAAAAAAGTAATTAAAAAATGTACTCAATAATAATCAAAATTAAGTACAAACTTCTAATATAAGCAAATAAACTAACTAAAGACCCAGGATAAAGTAAATTGAAAGTCGCAGTCCTCAATAAACTAACTAAAAAAATTCATATTATATGTCGAAAATAAAATCGAATTAATGAATATTATATGCAGCTTGCGTTTGACGACTGACATGCAAGCTTCTCCATGATGGTAATGAGTATATCGTGTGGCAGATTATCCATGGGGCCAGAATCGATCATCTTCATTCTGAACGCGCTAGCCATTGTGTACCATAGCTTAATAAAGTATGTAAATAGGATGACTTTATAAATCAATTGTTTTGTGAAAGAATTTGGCACATAGGATTTTGTCCTATGTTGCAAGCTTCTCCTTTCAATATCATCACCACTTTTAAAATATATATGGATTTTAAATTAAATTATTGTAATATACATTTATACCCTTTACTATAAATACATATTATTATTGAGTTTTAATATATTATTCCCCGTTCCAGATCAAATGTCTTGTTTTGACTTTTTACTTTCAACAAACTTGAACTTTGACTGCAAATTAATCTTAACCCTAATAGCAAAATGTTCAATTAAATTATATAGTGAAAACTTTTGAAATAAAGTTTCATTATACAATTTAAATGATCATTTTGCATTTAAGGTTTATGATTAATTCGTAGTCAAAGTTGAAGTTTGGTGACCGCAAAAAGTCAAAACAAGACATTTGATCTGGGATGGAGGGATATAATTTAAAAAACTACCCATCCTCCTCACCTCCTTCTCCTCGGTGGGACTCCGGCGAACCTCCGGACCTCTCATGTCACCATTGAGAATGTTACCCATACCAACAAGGCCATACCAACAAGGTGTACTTTCCTTTTCGATAATCCATCCATATTTAAGCGTGCTTACTCTGGAGCAATCTTATGATGGATGACTAACTGAGAAGTCTCTTAATTTGCGCACGGGTGGTGACAAAGTGCACGCGAAAGGCCATGTGTTGGTACATTAAGGCCAACATATTATATGGAGAAATGTCTAGCTATGAGTAATTACGCCGGCCCAAAAGATCAAAGCTCGATGAATTAGTGGTGGAGTCATAGTGTAAAATTGATTTTAATTGTGAAACATATATAGGTTGGAATTGCTTTGGGTTGACGGAAGTCAGGAAACAACGTATAGTTATCGATTTAATCATCACTATCTTAAAATACTTATGATATTTTTGGTTTGGCTGATAAAGTAGCTCATTTTCCAAAGTTAATTCTCTCTGGCCATCCTTCTTTCCGTGAGTAAGACATTCATAATGATTTTATGTCTCATAGTAATCATTCTGTTGTTGGCCCTTCATAATACACTAAATCATCACGTGTGAACTTCATGATATCCAGTTCTCCCATATTTAGATACTTCGACAACTACTTCAATGTACTTTCCAACAAGTGCTAGCTAGAACATAGAGAAATTTTACTCGAGTTCAAATCACAACTACAAACATTATAAATCCACCAAATACTACTCCATCCATGATCCACCAATTTGAAATAGTCACCTTCTTTTGGGCTGACGTACTAGCTAAAAAATACGTAAATAAACATTAGTGGTTTTATTTAAAACATTATAATTTCACTTAAACCCTTGTCACATCATTTTTATTTTATGTTTTGGGCTCTCAGTAATTAAGCTATAGATTATGGGTTTGGCCCGTATACGTTAGATTATCATTAAGTTTATCTATTCTATACAAGCCACACACTCATGTACATAGGCTTAGTTCGATTTAGGAGGAAGTCTGTCTCTTCGCATGTGTTAATTCCCGAACTTTCCTTGCGCTCTTTCTAAAAGTTCATTTTTTTTCTTTCTTTTTTTTTTTTTTTTAGTATTGAAGGAAAATCATGCCCTTAGGCTACATCAGAGGCCAAAAGTGCCCGCAAATTAATTTGACGGGATATGATCCAAAAATCCATCCTCGTCATTACAATTATTGGAGTTCTTAGCAAGTGAATCTGCTACTATATTACCGCTTCTCGGGATCCAACGAAAGACATAGTTCCAGGGCTTATGTAGACAAGCTTTACATTCATGTACCAGTTCCTGCAGCTGATCATGAAGTACTTCAGTACTCATAATGGCCGTGTAAATTGAGAGACAATCTGTCTCAATTTCAATGTTTTGTGGTCTTCTTTCTAAACGTTCGTTTATTATTAAAAGTTGGGTTAATTACAGAAACACCCCCTGTAAGAGTCCGAAATTACAATTTCCTCCAAACATATTTGCACACCCCCTGCCGTTAGTTGACTAACGAAGTCAACCTCAGTCAACGTTAGTCAACAAATCTTACTTTCAAACCCCAGTTGACGGTTGACTTTTTTAATGGAATTGACGGCTGACATCATAATGACGTCATTAATAAATCGTGAATTTACGAAATTGCCCCCATCAACTTCTACACTATAACCCCTAAACTCCAACACATTCACTACACTACTTCACTTTTCTCAACAATCTCCCAATATCTTCCACCTTCATCTTTCAATTACACCTACAAGATCTACATCTTCAAGGTACAATCGGTTAGGGTTCTAATTATTTTGAGTCCTGCAAGAGATTTATCAAGATCGACTAGTATCAAAACAAATCTTGTAAAATAGATCTACAGATCTTGGTCACATTTAACTCCGCCATAATAGTTTCGGAGGAATGGTATCGTCCATGGTTTCAAATTCTTCCTTTTCAATCAATTTTCTTACTTTCTTCTACTTTTATTCCGTAAATTACATTTAAATTTCCTTGTTACTTTTTTAGAAAAATCTATGTGTTTTTTTTTCAATTTGACTAATCTTACTTTGGGACCCCTCGAGGACAAAGTTGGAAACCATCAATCTCTATGACGTCATAAAAAAATTTGCTGATATAAAATTTTTTTTTTCAGAAAAAATATTTTTTTTACAAATCTTACTTTCAAACCCCAGTTGACGGTTGACTTTTTTAACGGTTTGACCGTGTTGACTCGTTGACTGGCGGCAAAAGTTAACGGCCATGAAACCCTGAGCAAAGTTCACGGGGGAAATTGTAACGATCTTTTGGAACCCCTAGGTTTCAGGGGGGAATTTGAAAAAACGAGAATCTTACAGGGGTGAAAGTGTAATTAACCCTTAAAAGTTAGAGGTTTTCATAACTCTTTTATTATTAAGTGCAACATGTTATCAATATTTCAGAATACACCGCTCATTGGTTTTAGGAACTCTCGTGAATAGATTGGTGTGTTGTAGATCAGTGTCTGTTTAGAGATATATATCTAGAGTTGTTATTTTTTATTTGTTAAATGATCTATATCCATTAAAGGATTTGTGTGTTTGAACCAATTGAAACGAGATCGAATATAGAAGGCGGCAATGCAGAAGGCTTAAAGTGATGGTGGGGCAGTAATTGTGAAAAATCAGTATCGTGGATAGGTTAATACGAACCTAATAATTAATGACAAGATTGAATATAGAGGAAGGCCATGGAGAAGGTTTAAGCTAATGGTTCGACAGTAATTGTGAAAGATCAGTATCGTGGATAGATTAATACGAACCTAATAATTAATGACAAGATTGACTAATTACATGCTTTTCAAACAAATATGATGAACAAATCTTGGTCCCCGGCCAATTCACATGTCGAGAGCAACTGCAGGATTCCTTTTCTTTCTTTTTCCTTTAATAAAAAACTATCATTTCCCACACATCCACAGTTTATCTCCGAGTAACTTTTTTTTTTCTTAATTGCAAAAAAATTATAAATTTTATTGACTCCATCAGTTTCTTAAAATATATCCAGTTTACTATTCATGCATATAAATTAAGAAGAGTAATATTATAACAATATATAATACATGTATGGTTTACTTTATGACTTTATTGATTGTTGGTTTGATTGTTTAAGTCTATGTTTTAAAAGCCGGAACCGGAGGTTGAGCCGGCCACCCTCAAAAAAAGGTTAAACCGGGTCGGACCGGTTCACCCGGATAGAGCCGGTATGACGTCATATATATATATATATATATATATATATATATATATATATATATATATATATATATATATATATATATATATATATATATATATATACCCCCTAAATTATTGATATTAAATTAAAAGGTTCCAAACATAGATAGATCATAAACATAAACATAAACATAAAAAGTCACAACTTCAAATCATCATAAAAATGACATCAAGTCATACACATTACAATCATAAAAGTCTACAAGCAATTAATGAGATAATAGAGTTCCAAAGATCAAACTCAACAATAATACGAGAGTTCAACATCATCGTTCTCATTTGTTGTAACATTTTCCGCATTTCCTAAATACAAAACATATAGATTATATAATGACCAACAAAATGAATAACTAATAAATAGAACAAACATGAATTTTATGTTTGATTTGCATTATAAAGTATAAACCCAATAGAAAACTCAAAATATACATAACAATTAACAATAAACTCAACAATAAAATATATTTAATTTATATAGTTCAAGAATAAAAAATACAGGCACAAAGAAAAAAAAGGACATCTTTTTTTTTATTCTAGTCGAGTCGTGAGTGCAGGGCTTTTATTTTTTTTAAATTAAAAACTTTTGCAAAAACCTTTTTCCTAAGTTCGCACTTTTGGGTTTAGTTGAAAAAAAAAAAAAGTCCAACCGCCAATGACCGGTTTTGGGCGAGTTTGCGTTTAGGCGTGACTCAATACCGGTTTTTTAGACCTATTTGGGCCGGCCAAGACCGGTTTAGCGGTCCGACCGGCCGGTCGGACCCGAATTTTAAAACATAGGTTTAAGTTACTTTACTTTATTAGGAGTAGTGGAGGATATAAAATTATATAATTGTTACTAAAATGGCATACTTGTTCCTAAAATGGCAAATAAATGAAAGTGAACAACTCCAACGGGATACCCAAAATGGCAAAAGTGGACAACTTCTATGGGACTGAGGGAGTATGTTGTTAACAAAAAACATCCATGTTGTTAATGAAAACATCTACGTTGATAATAAAATGCATTTTATTGTTATGAAAAAACATCAGTCCTAACAACACATAGACGTTTTGATTAACAACTTAAATGTTTTTATTAACAACATATGTCCGTCGATAGATAATTAAAAGGAAAGTCATATTAGTTTAGATAAAGTACATACCATGTGAGTTACAGTTTGAACATCTGAGTTCTGAAGACTGATGAAGATGGAAACATTGACTGGGAACATGAAACCTAATGGGAGCCGGAAATAGTTAGTTAGAAATATGTTCAATCCTCTAAGGACTCTCTTAGTGCGTGTTCTAAGGCGCACTGTGGTCTCAGGGACCATTCCATAGGAGGTCCGACCCCGCCAGTTACAGGGGCCCGCCTCTCTAACGGGATAAGCGTTGTGGCACAAGAGAAGTTTTGGTCCGGACCCCTCTAGTTCAACCCAGCCTTACCACATGACCAACCCCTCTTGCTGAATAAGCAGATAAAAGGAGACCAAATGTCCGTCACTAGCCTAGGATCGGACGACCTCCGGGTCGGACTCCTCACCACAGAGAACCAAGTGTACAAGTCTGACGAGACAAGATCCGTACCTGAGCTTGACAATGGACCTTCACACTTACAGAGGATTAAGACAATCCCCACTACTAGTAAGAATGAAGTGATCTTGGTTCTGATCCTTGGATCGGACATGGTTCCGGGGCACCGCTTAGGAACGAACACCGCCGCTACTAAAGTCTACTCAGGCTGGTAATATGTCTACTTTTCCCTCAAAGGCCCAAAAGTGGGTCAAGTCAACCTATTGGGCCATGGGCCTAACAAGGCATTGGTGGCACAATCTGAAGCGTACACTTTGCACGATCTTGCAAGTCCCTCCATTCTTGATAGAAAACTATAAATATGGCACAAGATCCCATAACGCGAGGTAAGTCATTAATCTAAAATCATACCCAAACACTAAACAGAGCAGGCATTTAGCTCATCTTCACATCTTCATCATACACTTTTTCCAAGTATACATGACAGTTATATTATTAATCTCGACATAATAATATATCTCAAGTGTCGTAATTTCACCTTTTGGTAAATTGTAATTTAGTCCATGTACTTTAATTCATTACCAGAACCGGTATTCCAATTAATTACATCTTAGACTTCCAGGTCTAAACGTGAATGAATCGAACAACATTCAAAGTATTAACACCTTTTAAAACATATAAACGAATATAATAAACATGTTTGTTAATTATTCTACTTGTACAGTAATGTTGTCGCTAAAGAGGACGATGGACCTACCAACTCTAGGCCCCTAACATGTACTTCTTCTACACATCCCGGTCCTCGGGACTCAGAAGATCCTCATGTTAAACCTCATCAAGTCACCACTATACTAGTGAGGTTGCACTCCCTAAGATGTAGAGTATCTTATTCGATCAATCGAATAGTCCACAGATGATAGTATCAGATTATTCTGTGACTATGGACAAACTTGTTTAATCATATATTCACATATAAGATCCTTCAGAGTTGACTCGTAATACGAATGTAGGTAAGATCGTTGACCTTGTTTCGTTTACCTCTTTATCCATGAATAACATTGGTTCTATACAAGGAACCCAGGTTCCATTTAAGGAAATTGAGCTCAAGACTTCTACTGGTAATCCTAAACCAACTTAGCATGGGAGTCTAACTTTTATCCTCGTTTTACCGAGTAATGAATCCAGTATTTTCACACACGTTCACGTCTACTTGAAATTAAGTAACCCAAGTAACTAAGATCGGTTTCACACGTTGGTGAACACTCCCTAGTAACTCAAGGTTAAATAGTGACACGTATTAGTTCGTCCATGTGAAGACTAACTAGATATGTCGCATCTGATCCCTGGTGACGATACTAATAGTGAGCCAATCACTAAACCTTATTCAATGGTATTTGTTAGTGAATGCTCGCTTCTCGTCGTATCCAGCCATACTCCCTCCGTCCCGGGGAACTTCATACATTAGGGTTAGCGCGCAGTTTTATGCGAACAGTTAAAGTAATGATAGAATATAGAAAATGTGGGGAAAAGTGTACTTTTAGTGGCAAAAGGTGTAATTTAAGTGTAAAGTTGAGATTGTTTATTATTTGTTGGGTGTGGGGTAGCTTCCTTTTTTGGAAATGTATTAAAAAGCTCTGTGGGACGACTAAAAATGGCAAATGTATGAAGTTCTGCGGGACGGAGGGAGTATGTGATTTATCCCGAAATCATATAAGTGTAATTCTTGTCTGATCGCTCACTAGGACTCATTTGGTCGAGGAATACACTAACGACTTTATCCTCTTATCTCAATCCTAAGGATACGACATCGTCGTTGATTGTTTAATGAATATCATCCTTGCAAGTCTAATCGACTGTATACATCCCATGCATACTAGATTTGACTTGAAGGTCGCATGATAAACATTTGGATTTCAACATATATGTCTAAGTGTATATACTCATATATAAATGCAGAATAAACACAATCAAGGAATTTGTATAATACGATTCGTTTTATTTCAGCTACCAAAATATGGTTTATTACAATTGATTTTGCTCTACGGTCATAACTCTACCAACACAGGTACAACTAGATATGCAAAATAAATCTTCTAAAGTTCATGTGGCGACTATTATAGGAGGTGTTACATGCAAAATTGAGCCAACATTGATGTCAGATGTTGTGATTGCACAGACAACAACACCACTAGTTGTTCCAGAGACTTTTGAAGATAGTCAACACTCGCAAACAATCCATTTGGGTGTTTCACAGGTAGCAAGGCAACCAACAAGAAGAAAAATTGGGATTACAACAGTGAATCAAGTTAACATGAGTGATTATCAACTGACAAGGGATTAGAGTTCCCAGAAATACAACTTCAAATGAAAATCATAACTTGAAATACTTTGTAATGCATACGTTGAGGAGATATAATACCATGAGCCATATAGCTACAATCAAGCTATCAATTGTTCTAGTAAAGACAACCGGATCATTGCTATACATCAAGAGCTGGTATCTTTGGAAAGGAACCATACCTGGGAGATTGTGACTAAATCTAAAGGACAAAGGTTAGTTAGATGCAGGTGGATATTCAAGAATAAATTAGGAGCTGAGGTTGGTGAGAATATAATATTCAAAGCAAGCCAGATGCATGGGGTTTCATGCAAAGAGATGCTACACTAAAATCTTCTCCCATGTGGTGAAGCACAATTCTATTTCTATAAGAATCTTATAGGCTATGGTATTTTAGTTTGGTCTGTTTCTACATCATATGTATATCACTACAATATTGCGTGGGAAATCAAATGAACAAATCTACATGGTTGTACCTGAAGGGTTGAATGTGGTTGATAAGGCGAGTGAGGCATGTTTACTTCTCAAATCACTGCATGGGTTAAAGCAGAGCCCTAGGCAATGATATAAGAGATTTGATACTATCATGGTTACAAATGGTTTTAGAGTATGTGGTTAAGATACTTGTGTTTACTTCAAAGGTGAGAAAGTTGCAGATATGATTCACTTGCTTATATATGTTGATGTCATGATCTTAGCTTGTAACTGATGTGCACTCGGAGATTTGATTTCGTTGTAGAACCCGCAATCCCTAAATACAATCAAAGATGAAATTTATTTATGTCGAAAGTCTTCAAATCCACAGTTTATAGCGGAAAGCTGACTCGGGATGTCGTTCTCCACGTGCACATAGCATAGGAACAAGCAAATATCGTATGTAAATTGTATGCACAAAGTAAACAGATTATTGCAGAACAGGTGATTAGATCACAGTAAACCCTAATTAACTTGATGTATTCGATGGTGGGAAGGTGTAAAGGACCCCCAACCTCCCTCTAGCTACCCTATTCCCAACTTCCTAGTTAAAATCCTCCGCGATTACGTCTAACGACAGCAGGGCATAATAATATGGTGTTGATGTGCACTCAGAGATTTTGATTTCGTTGTAGAACCTGTAATCCCTAAATACAATCAAAGATTAAATTTATATTTATCGAAAGGTCAAAACACACAACAATAGTGGTAAGTTAACTCGGGATGTCGTTCTCCACGGACACGTAGAATAGGAACAAACAAGTAACGATTTGATTACGCGTGCAGACAACAAACAGATTAAAGTAAACAGAAGATTGAATCACAATTAAACCCTAATCTAGTGATGAAATCGAAGATGGTGAAGGTGTAAAGGATCCCCGGCCTTCCTTTTACTATGCTACTCCCAACTTCCTAGTTAATATCCTACGCGATTACCTCTAACGACAGCAGGGCATAATACTATGGTGCAGGAGGCGCAGTTGGCACGAGTACCCCTACTCAGTTCAATGAAACTACTGTGCCACTCAGCAGAACATCACACCACGAAGGATGTATAGAGTTGTATAACCACGATTTACGTCTAATAACTTGTTGGTCCAGATAACGGCAAAGTAAAAGACTAGAGGGGGGGGTGAATAGTCTTTTAAAACTTTTGTCGATAAAAACTATTTCTCAGATATCTGAGTAGCTATCTGATACTTAGAATCAGAGCGCGGAAGACTTAAGATAGATAAGTGCAGAAACAGTTAAAGTGTGTGTGTGTGTTGCTGAAATGTAAATACAGAAAGGTAAATAACACATCAAGTATAGTGGTATCTGGAGGTGGCGTAATCCTCCAACTAATCCACTTCGGTCTTCCAGAGACCTAGAATTCACTAGAATAGATAATTGAGTTCTCCTTACAAAAATCATATTCTAAGATTCCTTTAAACAAATGGTTCCCAACCAAATGTTCCCCCTGAGTTGTTCCCCGGCTTTCTCAGCCAAGTACTTCCCTGCATCGTAAACCTTTTTGAGTTATTCCCTAGCTTCCCAAGCTAAGTACTTCCTATACTCAATAACCTTGGAGTTATTCCTTAGTTTTCCAAATCAAGTACTTCCTATACTCCGGTAACCTTGGAGTTATTCCCTAATTTTCCAAACTAAGTACTTCATGTACTCCACGCCAGTTATGGTGTTGGTTTCGGTTTGAGTTGTCAGATGAGCTTCTTTAATAACTTATTCAGTTATTCAGATAGCTCTGTGAATCAAGTATACTTAATACACTTTTCAATGTATGGTATCTTGTTCTTTTTACTGACCCAAGTCTTAGATAAGTGTTTAAGAGAATGAATCTCAGATACTTGATCTTTCGTTTCAACTCTTTCACAGATAGCTATGCTTGTTTAGGATCAGGACTCTTAGAAATTCAGTGTTACTCAAGATCAAAAGCTTTGGTCGCAACAGTAAGCTTTGAGGATAAGTAATTTGCTTTGAGAGAGTAAGATGTTCAGTAAGTTCTGTGTAGTTCAAGGTGTCAGTATCTTCTCAAGCAGTCTAAGTGTTGATATTTATAGATGAATTTGAGTGCCGTTTGAACAGTATCCGTTAGGCTCAAATTCAAACTATTGATATCTGTGTATAGTACTGTAGCAGGTTTTGTCTTCTTCTTCAGAAGCTGCCGTTGCTTTTATTCAGACATCTCTGTCCGTGCATTAAATGCATTGTACTATACTTTTTGTCCTGTAGTGTCAACGGAACTATGCTTTGTATCAGAGACTAGTAATATCTGATTCTTTGCACGTCCTTATCTTCAATCTTCAGATACCACATTTATTGAAACAACTTTGTTTGCAATATATATATTTCTTTTTCAGAAATGTGGTTAAAGCTCAAGGTATCTGAGAATAGATATTTGTGGACACTTTCCTTGTTTTCAGATAGACCTTTTATTTCTCAGATATCTCTTGTGACACAGTTTGTTTAAAAACTATTTGTGTCTTCAAGATATCTGGCTAAGGTATCTGAAAAACTGTTTCAGTAATCTTGTGCAGTTTCTTCAAGTCTTCAATGTCGTTGAGCTTGTTCTGCTTGGATGTCTTCTTCTTGGTCTTCTCTTCATAAAATAAAAATTACATTTTGAGACCTAACATCCTATACAAGATTAGCTAGACTATCATACTTAGTGGGTTTCCTCTTTTACAATGTTCAAGTGAACCAAGAGTACTAATCACCTTTCTAAGACTACGATAAGTCATCATGTTGCTGATCAAAATCTAAACAGATATTTCTAACAAAATATCTAACAAATTTCCTAACATAACTATTCCATTAATATATTACGGTATATAAAGAAGTTGCAAAAGCAGAGTTACGGAGGTTTGCATTTACAAGAGAAAGTTAGTAACTCATAGTATTCTAAGACAAAAATCGAAAAACAGAAAAGAAGAAGAAGAAGCAGCTTAGTCTCTGATGTCTTAGTGCTACTTCTAGGGTTTCCTCCTTCTGGGTACCTGACGGCCAGCGGTTTTGGTGTTTCACTTCCCCGAGGACTGGTTCTATCTCAAGAGAGTTGCTTTATGAGCGGTGTAGAATTATGAGACGAATATTGAATCTTGGGCAAAGAACGAGGGTCTAAAAGCGTGCAAAATCGCACATTTCATGGTCACACACACACACACACAGATATATATATATATATATATATATATATAATTGGGATCATTGAAGTGGAGGAGTTACGCAAGTCTGAGTTTGATATGAAGAGTCTAGGAGTGACAAAAGAATATCTTGGGCATCGATATATGCTTCAGGAAAGATGGTGGGCTAATATTGAATCAGGTTGCATATCTTATCAAAGTTCTTGAGAGATTCAACATGCAGATGCTAAGATCATGTCAACACCTATCAGTGCACAAATAAATGTTTCATATATGTTCTACTGAGGAAGAAGAAGTTGAGTACATAAAGAAGGTGCCATATGCAAGTGCAGTTGGTTCCATTATGTATTCAATGGTGTGATGGAGGCTTGATCAAACTCATGTTATGAATCTTGTGAGTGTATATATGGACAATCTGCGCAAAGTTCATTGCGGTGCACGAAAGGGATTTGTTAAGACATGAAGTGGATAAGGGAAGCATAAAGATTCAGAAGATCAAGTTTGAGTAGAATCGAACAGATTGTTTTACCAAACCTGTTCATGGGTATAAATTGGGAGTTTGTTATTTTTTTCTATTTATTAAGGGAATAGTTAAAGTCATCAATCACCCTAGGTTTAGGTCAATAGTCAACACGAACGGTTGCTTTTTGCCACATAGTCAGAAATCTGGTGACATGGAGTTAAAAAAATCTTAATAGAATAAAACTTCCAACCTAGAAATAGTTAATGGATCCATCTACACACCCAAAACTTTTAAATTTTCAGCCAGCCTAGTATATTTGATGGATTGAAATTTTCATTTCCCCATCAATAAAATATCAATGGGAATTCTATAAAATAATATAGACAACTCTTTCTAACTATTAAACTCCTTGTATGTTGCCGTTGTCTTCTTTTGCAGCCTTGAAGTCTTTTATAAGTCTTAAAAAGTTTTGAACATTGGAAGGGATGAGCTGAACGTTGAGTTTGTTTTGAATTCGCTGGAAAATGTTCAACATTTGATTATTTGTGGTGGATATATTTTAAGATAAAGTATTTCTTTCTCAACCTATATAATATCTCCATCTTAATATTTACACTTTAAATTGTTCAATAAGTGTTTTACTCTTACAATTAATAATCCTGCAAAAACAAATAACAAAAATATCTAAGATATCTCTGTAACTAAAGTCGATCAAAAGAAGTCTTCTATTAATTATGAACAATATCTTTTAAATATATGTAAATCTTATTTAGTTAAGAGATTTTATTCCAATCAATAAATACCCAAATAGTGCAGAAACCCAGATTTTAAAAGGGAAAAAACTTGTAAAACATTTTTTTACCAGAAAACATGTTGTTTATTATCATATAATGTCCATAAAGTATGAGCGACATTAACTTCTAGACTACCGCATTTCAAAAGCCCGCACATTGATCAAAATCAAATTTGATTTGCACAACTTTATATGGATTTATCATCACGCTGGAATTTGACCTTTGAGTAAGCAAATATTTTGCATTCCCCTTGACAAAAAGATAACTTCATTAGGATAGGCAGGGACAGGGTCAGGACACAAAATAACATGTTACTTATAATCATTTAAGTAACAAGTTAATTTTATAATAAGTATCACTTATACCCTATAATAACGAATACGATATCGATTTTTGTACAAGCCAAATAGATAAAATATGATTACATAAACTTAAATTTTAACCACGATGCATACTCAAATGTAAAATATCACTTCCAGTGGAAATGTTTGACAAAAACTACGGTAACTATAAAAGAAAATTAACAATTGATTATGGCTAGCTAGTTCATGAGTACCTCCACCCCTAAGTATATCGAGTGGTATTTTGAAACTTTTCCAAACTCGAGAAACTGGATAGAGTATGAATATCTAATAGTAAAGAACGTGACTTAACCAAGGCAATCCCAACTCTTAATGTGGAAAACGTTTATTCCTCCTTCATCCAAAACAGATTTTGGATGATACTTAATTCGAATCTCTTGCATAGTGGCTCACGAATATTCACTTTTTCTTCATAATTTCCAACATTTAGTACAAGGAACTGTATCTTGAAACCTTTTGAATCTCTTTATGTGTACGGGTATCCTGTACTTCCGTCTCTCGGTATCAACATCACAAAAGGAAAAATAACACAACCCCTTAACCAGGGGCCAGCGGAACTCACCCCTTGAGTGGGCTGGACAAGTTGTGGTTCGACACATGAAGAATAAAACAGTTAGGCGGTTTCGTCATGGGCAGGCAAGCATTAAATGCAAGAGATTTCAGGTACACGTATCAAATCCAAATATTGCATATCATATGACAATATAAAATACTACTAGTAGTCTAGTACAGTGGTCTAATTGAGAAACTGACTACGTGCAAGTAATTCTTTTCTTACCTGATAGTTACCATAAAATGACAGGTTTCCAAACTTGCATTCTTTCACTTTCATCTCTGATGGCTTCGGATAAAAGGAAATAAGCTAGCTAGCCCATACTTTGATTAATTAATTTGTTGCTTTGAAAGAAATTCTCTATAAACTACATACTATATCTACTCCATTTGCATGCTTGAGATGGAAGGAAAAGTACTGCAATGAGAAAAAAGGGAGAAAACAGGATTCTTGATTTAATTGTTGCACATGTAAACATTTAATGGAATTGCCTATTTTGATCAGCCATATGGGACAGGAGCTGAGCTTCGGCCTTGTTTTTTTCCTATTCTGGCTAGGATTTCATCCAAAGTACAACCAAAGGGAAATTACTACTAGCTTTGTCGTCTGCGTATATCGATCCCAATACAACATATATACAAAGAGCATAAGAAAAATAATGCTCTCAACAAATACAAAGATTACAGTCCTCCAAAATCAATACGTACAATTAATGTAAACAAAGATTGCAATCATCCTAATTCCTAAACCAACAGATGTTAATTGGATGGTTATTACTTATCACCCTAGCTAGCCTTTGGGATGTAAGGAGTACAGGATTTTGAGATTTTACGACTCTTGTTATACTGACATTGACTTTGGCTTAAGGGTTAGAAACTATTTGAGTATTTGTTTTCGAACTCGAGTTGAGCTAATTGAGTTTTTGTGTTAGTAACACTCAACTCGAGTTGAGAAAATTCAACTCGAGTTCGGAGGTAAACACTCAGTATGGGACTTTACGTCTCATTTATAGTTGTCGTGAAATTAATATATATAAGTATAATAATTGTGTTAACGTTGGAAGCGGGCACGTCCTCCATTTAGGACCGCCTTGAAAAATGATCAGCAAGTTTGAAGATGGAGTAGGATGACGATGGTAAGGAGAAGTGCAATCTTTGTTTCCAGAAAGTAGTATTTGACTTGTTATAATTGAACCAACTACTAAAGTTGGCTAAACTCTTTTATCAATTTAGAACTGTAATAATTCTTTCCTGGGCCTTCCCAAGATACTCTTCAACAAGTCCAGAACATATGAATAACCGAGCTAGCTGACCATAATAGTAATAGCCCGTCTATACATTGTTGTTGGCGGGCTACCACATATATTAGCAGGAGTTGCGCCAAGCAGTTAAGAAATTCCTTATCATCATCATAAGCCCTAACCATTATTAAATATTAATTAAATAATTAAAGAGTTACTTCATTCGTCCCGGAGAACTCATACATTTACTTCATTCCTTATCAACTACGTACGCGTCAACCCTAATGTATGAAGTTCTCCGAGACGAAGGAGGGAGTATAATAATTGATTGTTGGGTGATATTCTACAGTTAATTGGTTAATTAGGGATAGGAGATTGTAATAAGTGCGCCTCTAGTTGGTGTATGCACAAATTTTGCTAGCGAAAGTCGGCAAGGGTTGTACCTTACGTAATCAAGTGACATTGCAGACATAAAAATTTAAGAAAATTAAAGAATAATTGACTGGAGAGTAGCTCAGATGAAAAATCAAAAACATATCTACCTTCAATAGTTAATCGCCAGAATGGATTCGGATAGACCAATGTTGGGTGTGATTGTAATACGATTGAGGGGTGTTTTTTGGATCGTACGAATGACTCCCCTAGCAGCTTGAAATCAGTGTCGGGGTAATTATGACGAAATATCACACGTTTCTTTAAGTTTGAACTTTTAGATGAGATATGAAATTCTATCATCCAAGTGGTAGTCTCAAGCTCTCTTCTCTCTCCTAAGTTCTACTTGTTAAACTAGCAAGAATATATTTATCTTCGGAATTAGCCCCCTTGTACGGGGTACTCCAATGGGGGGTCTTGTCCAATAAACCCTAATTAACTTGAGTAAATCATTACAGTGGATGTGGCGGTTATTAGCTTTTACTCCACATGAAGCCTAAGCCAAAGACATGGCAGGACTTGTCTTAGTCAGTAAGAAAGCAGTAGGCTAGGTTCTTTTCTAGGTTGTTTGTTTGCTCGGGGAGGGGCAAATGTTCGGTTTGGGGAGTTTGATGAGACGATAATTTAGAGTATAATCTCGTCTCTTTTTTACCGTCTTTTGTTAGTTTTTATTTACATATATTTATATGTGTTTTGGCTATGTTGTACTAGGTTTTTAGGTGGAACCCAAAGGAAAAACGACGCGTTTGAAGGGTCATATTCGAGCATAGAAGGCTCAAGACTCCATTTTGAAAGCTCCAAGTCTGATTCCTAGCAAATACGAGAATTATGGCGTTTAGATGATCGGACGCGTCCGGAATAACATAACATGTTGGAACTATGGGTTTTGGGACCGGACACGTCCGATTCGTCGATTTCAAATTCTCAGATTATGTTTTTAAGTCGTTTTTTACTCACTTTTTAGAGGCATACTTCATTCTTTCTACTTCCAAGAGCTAGAACCCTAGGTCTTGTTATTTGACTATTGGAGCTAATCTTTTACACTTGTAATCGCGAACGATATCTTGAATTCGAATTCGAAGGGATATTCATCATCTCAATATATTCTGTTACAATTTGACAATTTGTGATTGTTTATCCTTGATTTGTTAATGTTCATCAATCTTATGTCTTATTCTATTGTGACAATGATATTGTATGTTATTTCTTTGATTATGAGTAACTAAACGTGTAGTGAATACGGTAGTAATGTAAAGATTCACTAGGGTTTAAAGTCATGATTCGTTCATATGTGTTACCCTAGTCTAAAAGTTTTGTAAAACTCGTAGAATTCAATTCGCTAGTTAGAGACTTTCAAATCGTTAGTTAGGATAATCTGTCAGGCAAACAGATAATTTCTCTATTTAAAAATATTCGAAAATGAATTGGTTAAGGTTGAATCTTTCTGGACAAATAACTTGTGACAACATATGAACGATCGGCTATCACCTTGTGTAGTTTCCCAACATTGCTATCGTGTTCATTGTTTTCCATCAATAGTAGATATTCTACATCGTTATGTTTCAATTTGCTTTTCTTTTCGCAATTTCTCAAACAACTCGGTCATATTTCGCAACCACTTATGTTTTCGCACTCGTAGATGCTAGGTTGCTTAGTTTAACTCCTTGAGAACGATCTCGCGGTAAAGCTGTGTACTTAACACTGCTTTAGTTACTTGTTACTTATAAGAAGTACTAATTTGAGCTTGTGGTAGCTGAATTAACTTTTCTCGACTTGAGTCAATATTAGTGCCTCTCGAGTTGATACCCAGGGCTGTTGTTAATTGGTTAGGGATAGAATATGTTAGAATTTTAGTCACCAAAGAGGCTAGCCCATGACTTTGCACCTCAACCAAAGGGGCCCCACATGTTGGAAATGAAGTTTCCTCAAACGTGTATAATCTACTATAGTAGTAGATGACACTGGAGAAAGAATTACTAAAATTCATTGAAAGGTGAAAGAGTAATTGAAGCTCAAAGTGTGTTGGTTGATGCATTGTTATGGAATGCCAAGAGTTGGAATGGGAAAAGTCCCACATGGCTAAAATTGAGAAAGAAAGAAGTACATAATAGTCCAAGACTTGGCTAAGGGTTTGGGCCCTTAGGGGCACCCATGGTTTTGGAAGGGGGGAGGAGCTAGATGCTCCGTCACTTGACCACATGCACCCGCCAGGAGCCGGGCCCGGGTCGTGGGTCGAGGGTTCGTGGGTTCGCGGGTCGCGGTCTAGAGTTGATTATAATCTTTTTGGGCCAGAAACCTACTATGTTTAGTTGAGCCCAATAAGATAAGTCTGAAATGAAAAGCCCAACGGTTGTATGCCTGTTCGGATTGGGCTTGAGCGAAACAGTACATCTGCTCGCATGGGACATATCCATTCGGAACTGTTGCACTTTCAGAAAGTCGCAACTCCTCAGGGACCAGTTCGCGAATAGTTGTACCTGTCAGACTCAACTCTTGGAAACTATAAATAGACCCCCCAACATTCGGATTTAGACACAAAAATCCATCCTTCTCTCTTCTCTCTTAAACTCTCTAAAAAGCCTAAATAAACCTTTATTGTATTAGTTCGCCGAGTCAGAGTTCAAATGTTGGGACTCTGATTCAAATAGTGTTGTTCTATCTTGGGAGAGTATTTGCTAAGGAAACCGTAAGCACCAGTGCGGGGCAAATACAGTCTTAAGGAAATAGGCCACGCCTTCGCTCAGCAGTCTAATATCCTTACTCTCTCTGTTTCCATCCTCATACACTACCACCTACCAACAGAATATTGTAATAAGTGCGCCTCTAGCTAGCTAGTCAGTGTATGTACAAATTTTACTGGCGAAAGTCTGCAAGGGTTGTACCTTACGTAATCAAGTTATATTGCAAACATAAATAATTTAGAAAATTAAAGAATAATTGACTGGAGAGTAGCTCTGATGAAAAATCAACAAAATATCTACCTTCAATAGGTAATTACCGGAATGGATTCAGATTGATCAATGTTGTGTGGGTGTAATAGGATTGAGGTTTTTTTTTTATCTTACGAATGACCTCCCCTAACAGTTTGAAATTAGTGCGGGAAATATTAGAGAATTATGACGAAATATCACACATTTCCTTAAGTTTGAACCTTTAGATAAGATGAAATTCTATCATCCATGTGGCAGTCTCAAGTTCTCTTCCGTCTCCTATGTTCTACCTATGTAAAGTAGAAAGAATATATTTATCTTCGGAGTTAGCCCCTTTGTATAGGGGGGTCCAAAGGGGGGTCTTGTCTAATTATAAACCCTAACTTGAGTAATCGTTACATGTAGTGGACACGACGGTTATTAGCTTTTAGTCCACATGAAGCCTAAGCCAAAGACATGGCAGGACTTGTCTTGGTCAGTAAGAAAGCAATAGGCTAGGTGCTAACTACTAATTAACAAGAGCCATATATAATAGAGGCCAATTAAAATCCAAATCATGATCGAGCTAGCAAGCATATGTAGAAGAAATGAAATAATAATGTACAACAAGTGGGAAAGATGTTGAAGAGTTTCCAGAATAAGGTAGACACAGAAACTTAGAATACCCACTGCAACAACATGCAAGAAATAGCCATTCCTTGTATCCAAGGCAATCCCATGCATTATCAGAGCATGCCTGATTATATATATACTGGTGCATTAGACTGATCATGAGATCGAAAACGATATGATTATTGTGGCTTAAAGATAAAATCATTGTTCTGTTAATGAAACATCACATACTGAAATGATATGATTGTGATATGGAGCTCAGTGGTCCTCATATATGGAGAAAGATCGGTCATTGAAATTGAATGATGATCCAAAGTGGACTTCGGTTAGTCAGTCAGTTCATATATTGTTCCGATAATCTTACAACAAAAGTTATGGTTTTTCATCAAATCACATGAACTTCTGGGTAGACTAGGTATGGTCTACAAAAAGCTAACTTTGTTGTTAGTAACTTTTGTTGTCTTTGGTCTCTTGGAACTTCTCAAACTGTTCTGTTGTATGGAAGACAAGATAACAATAAAGTGATAATTTATATTATCTTTTTTTTTTAAATTAAAGTGGGAACAACCTCCAAGTGTGGTTCTTGATGCAAACTAAATGTAGCGCTATATCCTCTAGTATGTGTGCACATTTAAGATGCACTATTGAGAGTGAGCAGTTGCAACTATATCTAATGGGAAGAAGATACCCATTAGTTTGAGTAAACTCAACTACTAATAGGTGATGTTTCCTTTTAAAATGCATGCAAGAGCTATATATCGGGCTAGGGAGTTCTTCAATTAATCTAGGAGGCAACGAGCCATTACAAAAGGGGGCCTTCAAGATTAGAAGTGACAAAAACAGTCAAACTTTCTAAAAGTATTATCGTAGGACTATTAAGTATGATACAACTTTTAAGAAAATTAAACCATATAATATTATAAATTTTCAATTTCAATGTAGTGTGCTAGGGTAAAAAGCTTTCTCCTCAAAAAAATAAATATTATTGGTCCGCTAACTACTATAATCAACTTTGCTTTCGTAGTACTAGAACATTGTGCACGCGGTACTCGCGTGCGAACTTTCAACTTATTGTTGAAAGAAACTATAAATTTATAGGTTACATGCATCAAGTATAATGCAATTTTTAAGAAGATTACGCCATATAATGTTAAAAGATTTCAATTTAAATGTAGTGTGTTAAGTAAAATTAAAGTTAGAAGAAAAGAAAAAGAGTACATCCGATCCACAAATTATCCTGATCATCTTCCCTTTTAAAATACTATAGATACAGATATACGGCGCGACTATAGAGAACTTTCCCGTTGGGTAGTTTGCAGGAGATAAAAATACCTAAGTATATATTAGTGATTCTTCAAAAGGTGCTCAGAAAATATAGAATTATCATTATGGGCAAGTCACAATCGACAGTTGCATTTTATTTCCTAGGCATGCCATGTGATAATGTCTAAACCTGTATTGTAATTTAACAAAACAAGAAGACGCTTTGGCCGAGTGGTGCGTGTGCCTGCTAAGTACATGGGGTTTCCCCGCGAGAGTTCGAATCTCTCAGGCGACGTTTTGACTTTTTTTTTGGGTTTTTGCTCTTCTTCAAAAAACTATTCGTCGAAAGCACATTATTATTAGACCTCAGTTCCATGCTTGGAAAATCTTAACCCTTTTCATGTACATATGTAAATGAATTAGCTAATAAATCAATCAATTCCTTGATTTTAACATGGGTTAATTTTATAAGAGTGTCATTCTGATTCATTATTACTCATAACTGTTATACACTTTCTTACTTACAAAATCGTGTATATATATGTATTAGACCGGACCAAACCGAACCGAAACCAAACCGAATATCACCAAAAAAACTGGACCTTCAGTAACGGGGTCTTTCCAGCGGAAATTGAGTTCGTCGCTATTGAGCAACGGATTTCCAACGAAACACCAAGGAAAGTTTCCTTGAGAAAAAATTAACCGGCCACCGGTTACCTGACGGTTAACCGCCAAACTGGTTGTTAACCGCAGTTTTAAAGTTAAAAAAAAAATCCAATTTTTTTAACCAAATAAATAGCATTTATAATAAATATTTTACACATATTTAATAATAAAACAGGGCATAATACATTTAGTGAAAAAATTAATGTTTTAAACTTCAAATTTGTTAGTAAATATGTAACCCCCCCCCCCCCCATTTTTTGTAAAATTATTTGGCCAAGCAATCATTAAGTAAGTATTTATAATAAATAAATTAACACATTTTTTTATTTTATTTTTTTAAACTAACCGGAGGTTGGACGGTTATTAACCGTATTTAACCGTAACCGCCGGTTAAAAAATCAGATCGGTTACAGTTGGCAGTTCTTCATGACATGCATCTAATCAGTAGCCAACCGTAACTGCCGGTTAACCAAACCGCTTAGGTCTAATATGTATGAGATTTTTACAGCACCCTCAACTAATTATAGTATTTGTAAATTTACTCCAAGAATAAACAAATATCAGATCAATTAGATTCCTCAAGTCCCCCATTAATCAACAATATTCTCCAAAATCTTTCTTTCTTCGATTCCAGCAAGCATTAGTATTTCATATGTGATGAATACTGAAATTCCATCACTCTCACATAGTATGAGGCATTTTTTGTGATTTCAAAAACAAATACATGTAGGCTTCGGTCCAAATCAGACAATATCATACTAGCATGCATGACGTGTGTCGCCCAAATCGTGATGGTCCAAAGGGGGGTCTCAATCGATTAGGGGTCGGATCGTTACAAATCCATGTCCCTTTTTCTGAGCATCCCAACTCCATTGTAACCCATCGCAACTTTTGTCAATCTTCTCCTTGTTCAATCATGTTTCTTATGTCCAACTTGTCGTAATCAATTTGAATTCAAGTTTCAAATTGGAGCTAAGTTTATGAATTTTTCCAAGCTAACATGAAAAATGGATATATACGAGGGAGCATCGTATTTTTTCCAATGGTGTAACTTCGATAAAAGTTTGAATCTCTTTCTTGGTCTCTTTTAATCACACTTGGTTACCTCAATACAAGTAATTCCCCAACATACAACACCATGAAGCATTTGAAAAAAAAAAACAATTATATGTAATATTTTTGAAAATTTAGGATTCCCAACCCCGAAAAAACCTTATATTATATGATTTCGCCTCCCAAAGTTCATTTCTTGGGTTGGCCCTGCCATGAAGCGGCACATATTTGGTTGGCACCTATCTATGGTACCTGAAACTCAATTGATGAGAGAGGAATAAGACGTTAAATATTCTAAACATAAGTTCCATTCATGATTTTTAAGGAACGTTGGTGAAGTGGTTCAGTTGGACTGAAATGGATCTTGGGGGATTCCAAAGTGTAAACAAAATGTTCAACAGAGTTAACATGTTTTTATGGCTTGTGACTTGCATCCAACAAGTCGCTTTGGCCGAGTGGTTAAGGCGTGTGCCTGCTAAGTACATGGGGTTTCCCCGCGAGAGTTCGAATCTCTCAGGCGACGTTTTTATCCCAATATTCAGATTTTTCAACTACCAAGGCGAGATATAATCCTAAATTATGTGTATGCTGCAAACGTATTCATATTTTTCATCTGAAGCCTTAGATACAAATAATGTTTTAATTTCTTCTTCTTTTTCTCAATATTCAAATTTTTCAACTATCAAGGCAACATATAACCCTACGTGTTCAGATTTTTCAACTGAAGGCCTTAAATACACATAATGTTTTAATTTAATATTCTTATATTTCTTTCGAACGTATAACACATTCTAAGCATATTACACTTGTAATTTTTCACCAAAAACTAATGTATTACACGGGAATGTTCACCACCTAGGCCACCTAGTTCAACTAACGAACTACCACGTTTTTAAAGAGGCAAACCAGGGCGCCCGCGTCAACCATACGTGCCGACCTCGTGGCCAGACACGTCGCGCTTGTTATTTAGTAGACAAGATTTCATATAATCTGAGACTTGTCTCTTGAATCAAATCGTATTGTGATTCAGGTTTGCAATTTTATCTACTTTCTACACATATTATACTGAGAGGTTCTAGCCTAAATTCTAGTCAACCCACTCAAAGTCTAGGCAATAAAAGGGACTGATTCCTCACTCTATATTGACAGGTACTAAAACTTTAAGAGAATATCTTTACTAGGATGAACTATTTAGGCATCTTTATACCTCTCAATGTAAATTCATATGTGGCTATGAGACGAGAACAATGGGCAATGGAGCAGTGGGAGTCCATTTGTATCACTTCCAAGTTTCAACTTTCATTCAAGTAATCTCATCTTAACCAATAAATTAAGATGACGATTCTAAAGTTATAAGCATCAAATGTTTTTACTTATACAATGTTCATCAGTTACTTGTGGAAACATTGAAAGTGCAGTTTGACATATCTTTTGAATTTAGGTGTACAAAAACGAATGAGATCTCCTTTTGAAATGTATATCGTGTATTTGTGGAGCAATTGATAAGTTCGACGACCTATGTTTGAATTTTCGAAATATAATGATGGGTTCAATTAAACACTAAACTAGGTGACTAGGTCCAAGAATAATATGGATTGGGCTAATTTCAGGCCTGCTGAAAACAGGCTAGATCTTGAGAATTATGCAGCCCAATATAATTAGAAGAGTTAAAATATGTATGAGCTCTCATCAGACTATTAACCATAATAAGAACTCAAAAATTGATCTTCGTTCTCAATTTCATTCATCACTGATTCAACTCCTGAACAGAAAATCTCTCCGACACTTGATTAGCTCGGCAATGGCTACCTTTCTTGGCCGAGTAAGTTTGCAATGCAAATTCCATTTCTCAGTTCAAGTTTACTTAATTTGCATTTCCAAGATCTGTTTTTTTTTTTTTTGCATACCGATTAGATCTAATGTACATTCGATCTGAATGAATCATGGTGATCCTGGTAACCCCTTTGATCCATGTAAACGATCTCTATGATTCAATTCTCTTATGTTTCTTATGTATGAAGCAATGCTCTTGATCAATTCTATTGATTGTGTTTATGTATAATCAATTGAGTGCCTGTTAACATGAATGGTTTCTGATCAGTTATTGAATCGGGCAATTGCGTTTGCGAATTCGGTTAGGTGATAATGTGATATATGCTGTAAATTATATGCATTGTAGTTAAAAGAGAGAGCAAAGTCTTGTGAAATACTACTATTTGATTTCTATAAAGAATTAAATTAGTTGAATGTGCCGAACACTTGGGTAGGAGGTTTATGGTCTTTCCTCGTATTCAGAAAATCGTGATTTTTACAAGAATTTCACCCAAAAAAAAAAGGTTGGCAAGTGTATGAGCTGATTTTGGTTGAATTTAGGAAGCATGCCCAACTATAAAGAATATACTCTTACTGGATTCTGAGGGAAAGCGAGTCGCCGTCAAGTATTACTCTGATGACTGGCCTACCAACACTGCAAAATTGGCATTCGAGAATTCCATTTTCACAAAAACTCAGAAGACTAATGCTCGCACTGAAGGTACATCTGATCCCATGTTTGTAATATGTGACATTGTAAATGTGATTATTAGGTGACTGGTGTTGCATTGTTATCGATTCAAGTTAAGCCTTGAGAGTATTTAATGCTTTTTAGAAAATTTAACTGGTGTAGTTTCTTGGTACTCACGAATCTACTATATTGAATTCCAATTTACATTTCAATATGGTTCTGCAGCTGAGATTACAATGCTCGAGAGCAACATAATTGTGTACAAGTTTGTGCAAGATTTGCACTTCTTTGTGACTGGAGGGGATGATGAAAATGAACTGATCCTAGCTACTGTTCTACAGGGTTTCTTTGATGCTGTCACCCTTCTCCTCAGGTTTTAGTTTTGTTAAAGTTTCTCTGATTAGGAGCTTTACAGTTTACGGATATGTTAGTAAGTCTAATGATATGTCTTTGTATTTTAGAAACAATGTTGACCAAAGGGAGGCGCTTGAGAACTTGGACTTGATTCTATTATGCCTTGATGAGATCGTCGATGGAGGGTAGGTTATGGTTCCTCCCTTGTTCAAATACTCATCTTTCATTGTAACCAGTCATTTCACATCATTTGTAGTACACAAGTTAAGAAAACAGTGCCTGATGTTGATATTAATAACCATTCATTTGTGTTTATAATATATACATGCCTCTGCATTCTCTATTATCTTGCTCTCCCTGCAGTCAAGATTAATATAGAGATTATCGACCCAAGGAGACATTTTAATATAGAGAATATCGACCCAAGATTAATAAAAAGAACCTCTTAGCAGCATTTAACATTATGTTGTGTGTTGTGTGTTAATGCTAACTACTATGCCATTTTTGTTTTTGGATTCTGCATCATCCATGGGGATTTGATGTTGAAATTCTCACATTTTTAATGAAATTTGCATGTGTATTGTAGGATTGTTCTCGAAACTGACGGCAGCACTATTGCTGGAAAAGTTGCCACTCACAGTATGGATGATGGGGCACCACTGTCCGAACAGGTACAGTGTTGTTCTATATTCATATATATTTTGTGCCATGAAGTTCAGGTTTTTGGATGGGAATAGATTTTTCTTTATGCCTTTATATTTATTTTTTTTTTTCATTCGCTGACAAAAGTATCAGACTGTATGATGGAAAATATAGGGCAAAATGTTTTGTGCCCCATCACCTTGAGCAGCCTAACACATCACCTTCAAGTAGTTACCCTAACCCCTTGGTTAGAGTAGTAATTGATCACCTGTGATTTCACTTTTAACTGCATTTTGCACGATGTTTTTATTAGTTTCAACAGTTTTACCTCTAATGAGTTGATGCGGTGTAGAATGTGTAATATCCCAATAAAGCTTCTTTTTTTTTTTCCACAAGTGCAATACCCCTAGACTTGTGCTGCCTGTTTGAAAGAATCACCAGTTGAAAAATCTCGAAGTTGAGTGCAACTTGGATCAAAGTAGATTTAGAAGTCAAGTTTCTTGAGATTTGCACAAAAAATAATCAGAATTCATGAAAGTAGATCCATATGCAGATTCTCCTGCATTTGAACAAAAAAGAAATATTATTCCAAACCCTTCTAAAGCACTACAAAGTATCTGAAGTTAATGTGCAATATTTACTATTTTCCCTTGGGTTTTATGAAATCCTAACACAGCAACTAATGTTTGCAGACAATATCTCAAGCTATTGCCACGGCACGTGAGCATTTGACAAGATCGCTACTGAGATGAAGCATTACTACACACACACATATATACAGGCACCAGATGAACTCATTCTTTGATATTTCAACTTGTGTTGTACTAACTTTTCTCTGAGTTTTAATTTCTGGAGCTTACTTGCGGAAGGATTTACTTGATGTATGCTTAACTTGTTATATCATAAAATTCTTGGACAATTTCTTTGCATTTCGTGACTGGTGTGATTTCTTATTTTTTAGTAAAATTATGATTTCACTCTTGTCCGCGAATAAGAAACTTGATGCTTAATGATCCATCGACGGGTTGATCCTTGACCATGCCATTAGAAAATTTTCTAAAATAAAAAAGACAAAGTTGTTGGAAGTAAAATGTTGGGATTTTATATTGATCAAGGTACAATTCAAACAAATCTTGTTGGTTCACATTTAATCTTCCATGGATCTATGCTCAACAGGCTGCTTTGTTACATGACCATCCATCTAAAACAAAAATCTATAGTACATCATTGGTTGAATTGTGGTGATGGGAACAACAAATACGTCCGTGCTAGGTTGAAGAGGTTTGCTGGGATTCATATATTGCTTGCTTCTGGAAATAAGTTGGTATGTGAGTATGAGTGATGAATACTTCTATGGGTGTGGATACACAGATTGTTCAGCTTGGTCGTGTTCTTTCTTTAGCTCATAGGATGCAGTTAGTGGCTTCTCTGACACTGAGGTGTATATTGCGTTGTTGTCTAACGGAGATGATGAGGCTCCAGGTATAGATGGCTACCCTGCTATGTTCTTTTAGAGGAGTTCGCCTATTATTGGTAGAGATGTTACCGAGGCTATATAAAGTTTTTTAGAAGTGGCAGGCTTCTAAAATGTGTTAATACTATGTTGATCACTCTCTTTCCTAGAAGTGCTACTTTTACCACTACGAAAGACTTTCGACCAATTGCTGCTTGTACAGTTTTGTGCAAAATAGTAGTTTCTTAAGTCTTGACTATCAAATTTGGGAAGGTTATGAGTTTTTTTATTGGTGAGAAGCAAGCTGCTTTTGTTCCTAGTCAGTCCATACATGATAATACTGTTTTGGCTCACGAGATTATTAGGGGTTATGGTAGGAAGGGATTGTCTACTAGATGTATGATTAAGATGGATCTTCAATTAGTGGGATTTTGCAAAGCAGTTGCTTAGACAGCTGGTTTCCCTAGTCCATGGGCAACTTATGCCTTTACAGGGGAGAAAGGGGCTGAGACGGGAGATCCATAAATCCTTATTTGTTATATGTATGGAGTATACAGGCAGACTTGTGAGATCTTTGCAGGGTCGTGTGGCGTCCCCATATGTTCTAAAAACCAATCCAGAATCTGAAACAGAGATTTTAATCCATGTTCATCACTCATATAGTCAAAAGACAAACAAATATGGATGATTTTAACACATGATATCCACAGCCACGAGAAGGTCGAAAAATATAGCAGAAAACAGGAAAACAAATTAAGCCAGCAAAGCATACAAGGTATCCAACAAAAAAGAAAAATATAGCAGAAATTAAATTCAAAATTTGGGCCAGAAAAATTGAATACGTTACAGACTCTAAGCACAGACAAAATTTGCATTAGTAGTGTATGTATCTGGCAAACAGAAAAGGATGAATCCTGCACAGCTGCAGGATCCAGTTCCATTACTGTGACCTATAGATCTTCGCAAAATAAAATTCAGAATCACCAAAAAGCAAAAAAAAAAAAAACAATAAACTAGTAAATTAAAAAGACTTCAGAGGCCCCCCTCTTTACTCAACGAAAACCTAAACAGGTACCCCCACCTCAAAGAAGATCAGCCACGTTTGACGGAAGCTCCTCAATCACAACGTTGTAAAACTTCTGGATGTCACCTAGCATCTTCTCGTCCTCCCTTGTAAGGAAGTTGATTGACACACCCTTTCTTCCGAACCTTCCAGATCTACCAATACGATGGAGATAGTTCTCAGGTTGGGTGGGAAGGTCGTAGTTGATGACAAGAGACACCTGCTGGACATCAATACCACGAGCCAAAAGATCAGTGGTGATCAGGACACGGGAAGAGCCAGAGCGGAATTCACGCATGATGATGTCTCTGGTATTTTGGTCCATGTCTCCGTGAGTGGCTGACACAGTGTGGTCACGGCTTCTCATCTTGTCTGTGAGCCAATCGACCTTTCTTCTGGTGTTCACAAAGATGACACTCTGGGTGATGGCCAGAGTCTCGTAAAGATCACAGAGGGTTTCCAACTTCCACTCCTCTTTCTCAACATTGACATAGAATTGCTTGATACCCTCAAGAGTGAGCTCGTCCCTCTTCACAAGAATCCTAACAGGCTTGTTCATGAACTTCCTGGTGATCTCAAGGGCCTCAGGTGGCATTGTTGCAGAAAACACACCAACCTGAACCTTGGCTGGTAGCAACTGGAAGATATCATAGATCTGATAGCACAACACAACATGAGATATGAGTATCCAAGTGTGAAATAAAAAACACAGGACAGTAGTAAACAATATGATGATACGGATATCACTAGCCTGGAATGCATCCAACTCCTTTCTATATTATAAGATTAATATAATAAAACATACTATATTTAATAAAGTCCCAGATTAAATAACCAAAAAAAAAAACAAGCAGGAAGATTCATGATAGCAAGTGTTTGTTGGGAATAACAAAAAGTTCTTGTATATTATGCTTTTGCAAATGTTCACCAGTTATGAGGGCCAAGTATATACCATGAATCTCTCCCACCCGACACAACACAGAGTAGACAAGAAACCACAATCAGAAATAATGAGACATGATAAAAACATATTATTAATAAAGGTCCAGATTAAATAACCAACAAAAAACCAAGTAGGAAAATTCATGAGAGCAAGTGTTTGTTGGGAATAACAAAAAAAGAAAGTTCTAAAAAAATTATGCTTTTGCAAATGTTCACCAGGGCCAAGTATAGACCATGAACCTCCCCAACCAGATAGACAACACGGAGTGCACAAGAAATCAAAATCAGAAATAATGACATGATTAACAAACCTGATCCTTGAACCCTCTGGAGAGCATTTCATCAGCCTCATCCAACACAAACATCTTGATGTAATCAGCACGAAGTGATTGCCTTCGCAACATGTCAAAAACACGACCTGGGGTTCCAACAACAACATGAACACCAGCTGAGAGAATCCTTTGATCCTCACGAACACTGGTACCACCGACACAAGCATGAACCTTCACACCAAGGTAGTCACCAAGAGCACGCATAACCTTCTCAATCTGTTGTGCAAGCTCTCTGGTGGGAGCCAAAACCAAAGCCTGGCACTGGGTTACTGAATAATCAAGCTGCTGCAAGATTCCAGAGCAGAAAGTAGCAGTCTTCCCAGTTCCAGACTGAGCCTGCTGGATAACATCGAGCCCCTTGCAGAAGGGAACAATGCCCCTTTGCTGGATAGCAGATGGCTTCTCAAAACCTATAAAAGAAAATTGACTTGATCATTATACAATTTCAAGAATGCTTAATAAAACAAATATATTTGTTTCACCCACCACACAACCAATAGTTGTAATTGTCATGTAAAAGAATTTAACAACAAACTTACCATAAGCATAGATTCCTCTGAGGAGGTTCTCAAGAAGACCCATTGCATCAAAACTCTCAAAGACCTCATCATATGATTTGAAGAATTCTTCACCACCCTCAACTTGAAGCCTAGCAAAAAAATTAAACATGTAAACACATTGAAACTAACTGCTATATTGATTTACCAATCAACCTATAGTAAGCAAAAGAATTCCAATCAACTTACAAGTCATTCATCTTAGAGTCATACTGACGGGGATCAAATTGTGCGCCTTCAGGAGCCAAACCTGCCATACTGAAATTTGTTTGATGTGTTAGGATACGTGTAAAAAAGAAATCACAATAATTGGATCAACAATTATCAATAAATCATTAAGTGACATACGAAACAAAGAAAGCATCAACTCAATCATAGACTATGCAACAGAGATAAATTGTTAGCTTTTCTTTTATTGGAATGCATTGGCAAATAAAGAATTGATAATTAAAAACGAATGTAGCAGAAGAGCCAAACTTGCAAGCCACTAAAATATGGATTACAAGCATTAAACTTCTGTTCCTGTTATAGGGGAATAGATCACAAGAGATAGTGCTATCATATAAAAAAGGAAAGACATACATCATCCAAAAAACAATAGCCACTACAATTCCCCCAATTATTAATCAATCATATGATTCGATTTCACAATCAGAAGACCCAAAACACAATAAAAATCAAATCTTTTCTTCAAGCGAACAGGGTTACGATAAAAAAAGACCTAAAACACAATAAAAATCAAATCTCTTCTTCAAGCGAACAGGGTTACGGTAAAAAAAAAAGACCTAAAACACGATAAAAATCAAATCTTTTCTTCAAGCAAACTGGGTTACGATAAAAAGGACACCCATCGAAATCTAAACATCAAATAAAGCTCATACAATGCACAAGAACATTAGAACAAAATCAACAACCAATCGCATCTAGATCTATAAACAAGAGAACGAAACATAAGATCTGAAAGGTGAAAACTCAGATTCAGAGTGTAAACAACAACAACAGCAGCACGAATAGGATAAACGTACCGATTAAAGGATCCAATAAAATACGAAACCAATAAAAAAGACGTAATTTTTAAGCAAAAGAGCTACAAATCATAATCAGCATGACAAGATCTAAAAGAAAGAAGAAAAGGGAGAAAAGATCGAACCTTTTTGAGTTGGATTGGAGAAAAACAAAGAGATTGGTGTTGTGAGCAGACTCCGCGGATCTGCGCCGTGGAGTGTGAAGAAGAAGAAGAAGAGAAGTTGCTGCTGAGAGTTTGCTGAAAGCAAGAATAGGGTTGGAAAGAAGATGCTTGTTAATTTATATAGTAGGGCTGGCTGGCCTTGTCCTTGTATACTTCTTCCTCTTTTACTTTTACCAAACAGCCCTTCCTATATTGCGGCTAGTACGGAGTTTTTCCACAAATTAAATTAAAAAAATATCAAATCCTAATTATCTAACAAAAGGAAAAATATCAAATCCTATTTAACTAAGAAAAAGGAAATATAACATAAAAATAATCCATCCATATATATATTATGTAAAGCACAAGGGTTTAAACCTTACCTGATTAATTCAATTCTACGTGTAATTTTTTGGAATTATTTATATTTTAGCCAATATATATTTCATTGTTATTTTTGGTATGTTGTCTCCATATATAGTTTTTATTAAATCTCAAAAATCCAAAAAATATTTTGAACATATATTTGAATTCGTCGTGACAAGACGAATCCATAGACACCAATATTGAATATTATTATTTCAATAAATTATTTTATTCATTAAAATAAAATATAAATTTATTAAATAAGATAAAATGAATTAATGAAAATTTAAAAATAGATTATTTATTAAATAAATTCAATCCTACGTGAAATTTTGTGGAATTAGTTACATTTTCAACCAGTATATCTTTCACTATTTATTTTTGTTATGTTGGCTGCATATGTAGTTTTTATTAAATCTAATATAAATTAAATTTATCTACAAAACTCCGAAAAATATTGTGAACATATATTTGAATTCACCGTGACAAGACAAATCTATAGACAACAATCTAGATTATTATTATTAATTAAATAAATCATTTTATTCACTAAAATAATATATATATTTATCAAAGAAGATAAAATAAAATAATGGAATTTAAAAAAATAGAGCATTTATTAAATATTTAATACTCCACCCATCTATTTAACAAGAAATTAATAGATATTTAGATTTTCAATTATAAATTTTGATTCTACGGTTGAGCAAAGTCCGAATAGGGGGGCCAAAATTTTGTTCCGTGATGTTTTGCCAGATTAAACGTGAGGCTAATGTTTTAGCGCTCAAATTATATATCAGTTGGGTGTTCTTATATATATAACTAGAACGTGAGCGTATCATTGTGACATCTAATTACAAATAATAATAAAAGTATATGAAGGTAAGTGCAATCGTTGTTTCTGATAATGAATTGTCATTTTTAGTTGAATTAAGATTTTGGATAGTGTGAATTGATCTGTTCCAATTTGATTAAAGAAGATGGGGAAGAAATATTGGTTATCGTTGTTGTTTTTTTCTTTAATTATGAATTGATTTTGTTGGAGTTCAATTAGGGTTTTGAATTTATTGGAGATGACATATTGAGATTTTAATGGTGAATTGATTCTGTTGGGGTTGATTTAGGGGCTTGAAATTTAATTAGAGAAGACAAATTGAGTTTTTTTAATGATGAATTGATTTTGTTGAAATTGCGTTAATTAAGGATTAGAATTATAATAAATAAAACATATTCATTTTTTTGTAATTAAAGTCTAATTTACATGCATATCACAAATCGATTCAATTTAACTTAAATTAAGTACCCAATTGCACACTCGAATAGTTGTCCACTTACTCCCTCCGTCCCATAGAAGTTGTCCACTTTTACCATTTTGGGCGTCCTAGTAAAATTGTCCACTTTAATTTCTTTGTCATTTTAGAAATAATTATATAATTTTATATCATCCACTACTCTTAAAAAAAGTTAAAAAGTATCTTTAACAATCAAATCAACTATCAATAAAGTCATAAAGTAAACCCCACATGTACTATATAGCGTTATAATATTACTCTCCTTAAAATTTGTGCATGAACAATAACGTTGACAGCTTCTCCGGGACGAAGGGAGTATATATATAAATACTGGCATTTACGCAACACCCTACGTGTGTTAAAGGGTTTTTATATAAACCAATGAATCTGTGATTGAAAAAAAAAAACAGAGAGAGAAAACATTAAAAATAATAAATAAAAGGGAGAAACTTATGCCAATGGGAATCGAACCCTGCACCTTCTACTGAAACAGTGACACATGTACGTACCAGATTCAAATTGAATTAGTAAGATCAACGGATGAGATTTAAATTGCATTACAAACTTAGTGAAATTTTTTGAATTATTATACTACTTTGAATATACTGTAATATATAAAGTCGATGGGCTAAATTCACCTGATTCATTCAAATTCCAGCCATCCTACGTGAAATTTTGATACGGTTGAGCAGAGTCCGAATATGGAGACGTATTAGTGTTGTTGCTAGGGATCATGAGGGCAATGTTATTGCTTGGTGAAATTTTTTTATGTCTTATGGTTGCTGAAAATGCAGAAGGTTGGCCAGCCAAATTAAGAACAAAATTTGTTCGATATTTTGAGTGGCAACATGTAGTAATTGAAAGGGATTGTTCTTTGGTGATTAGATTTTTTAAATCGACAAATTTTAGCTTTGGCCCTTTGTTTCACTTTTCAAAGAAGTTCAGGTATTTGATGGAGAATTAAGCTTTGCCAAGTTAAACGTGAGGGTAACGTTTTAGCACATAGATTATCAGTTGGGTGTTCTTATGATGATGTTGGTTTGGTATATTTATATTATACGAACTTGGTATATTTGTTACTTAGATGTGCTTTTTTCAGTTCTAGAAGATAGAAGAGATACACATGAGCTAATTGGTGGTGTGTTGATCTTTACATGTCTATCAACAACATTTTACACGTGAAGACTTTCAAGTTCATTTTCTTTATATATAAGATTCGATCGGTAGGATGAGGTATAAGGATTCTCTTCTCTACGGTCTCTGGCTGGAAGGACTGGTTCTATCCAACCCGAATTCAACCCCGTTCGAAATAATGATGCTCAGGTCCGGTCTGGCATATACTTGAACTCGTTTCATACCTTTGTTACAAGACCCGAGCAATGCATTTTTTTTTTATTAAGTTAGTAAAAATTACATTTTTCTCCGGTTGGGGTGGGGAGTCTGCATATACTCTCTAGGCAGGGAAACTCTCTTCGATCTTCACTCTACTTTCTTAATCCATAATGAGCCGGGGGGATATGATACTCTCTATGTGGGGAAACTCGATTCGGTCTTATCTCTACTTTCTTGATCTCCATAACAAGTCGGGGGATGGGGGATCAGCTTATACTCTCTAAGCGGAGAAAATGCCTTCGGTCTTCTCTGTACTTTCTTGATCTCCATGACGGGTCTGTACTTTCTTGGTCTGGCAGGTACTCTCTAAACTCTCTTCTATATTCTCTTTACTTTCTTCATCCATAACGGGCCCGGAGGATGGGGGGACAACCGTACCATGTGAAATTATATTTGTAGAATAATAATTTTTGTGTCTTTGGTGGGGTGACGCATACCACCGCGAGGTTGTTGGGAACCGGTGGGTTGGAAAAAAACAACCACATCATGTGAAATTACGTTTGTATAATTTTTTTTTTTTTCGTGTGTTGTGGGGTGACCACATACCACCGCGGGGTTGTTTGGAACAACCTTATTGATTGTGTTGTATACTTTTATATTTTATTTTGGTTCCGTTTGAGGGATTTTTAAAAAAAAAAAAAAAACATGTACCTGTTACTAATTAACAGGTCGGATACGGTAGGACCCTATTTTTACATTTTCTATAGTTAACATAAATAAACACTCAATGATATAATATTGGATGAAGAAGGACTACCGACCGACACCACGATCAACGTTATTCACATAAATTCAACTACCTTATTTTCTCGATTAACCCCCTTTCTATTTATTATAAAAAAGTGAACTATACCGTGGCACTAAAATAAACTGCAAAATTGTTGCCAATCTTCTATGTCAGCTTATTTGTTTGGTCTGCATCATAGAGAAGATTCGTCCTCGAATCCGCATCATCATCCGATAAAGAATCATGAGCAAAAGGAACAAGGTGTTTCACATTGAAGACATCCGAAGTGTGCATATGGCTCGGCAATTGCAGACGGTAAGCATTATGATTGATCTTCTCGATGATTTCCAACGGACCAATCTTCTTGGCAGCGAGCTTGTTGTATTCACGGGCAGGAAAACGATCTTTAATGAGAATAGCCCAAACACAATCACCCACTCTGAAGTCAACAGCACGGCGTTTCTGGTCCGCATGCGCTTTGTATTTGGAAGTGTTATCAACCAAACGAGCAAGGGTTTGGCCATGAACTTCAGACAAGTGAGCAACCAAGTCTTCAGCAGTAGTATGAACACGCACCTTACTAGGTAACATAATCAGATCAACCGGACCTCGTGGGGACAAACCATACACCACATGAAAAGGACTGAAACCGGTGGTACGATTAACAGCATGGTTATGGACGAACTCAGCTTGTGGTAGCTTCAGATCCCACGCCTTAGGGTGATCACCCACCAAACTGCGTAAAAGATTGCCAAGGGAGCGATTGACCACTTCAGTTTGGCCATCTGTCTAAGGGTGATAAGCACTATTGAAATTTAACTGAGTATTAACCGTACGCCATAAACTCTGCAAAAAATGACTCACAAAACGAGTATCTCGATCAGAGACAATAGACGTAGGAAGACCATGGAGTTGATACACATCACGAAAATAAAGTTGAGCAATAGATACGGCGTCTGATGTGCGTTTACAGGGAATAAAATGAGCCATCTTCGAAAAGCGATCAACAACCACATAGATAGAATCACTTCCACGATGTGTGCGGGGAAGGCCAAGAACAAAGTCCTACTAACGTCAGTCCATGGTTGTGTGGGAATGGGAAGAGGTAGATATAACCCAGCATTAATAGTAGAAGTCCCTTTCGCCAACTGACAAATTCATCACTCAAAACTCGGGCCCCTCTATTCTTGGCCCAGTTCCAGGAACTCCGCCCTCAATTATTGGACCAACCCCCACATCCACCTATCTCCCCCAGCACACTAGACCGTCACCCTCTCACTCCAGTCCAAGAGCTCGATCCCACTCACCAACTTAATCTGGTATTAGAGCAGGCCCAAGTTGATGATAATTCCGGCTTGCCCAGAGATGGCTATAATGATTCCACGTGTAGAGCCGACTAATCACGGCCTACTCGTGAGAGGGCGTGTTAGAATATCTCACATCATTTGTGTATGTAAGCTGGATAACCTTCTCCCTTTAATAAGGCCTTTTAAAGAATAATGTCTCATCTTAATAGTTTGTTACACTACAAAAAATCTGGGCTGTAGCGACGGATAGATCCGTCGGTACAGCCCAGCTATCCGTCGCCCCAGCTCTGGCGACGGATCGGGCGACGGATAGAAAATCCGTCGCCCCCTGAAGCTAATGACGGATAAAATCCGTCGTCCAATTCGACGGATTGACGACGGATTGACCTTTTAAAAAAAAAAATGATTATGGGCGACGGATAGATCTATCCGTCAGCCCATTTTTTTTTTAAAATCAGTATCACATTTTTATATTCAGATACGGATTAATCCGGCGATGGTGGTGCGGTGGTGGCAGTGGTGGTGCGGTGGGTGTGGTGCAGGTGGTGGTGGGAGGTGGTGGTGGTGGAAGGGTGGTGGTGGTGGTGGAGGAGATGGTGGTGGTGGCAGGGTGGTGGTGCGGTGGTGGTGGGAGTAGAGAGGTGGTGGTGGTGGAGATGGTGGTGGAGGAGGATGGTGGAGGAAAGGAGGTGGTGGAGGAGATGGTGGTGGTGGAGGATGGTGGTGGTGGGAGGAGAGAGGTGGTGGTGGTGGTGGTGAGATGGTGGTGGAGGAAAGGAGGTGGTGGAGGAGATGGTGGTGGTGGAGGATGGTGGTGGTGGGAGGAGAAAGGTGGTGGTGGAGGATGGTGGTGGTGGGAGGAGAAAGGTGGTGGAGGAGATGGTGGTGGTGGAGGATGGTGGTGGTGGGAGGAGAAAGGTGGTGGTGGGAGGAGGAGGAGAGGAGAAGTAGTGGAGAAAAGGAGGTGGTGGAGGAGATATATTATATTTTTTTTAGGTTTTTAGCGACGGATAGATCTAGATCTATCCGTCGCTAATTTTTTTTTTTTTTTTAATTTTCCGGCCTTGTAGCGACGGATAAATCTATCCGTCGCTAAATTTTTTTTTTTTTTTTTGTCACGCTCAGGCGACGGATAATTTTATCCGTCGCTACAGAGCTTGACAACCTTTATCCGTCGCCAAACGGGGCGACGGATAGAATCCGTCGCCCCAAGTAGCGATCCGTCGCTACAGGGGCGACGGATAAAATCCGTCGCCCCTTTTCGTCCCGTTACGGATGGATTCTTGTAGTGTTAGTTCCAAAATTTCTTCATAAAGTGTAGAAGAATAACGCACCTAATGTATTATAACTGAGACATATGTTAATGGATCGGCTTGAGCAAGTGGGTGTAGGTCCCACTGACCTAAGATTAGAGCCATTAAAAAAAGAAAAAAAGAAAAAAAAAGAAAAAAGTGAAGTTAATTTCCAATTTGTTTGGGTGCCACTAGTGCAGCGCGAACGATTGTGTGATTGTTGGAACATGCATGCATGTTCATCTTTTAATATTTTTCTTTTCCCTTTATGTTTCGTACTTGAAAGTGTGTAGTTTCATTCGAAATGTTGAGTATCACTTGAATCTCTCATTTCTACTGCGTGCACTTTTATTGAAAATATCCATACATACATATAAAGCACAAAGGTGTAAACCTCACCAGATTATTCAATCCTACATGGAATTTTATGGAATTAGTTGTATTTTAGCCAGTATATATTTCATTGTTATTTTTTGTATGTTGACTGCATATATAGTTTTTATTCAATCTCATATAACTTTATCTACAAAAATCCAAAAAAATATTTTGAACATATATTTGAATTCGTCGTGACAAAACGAATCCATAGACACCAATCTTGAATAGTATTAATTAAATAAATCATTTTATTCATTAAAATACAATATAAATTTATTAAATAAGATAAAATAAAATGATGAAAATTTAAAAATAGAGTATTTATTAAAGTAATTAAATCCTATGTGAAATTAGTTGCATTTTAAACCAGTATATATCTTTCGCTGTTTATTTTTGGTATGTTGGTTGCGTATATAGTTTTTATTAAATGTCATATAAATTTATCTACAAAACTCCAAAAAATATTTTGAACATATATTTGAATTCACCACGACAAGAAGAATCTATAGACACCAATCTAGATTATTATTATTAATTTAATAAATCATTTTATTCACTAAAAAAAAAATATAAATTTATTAAATAAGATAATATAAAGCTGATGGGCTAAATCCCACCAGATTCATTCAAATTCCAACCATCATACGTGAAATTTTGATACAGTTGAGCATAGGCCGAATAGGGGAGCGTATTGGTGTTGTTGCTAGGGATCATGAGGGCAATGTTATTACTTGGTGACAAAATTTTATGTCTAGGTTGTTGAAAATGTGGAAGGTTGGCCAGCCAAATTTGAAACTTAGTGGCAACATGTAGTAATTGAAAGTGATTGTTCTTTGTGATTAAATATCTTAAATTAACAAATTTTAGCTTTGTCCCTTTGTTTCACTTTTCAAAGAAATTCAGATATTTGATGGAGAATTAAGTTTTGCCAGCTGGTTAAACCGGAGGCTAACGTTTTAGCACATAAATTATCTGTTAGATTTTCTTATGATGATGTTGGTTTGGTAGATTTGTATTATCCCCAGGGGTTGCCTCGATTAATTTATTTTGTCCTCCCATTTCTATTTATTATTAAATGTAAACTATATCGTGGCATCGCCACCGAAATTTTGTGGAGTTAGTTTCATTTTCAGCCAGTATATCTTTCACTGTTTATTTTTTGTATATTGGTTGCATATATATTTTTATTAAATCTCATATAAATTTATATACAAAAATTCAAAAAATATTTTAAAGATATATTTAAATTCGTCGTGCCAAGACGAATTCATCTAAATCTTTTCGACTTTATCACTCACATGTTTTCATAAAGTCGGCTAACAACAATACTATCTACTATCATGGTGCACTTAAATACAACTCTACGCATATTCTTCTCAAGTTGTTATTTTTTTATTCGATATGGATCAAGATAAATTTGATGTTTCTATTTCTGACAATAGGCTCCATCAGATGAGATTGGCGTGGTTGAACAATATTATTCGAGACATATTTGACTTGGATATGGGAGGAATACCCTTTATTTGTGATTCTTAAATGGCAGAGGTTGATGTGGAAAAATGCGGAGTCAAAGTTTACACTGCACGAGTGGGATAAGTAAGAGTAACCTTGAGCACGTGTTCGTTCTTCACCATCACGTAGATTAGCCAAGTAATTGTTATCATTGACGAAATGTGGCTAAAGTATCTTGCGAATTAGTAGTAGTATAATACAGGTGAGTAAGTTGATGATGTATATGAGTTTTAATTATAATTTAAATCTTCATAGAGATCTCTCACTATTAAAAAGAAAATATGGCATCACTATATATATACTACTACATTATTTCATAACGATTTTTTATATATTAAAAAAGAAGAAAAATTAAAAATTCTTACTTGTTTAATCAACCGTACAATTAGCTAGGAACTTCGATTCAACCACTGGACAAACGAATTTATAAAGTTTGATTGGCACAAGTCTACTAAAATGCTTTTTACAATCAAATGTTTACGACCTAAAATGTAAATTTTGATTACTAATAAACATAACAACAATTATCCATTTACAATATTAAACCTACCTATATACAAATCATTTACTCATTTTATCTCCATCTTCATGTCCGATATTGATTATTTGTTTGTATCAATAAAGAAAATTCAGTTTGCAGTATTTTTTTCTAATTTATTTTTTTACGTTTCAATTTTTTCTGATTTATTTTTTTTACATTTCAATTGGTGTTTCTCCAAATGAGGAGGATGGTCCAAGCATAAAAGAAGTATAAAAATACTAAATAATATACTTATTCAAGTCATAGTTATCATGAGAATAAGTTTTAGTGTACATCTCCTACAAAATTAATAATAGATAAATGTTGATGAAGTGGATTATATACTCTAAGAACAATACTAAGCTAATCCAAGCTCACAAGAATTAAACTCATACATTATTATATAATTTAACATGAGCGAACGTTTAAAGTTGTGTTAATTTGTATTCTATGGGTGAACTTTGATTTAAGGGATTTGCACCTTGCATTTTGAAAATAGTGTATCACTGTGAAATGTCACCAATACAATTCTACCATGACAATTCAAATGGTTGGTAAATGTTCAAAATATGACTCTTTAAAGTGCCACCTACTGATGGGAAGTAACACTTTCAAGTGTATTGATATTGAGATGCAGTGACATTTATAAATGAAATGAATACTATCTGCAGTGACACTCTCAATGGTAATTAATAACTATTACAGTAACACTTGAAAGTGTTGGTTGAAATAGCTAATGCGGCATTGAATAAGATGTCATTGTACAATAGATTAGTGACATTATAGAATCAGCCACCCCTCTTGAAGTGACACTTCATAGAAAATGTCATTGAAGTTTAATATGTCACCCAAAATAACAATTAATAACACTTACGATGGTCATTAAATCCCACGTTTGTTGTAGTGCGTGTGACAATCGAACTGCAACATTTTATGGTTAAGTTAGTAAAACGTCGGGGGGGTGTTAAATGTTGGGGGTGGTTGCCTAAAAAACCACCGCAATAATTGAAATTATGTCTGTAGAATAATTTTTGTGTGTGTGTGGTGGTGGGAGGAGCACATACCACTCCAGGGGTTGTTGGGAACCAACCCTGTTAACAACATTATATACTTTTGTATTTTATTTTGGTTCAGATTGGAGTATAAGTTATTAATTAACGCGTTAGGTACGTGTAGAGGACCCTATATAATATACTACTATATGCTGTCAACCCGTCGGGTCCTGAACGGGTTCGGGTTGAGTCCTACCCTTTCAAATCATATACGTCATGATAAGTCGTATTTTATATTTTCCATAGTTACCATGAACAAAGACATAGAGATATAATATTGGACGAAGGACTACATACATACACAATGGCTAACGTTGTTTGCAAGGAATTTTGATTATCTTGTTGTGTTGATTAATTTATTTATCCTCACATTTTTAATTATTATTAAAAGTAATCTATACCGTTGCATCGATGCCACGGGTTAGTACTAGTTTACAAGTATAATCGATAGTAGAGCACTTCCTAAAATCAACACACCCACACTATTTTATAGCATTATCTGATCACTACCCTACTCTCTTAAATGTAAGACGGATCAATAGACACCAATCTTGAATACTATTATTAATTAAATAAATTATTTTATCTATTAAAATAAAATATAAATTTATTAAATAAGATAAAATGAAATACTGAAATTTTAAAAATAGAGCATTTATTAAATTAATTCAATCCTACGTGTAATTAGTTACATTTTCAACCGGTATATACATATTTTATAGTTTATTTTTGGTATGTTGGTTGCATATATAATTTTTATTAAATCTCATATAACTTTATCTACAAAAATTCGAAAAATATATTGAACATATATTTGAATTCCCCATGACAAGACGAACCCTTAGACACCAATCTTGAATACTATTATTCATTAATATATTATTTATTAAAATAAAATATAAATTTATTTAAAAAGATAAAATAAAATAATTAAATTTAAAAATAGAGCATTTACTAAATTAATTCAATCCTACGTGGAATTTTGTGGAATTAGTTGCATTTTCAACCAGTATATATTTCACTGTTTATTTTTTGTATGTTGGCTGGACATATAGTTTTTATTAAGTCTCATATAAATTTATCTACAAAACTACAAAAAATATTTATGTTTATATTAATAGATATTAATATTTTCAATTAATATATAATAGATATATATATTTTCAATTATAAATTTTGATTATACGGTTGAGTAGATTCCAAATAGGGAGAGAGAATTCTATTGCATAAAGTTTTGCCAGGTTAAACATGAGGAGCTAAGACTAAGTTTTAACGCTTAAATTATCAGTTGGGTGTTCTTATATAGTATAATATAATATATAAAGATATATTATAATATAATATATAAAGTTGATGAGCTAAACCCACCATATTCATTCAAATTACATCCATCCTACGTAAAATTTTGTTTCTACGGTTAAGCAGAGTCTGAATAAGGGAACGTAGTAGTGTTGTTGCTAAGATCATGTGAGCAATGTTATTGCTTGGAGATAAAATTTTATGTCTTATGGTTGCTGAAAATGCGGAATGTTTGCCAGCCAAATTAAGAACTAAATTTGTTCGAGATTTTGAGTGGCAACATGTAGTAATTGATAGGGATTTTTCTTTGGTGATTAAATTTCTTAAATCGACAAATTTTAGCTTTGCCCCTTTGTTTCACTTTTCAAAGAAATTCAGGTATTTGATGGAAAATTTTGTTCCATATATTTCACTATTAAACCTACCTATATACAAATCATTAATTATTTATCTCCATCTTCATGCCTGATATTGATTATCTGTTTGTATTAATAAAGAAAAATCAGTTTGTCGTATTTTTTTCTGATTTATTTTTTTACGTGTCAATTGGTGTTTCTCCAATTATGGAGGATGGTCCAAGCATAAAAGAAGTAGAAAAGTACTAAATAATATACTTATTTAAGTCATAGTTATCATGAGAATAATTAAGTTTGAATGTACATCTTCAGCAAAATTAAAACATTTCGAGATAATTAATAGATAGATTTTGATGAAGTGGATTATATACTCTAAGAACAATACCTAGCTAATCCAAGCTTACAAGAATGGAATTTATACAACCTTAGAACATTCTCAATGGTCTTGGTGATGGCCGTGAATAGTGGCATCCATGAGCCACGACTGAAACGACGATAAAATCTGGAAAAATCATGTCCAATGTGTCGTGGCCACGACCATGAATAATGTTTTCTAATAGATGATTATTATTATTATTATTATTATTATTATTAATTAAATAAATCATTAAATTCACTAAAATAAAATATTAGTTTCATATAACTTTATCTACAAAAATCCAAAAAATATTTTTAACATATATTTGAATTCCCCATAACAAGACAAATCTATAGACACCAATCTTGAATACTATTATTAATTAAATAAATTGTTTTATTAATTAAAATAAAATTTAAATTTATTGAATAAGATAAAATGAAATAATGGAATTTTAAAATTTAAAAACGACTCATTAAAACACATTATAAATAATTAACGTAGTATCAAGCGTTCAAAAAGATACCCATTTTAAATAGTTTAGCATCAAACATTATGGACAAACTAAAATATACGATTATTCTGATTAGCCTCATATATATATCCATACGACCATACCATTTGTGCACTTTCGGTTATTTTGGGCACTTTCGTATATTTTTCTACTATATTCTAAAGTTAATGGTTTACTTTGAAGCACACATGATCTGCATGTGCATAAATGATACTTGGAGCGCTTTCAAATTACTTGGACATTTTCTAATACAAAATTAATGTAAAAATAAATTCATTTTAAGTTGTATTAACTTTCTACGTTTCTTTTTATTTTTGAATTTAGGTTTCGACTTTTCTCTAAATACTTATATGAAAGATAATGAATAGTCGTATGAGATAGTAAATAAAGTAGAGGAGATGAGAAGGTAAAGAATATTAAAGTAATCAATTAATTTTCAATTTTTAGGCATGTGAAGATGAGATCTATTCATATATTACAAACACCAGTTTTTATTATCAATTCTAGATATAGTACTTTGGCTTCAAATCAATGTGAGAAATTCTTTCATTTTTTTAGATTAAAAAATTACAAAACAATTATAATCATGGTAAATTTATTTTTGATGTCAAGTTAATGTGTATTTAGTTCTGTTACCTGTACAATTTTAATCTAATTTTATATACATAATTCTGCCAATGATATTCAACCTTTGTAACTAGGGCAAATTTCACATGGTCTCCCTACAAAAGTGCCTTATTACACATTAGTCCCCGAAATTTGAACAATAACAAACTGGTCCATTTTCCACTTTCTAAGTTCACCTCCCAAACATGGTCTTAATTTCCTATTTTGCATAAGCATAACTCACATCTTAATTAATTCAACTTAAATCCTTTATTTTTTCAACATTATTTATTTTTTAATATTTTGTTAAAAATATTATCGAACTATATGATTATTAATTTTTTAGTAGTAACTGAAACTTATGGATTTTGTAACACCGCAATTTTTACGTTTCGTATTTTTAAAATTTTCTGTTCTTAAAAGAAAAGTTATGTGGCCAGTGATAATAATGTTTATTTTAAGAAAAAGAATGATTATTCTCTTTTTGAGTTTAACCAATTATTGGTTAATCTTTTAAACTAAAATAAAGTAAATTATTAGTAAAACAAAAGAATAGCCAATAATTTCTTAAATTAGTATTATTAAAATAAATATTTTGTGGTTATTAATTTTACAACTAAAGTAATAACTATATATTTTTTAATATCAGCTACCAATTATTTATAACTTCATTTTCCTTTGAGTACATGAAGGGTTATAAAGTACAGTTTCAAATAATGCATAAGGCTAAAATATAACTAACTGAATGTATCAGAGTTTACTAAACAGTTACTCGATAAGTGGTTTAAGTTTTGAGAAAATTACATATGGCACCCCTTAAATTGGTTCCCTTCTATTCGACCAATAACAAATACCCCCTAGAGTTGACCAAAATGAAAATGCATTTCTCTCTCTTGTCACGGTGGATTTTTTTAATTTAAACAATAAAATAAAAAATAAAATAAAAATGATTATCCCTTTTATTTTCTATTTTATTTTTTTTCCTTATTAATTGGTACTGTTCATCATCTTCTTCCTAAAATCTGAGTTCATGTTTTCTTTCTATTCTCTTTTCTTTTCTTTTTTCCATTCTTCTTCATTACAAAAAAACTCCATTATCGGCATCATCTTCATCGTTGCAAAGATTCGAAAACCACCCCAAACCCATTTTCTTCTTCTCTTCCCTATCTTCTTCCTTCCCTTCCCTTATTCTCTTCTTTTTATGTTGTTCATGACCAAATCGATGTTGCATCGATTTGGGCGTATTTTGCTCCGATGGCGGGCTGTTCACACTCAAAATCGAAGTTGTCTTGACCCGTATGAGCTTTTCCGGCATGGAGCTCCCAAATCGGAGTTGGAGATGTGGATATGGAGTTTTGATTGTTGTTTGAATTAGTTTCATAGTTTAAGGGACTCAATTTAGAGTTTTGGAAACTCCAAGCCCTTGCAATTGAGAATTTAACAAACCCAATTGCAAAATTGAAAAAGTTATAGGGACCTAATTGAACTTTTAAATTTTATGGATAATAACTAGTTGGGCCCAAATAGTTTATGGTCATTCAATTGACTCAAACTCACCAATTACATCCATTCAATTACATCTGCGTCCCCATATTTGTTTCTCTTAATTACAGACAGGTCCACAGTCAGTTGGGGCCAAAATAAAAGAGGAAAAAATAAAAGAAAATAGTGAAACATAATAAAAGAAACTCAAAAATTAAAATATTCAATGGCATTTTCGTTATGACCAACTTTGGCTGACACATCAGTAAAAAGCAAGTCCATGTCATATTCAGGTTTGACTTTTGGACCCATTTGTAATATCAGAAATTACTCAGTTCAATATTTGGATGTAACTGTAATTGTTCGAATGGAAGGGGTGAATCTGTTATTGGACCCAATTTAAGGGGTACCATCCGAAATTTTCCCTTAAGTTTTTCAATTATCTGGCTTTATGAATTAATCCATCCAAGTTAAAGTACAAAAAAAAAAAAAAAAAAAAAAAAAATTTGCTCGAACGAATAATGTGTTTTTCTTTCTCATAACCTAAAGAAAATAGACATCATGTAATGTTAACAAAATTACAAATTTTTTCTTAGTTTTTTTAAGATAAACTTGTCATTTCATTTTCTCTTCTTTTAAAAATGCTTCTATATTTATGACGTAATTTTAGGGACAGAAAAACTTGAAAGTTAGCGGTTAGTAAGTTGAAAATTGACATGTGCAACTTATGCATATCAATTTGGAAAATAAAATATACTTTCGAGGTAAATATTGAATTTATTGTAAGTTAGAGTCAAATTTGTATTTAGCATATAAGGATGTGTTTGGACATTTCAAAATGCAATTACCAATTCGTAATTGTTTAAGAATTGTGGGGATTAATGTGTTATTTTTCAAATACCAGAGACTTTTTGAAATACGTGTATTTTCAAATAATGATGCTCTGGTCCGGTCTGGTACATACTCGAACCCGTTCCATACCTTTGTTACAAGACCTGACCGCAACATTTTATGATTAAGTTAGTAAAAACTACATTTTTTCCGGCGGAGGGGGGGGGGGGGAGGATCTGCATATACTCTCTAGGCGGGGAGACTCTCTTCGATCTTCTCTCTACTTTCTTAATACATAACGGGCCTGGGGATCTGATACTCTCTAGGTGGGGAAACTTTTTTAGATTTTCTCTCTACTTTCCTGATCTCCATAACGAGCGGGGGAGGGCGAGGATCAGCTGATACTCTCTGGACGGGGGAAATGTCTTTGATATTCTTTGTACTTTCTTGATCTCCATAACGGGCCGGGAGGGGGGGTCGCAGTTACTCTCTAGGCGGGAAAACTCTCTTCTATTTTCTCTTTACTTTCTTCATCCATAACGGACCGTACCATGTGAAATTATGTTCGTAGAATAATAATTTTTGTGTCTTTGGTGGGGTGACGCATACCACCGCGGGGTGCTGGGAACCGGTGGGTTGGAAAATACGTTTGTATAATATTTGTGTGTGGTGGGGTGACCACATATCACCGCGAGATTGTTGGGAACAACCTTTTTGATTGTGTTGTATAGTTTTGTATTTTATTTTGGTTCCGTTTGAGGGATAGATTTTTTTGTAAAAAAATATATATCTATTACTAATTAACAAGTCGGGTACGGTAGAACCTTAGTCACATAGAGCGAATTCGAGCACAAGAGCGGGAACGGGAGCGAGAGCGAGAATTCGCCAAATTCAAAAATATTTGGGAGCGGGAGCGTATATAGAGCGCGGTTGTTTCAGTATATAATTAAATTTAATTATAATTTTATACCTATATTGTTCTAAAGAAAACTTATTATTTTTTTTTTGAGATATTCTAGTTCTACATTCAAAGATAATATGATATTTACTCCTCAAATTATATCAGAATTTTTTATAGCTGAAATTTATACTTTGATTTTTCGTATTTTTTTCATTGTTTTTTACCCCTTATGCAATGCTAAATAAGAAATCTTAAGTTCATTATGTTCAAATCATTTTAACAATCCCTTGTAAAAAATAAAACCCATAAAATTGACATTATATTCCTAAAATTCTTCGACGATGAACTAAGAAAACTTAATTCGAGAACTAAGAAAGCATAAGTCGAGAATTAGTGAAGCTCCCAAGCTCGGAACGTGGATTCACACTCGGAACGTGAAAAAAGCTCCGGAGATGAAGAATTATGTTACTAAGGGTAGAACCCTATTTTTACATTTTCTATAGTTAACATAAATAAACACTCAATGATATAATATTAGATGAAGAATGACTTCCGACCGATACTACAATCAATGTTGTATACCAGGAATTTCCACGGGTTAGTATCAGTTGTAAACTTGTAAGAAGGATATAAACTTTTTTTTTCCCATATAAATTTGAAAAATATGTTGAAGCCCAATAGGAGTACAAACGTAAAAGGTGCATCCCCCAGTACGCTGTACAAGAATCAAAACAAAATCCTAAACAATCAGTCACCCAAAAACAACAGGACTAAGAAAATCTCCTGGGTAAAACACCCACTCAACATCTAGCCCCTGCTAACTAGCTAAACTGATACTGTAGAGCAAACAATACACAAAAACATTAGACAAAAAGTCCAAGCCAAGCTCAAAGATCAGTACAGGAAATCAGCCTGTGTCACCCCTGGTAAACTTTTAAAACAATAATTATTGTAGTATGAAAATCAGACACAATCCATTAAATATCTCCCTAATTTTCTGACCATGAAAAACATTGACTGGGCTCAAGAATTGTGAATTCTAAATCCCAATCCGGGCAGATCGAAGTTAATACATGGCAAAAAAAAAAAATAGGAACACAGAACAGTAATCTTTAAGAACACATAATCAATCTGTCTTAACAACATTAACGAACGAACAAACAACTCATGATGAAGGAAATACTACTTTCGCTTCTTATTTCTTGTAACTGTTTGCAATTTCAGCGGGAGAGGAAGTGTAGAACATGTCCCCTTCATCTTGCAACCCAAGTAACCATAATGGGTTCTTATGTCAGTAACTTTCATATGAAGATCCTTTGCTATATCTGCTGGGTCAGAACTGAAATCATCAACAATCAGGGAGAGCACCACAATGTAGTTTATAAGCAAAACAAGTTTATTATCCGGGATTCTCCTCTCATGTGTAGCATCGAACATGGAGGTAAACCTTTGCATCAGCCTACCGGGGAACTTATGATATTTTGCAGTTTTAAAGTGGTCCATCGAATGTTTATCCCGGAACTTGATGAGATGGGTCATGTATGAAAGTACTGCAGCCATCCTCTTCCTCTGGGACTCATCCTACACATTTGATAAAGTGAGAAATAAGTAACAAGTCATTACGAAGTGACACTGGTACATGATCTAATATTGTGGACATGTTATAAAGAAATCCTCCAGCACTTGGCAAATCATAATTTCTGCTGACTAAGACAGAACTGATTCTATAAAGAAATCCTCCGGTACTTGGCAAAACACATTCTCTGCTAACTAAACCAGAACTGATATGGAAAACCCAAGTGTTCAATTTTGTGCCCAGAATCTTTCAGTTCTCCTTGAGAAATAAGAATCAAATTCAAAACGTTTTTTGTTACATTAAGTTATGATTCATGTGGAATTACAACTTTTCACTGGTTATCAGTGGTCATATCATGCTGGACAAACATATAGTACATGACAGCGAAATAACACATTCAAATCTGGCAATGTTAATCAGCACATGAAATAACACAAATCAAGTTGGGGTCCTGGGGATGTTAAATTGTTAATCAGCACATTATTCAATTATGAGCTTCTTATCGAACTTCTTGCTTCAAACGTCTGAAGTATTGATGGGCAAAAAGGATTCAAAGACGGCAGCATAAATGAAACATAACCAGATACTTTAATTTGGAAGAGATTACTTAGGCATGATCAATGGACAACATATATAAATGAAATATAACCAGAAATTTCAATTCAGAGAGATACTAACTTACTGGGGTATGATCAATGTACAATGTGTCTAAATCAAATGCAATCAGGAATATCAATACGGGGGAGAGGTCGATAAATTATTATGCAGTAATGCAACTAGAGAGACAAAATTAGCAGAATAAGAGATACTGCCTTAAACACAGGATATGCAAACGATTCCTAAAGGCTTTACCTTCAAGTCTTCCAGCTTGCTTATTCTGTTGCGAACAAAAATTGGGTAATCAGCAGGTTTCAGCTCTGATCCTGATTGAACAAGTTCATAGACATCTAGAAGGCAATCCCACTCTCCTTTATGAATTATACTATCCAGTGGATATGCCATATCTGGTGTAGTTGCATCCAAATTATGTGGCGGGAGATTTTGAGCATGGAAAAAAGAAGCATCAGTTGTTGAAGCAAGTGCCTCTGCGTTAGTGGCGCCTCCCAACTTCATAACAGCACCCGTCCGATCTCCTGCAGTTTCTGATTCGCGCAGGGTGACTTTTTTCTTATCCTGGCATAGATAAAAGTTGGAAGTTACTTATAATGAAGAACATACAAATTTGATCAAATGCCTCTGTATTTCTTACTTCTTTGGGAATGCAATTTTACAACATATGACCACATAACAGTTACTTTACTTGCTCACCTACACTGTTTCTACAAAGCCATGGACCGGTTATCCACACTACTCTGTTCAAATATCATGCCTTTACCTTTCTCGGATGCTACTATAGCCAATTGTCCACTAACATTTGTAATTCAGATAGTAGATTGTTACTTGCAGTGCACTGCCGTCCTTTTCATCTTCCTATGGAATAATGTTACTCTGGATTTTCAGGTGTTTTGATGTGCTATGTATAGGGCAGCAAGTCTATTCCTTTAACATTAGTAACTTAGAAAACTGTCATTACATCGGTTATTTGGGGTGCCAGATCTTATAAGGTTTGCTGTACTTGGTCGTATATCTTCCAATTGCACAGGCTGTCAGTTTGTGAGCTATGAATCAACCATGTTTTTCTCATTAATCTATATGACTTATTAGGTCAAGATTGTGATAGAATGCAAAAAATTTAGCATTTATGTGCCCGAGTTCTGTTATTCCTTGTCTTTCTGCGACTTAAATGAAACATCTGTTGGGGAAATACATACTCATGCAGTCATGCTTATTTGTTGTCTTTTTATTATGGTTGATTAGTTTATGCTGATGGAAGTATTTACTTGGATCTCCTGCAAATTCAGGTGTGTTAAGGTTCTTATAGTGCTTTTTTATTGATTTGAATTTTTTTTTTTAATTTTTATAATTTTATTATTTACCCTATTCTGGAGTCTCAGAAGTTATACTCGGGTAATTACACTAAGAAAGAAGTCGAAACAATAATTCTTTTAGTCGCAGTATAACAAGTACTAGGTGGTTCACTTGAATATAGTGAGAGAACTCGCTGCTTTGGGTCTTAAATCATGCTCTGATATTTGCACATATGGATAACGAGGCACACTGATGACCTGAAAAAAAGAATTCCATAATGCTTTCTTTAATCCCTAATGCTACTTTACCCCCCAAAAACAAAGTAAAGAAAGAAAAGAAAGAGTTCATATTTCCTATAATGCTGAAGATAAAAGTTGGGGCTCTCAAAGAAATTGCTGAAGTTAGTCGTTTCACATGTTAGAGTCATTGCTTTGCGATCCAAATCTAAATGCACCAGAAAAATATGAAGCCGTGCGGCCGTTTAGTGAAAAAAAATGTGAATACAAAATAAATGTGCATTAGATTGTGGAACTAATGGTTCTGTCTAGAGATCATGCAAAAGTTGTTCTTGCCATCAAAGGCTGGTATTGCTAGGATTGTCTGCCTCATATTGCTGGGAATGTATTTTCACATGTTTAACATTCTGACTTCAAAGTTACTTGTAAATTGTAATTATCGTTGAATTGATTCTTAACTTGCAGCAGCTACACAGTGATATGATTCTATTTGATAGAAACATTGCACCTTAGAAATCAGATCAAATAAACAAAGTGCTTGAAACCAAAAACGGCCTAAATTTGAAAAGCTGATTACATTTTTCCATGAGATGACAATCATTTCTCATATTTGAAAATACTATTCTTCAGAGATGATTCATATATATTGTTCATTTATGTTTCAAAACATATACTACTGAGATTCTTCATGGACAGTAGACAAGTACAATGGAAATTTATCTTCAAGTGATCATTCATTCATGCTTGTAAATGAATTCTGATACGTGAGTATGCTTCTTTACACGCATAATCTTTTAAACAAAACACAGGCACCACGGACACCGTGCATCAACTCTAGTCAACTAAATGGATGACAATGCACATTCTACCGAAATGCTTGAAGAGACATACCCTTTTAATATCCTTCTTGGCACTAAATGTATGCAGATTTTCGTGGTCAATCACCACTTGTTCAGTGGGTGGTTCATCATCCTGAGGCACCCCAGGAACTTTCGGCATCAACCTAAATACCTGCAACTCAAACATTGCAACAAACAGACAAATCAAATAAAATATAACCCTAACACGAAATAAACGAACACTTGGGACAAATCAATTAATCCGAAAAATATACCCTGTTAGCAGCAATTGGGACCATTTTGAGAACACCAGTCTCCTTGTCCAAGACACCAAGTGCGTAATTGCAGAGCTGAGGCGCAGTAGCCTCGCCGGAGTAGTTAGTCCCAACGAAATTGAGGTGAGGATTACTCGTTCCTACCACAAGCTCCATTCTAGGGTTGGCAGGGTTCCGTGATTTGGCACTCTTGTAGACACTGATGCCGGAATTGGTCAGTGGATCGTAACCGGAGGAGAAGTATCCGACTATAGGGGAGATATTCCGTTGAGGATTTTCACCGATTTCCTTGATTTTGAAGGTTGAATTTTGTGCTGCTAGTTTGGTTTTGGTATCGGCAATTTGTTTGTCATCCTCTTCTTCTTCGGATGATGCGTCAGCTGATGCTTCTTCTTCTTCTTGTTCGGATGATGTGTAATTTTCCTCATCATCTTGTTGTTGTTGAACTTGTTGTGGAATAGGATGAATTTTCTGCTTCTTATTAGTATTATCTTTGGCCATGGTTTTGCAGAGAAATTGAGGTTTTTGTGATAAACCCTCCTCCAATTGATTGTGATGATGATTAAGTAGGTGGAGCAGGAGGTGGCGATAAGTGTATTGGGCCAAACTAGGGCTAAATATCTCAAAACGATTTTTTGATTCTATGGTTAGGCACAGGCCCGGCCCAAGGCATGCGGGACCGATTTTTTTGGCTGAAAAAAAGTTTAGAGGGATTGTTTTGCAAAAGATGGAAACCCTATCTAACGAACTCAATTCATGACAATCAAACACTTACGGCCTCTTCTTCATTTGTGCGCCACTCAACTCATGTGTTGATGCCGCGAATTGATGATATATTTCTTCTCCTCTTTAGCACCTGGGTAGCTAATCTATGGGTTGGGTTTTTTATTGGTTTCTTTAGAATGTTGTTGTTAAGTATGCTGGAGAAGTGAGGTAGGATTAGGAAAAAGTTGTTTCTTGTTTCAAGTATATAGTGACAAGAGAGACTTTCAAAAGGATAAAATTTCATTATTTAAAGTAATAATATAACGTAATAAGAGGCGCGTAGAGAAAATACAATTTTTTCTCAATTGCTCGAATACCGTACAAATCTACTTTAAAGTATGAAATTGAACTTGAACATGTGCTTAAATTGATTTTTTCGCAGTCTAAGCACCCGTTCAAATCGATTTTTGCTCTGATTGTGAGACAGACGAGAGGGGTGGTGTATGTAGAGAATAAAGCAGTGATGGAAACAGATGTTGAACATATATTTGTTTTAATTGATTTAAAGTGAGGAAATAATACAGTATCCATTGCAGTTTGGCCAGTAGTTGAACTTGAACAGGTGCTTAAATTGAAGATTATTAAAGTAATATAATAACCAGGAAGTTGGCGCGTGGAGAGAAAGCGATTTTCTCTCAATTTAGTCTGACACAATATAAAACTACATAAAACTTCGAAAAAAACCAGTCTCGCTGCGTAGCGCATGGCGATCGCCTTACCGCCTTTGACAATTTGATGTGGACCGTTAGATCAAAAAGCTGATGGTGTATAATCAATTGCATGTTGTCAGACAGGGCGAAGCCTGACCATAGAAGAGCCCTACTTAAATAGGTAAGGACATTACTTAAATAGATAATAACATTTGGAGATTCAATAACATATAATAACATTAATATCATATTCAATTACTCGATTTAAGTTAATGTCATTCACTACAAAAAATACCTGTTTTAGCGACAGAATTATCCGTCGCTAAAACAGTGCCGATCCGTCGCTAAATCATTAGCGACGGATAATCCCCCGTCCCCAAACAACGCGTCACTATTTTGTTTGGCGACGAATAAGTATTCCATCGCTAAATAATGACGAACTAGCGACGGATTAATCCGTTGACCAGTCCGTCCGAATTGGCGACGGTAGCAACGGATTTTTTCCGTCGCTAAATCCCACCACTAATCCGCCATTAGTTCGCTTGACATTTAGCGACGAATTTTAATCCGTCGCTAAATTCAATGGGCTAATTCACCCTTAGTTCGTGAAAATTCCGTCGCTAAATTCACTGTTTAAAAAAAATTGTTTTTTATATTTCTGTTTCACATTTCACCTTTTTTTCACATAATATAATCATAGATAATATACCCGAAACAATTAAATTGCATTAATATACCCGAAACAATATAAATTATCCATAACAAGTCCAAAGTATGCAAGCACAAGAAGGTGAAATAGTGTCAAAGTATATATGTAGCATAAACAATATAAGTCTGATGTAACTAAGAATCGGGAGGAGGCGGTGGGTGAGACTGGGAAGAAGTGCTAAACATCTGGGTCGAAGCGTCCATCTGCTGAGCCGTACGAGCATGTTCCTCAAGCACTTGCTCGTAAGCTGCCTTGGTCGCAGCTATTTCCTGGTGGAGAGGAGTCATCATCTCTTGAACCTGGTCATGTGTGAAGAGATTAGATCGCGATCCTGATCCCTGGGACACTGAGAAGCTACCAAAACTCATGGAAGGGCCCAAACTTCCCAATCCATATGTTCGACCCTTGTTGTCCATTGGGTTGACCTCGAAGAAGATCTGGTCTTGCTCTTCAATTGACAGCTCATGACCGTCGATCATCCTCTCATCCATCCTCCTCTCCACCTCACTCTGCAATTGTAAATTGCATACGAAATGAGATGCAATTTTAGGAATCACTTTAAAATACTCAAATACAAATGTTAACCTTAAGAAAGAAATGTACCGCAATACGCTCGGCCCTCACGTCAGTCCAAATGCCATTCTTCAGCTTAGACTTCTTGAAGTGGTATAGAGCACTCTTCGGTTGTCCTCTATTGGCCTAAAAAAACATATGTGCAAACAAGTAGTTAGTTGATTGAAATGAAAGCAAAAAACTGTTATGTATCATATTCCAAGTCATAAACAACATATTTACTAACCTCCATCACGTGATCTGTAACAACAGCTCGCGACCCATAGTGATGTCTGGCAGTGCCCGTACCATCTCGCGGCTCAGACAAACGGTTTTGTCTGTTCCTGTAAGCTTGATCATGGACAAAGGGATCATTCCAGTACGCCTCCCAAAGTGCCCACTCGTCATCCCCCACCCAAGTTGGATGTATGCGTGTCTCCTTCATTTTGTAAACCATTTTCCTATAGATGTCTCGAAAAAAGAGTACAACTGGGACACCAGGGCATTGGGAATGTAGTAGTCCTTCTACAACAATTCTATTCAAAGTAAAAATTACACAAGTTTAAAGAAAGATAACAATTTAAATATAACACCAAGTTTAGTGGCTAACATACCACTCAAATTGTGTGCAATAAGTTCATGAATAAATACCAACATATCACCCAAGTTTAGTGACTAGCATACCATTCAACAAGTGTGTACAATAAGTTCATGAATAAATACCAACATATCACCCAAGTTTAGTGGCTAACATACCACTCAAATTACACAACAAGTTCATGAATGGTGACTAACACATCAAAACAAGCTTAGTGGTAACATACCACTCAAATTGTCCTAAAATTGACTAACACAATGGTGACTAACATATCACCCAAGTTCAGTGGCTAACATACCACTCAAATGACACAATAAGTTCATGAATGGTGACTAACACATCAAAACAAGCTTAGTGGTAAGATACCACTCAAATTGTCCTAAAATTGACTAACACAATGGTGACTAACATATCACCCAAGTTCAGTGGCTAACATACCACTCACATATATAGTGGCTAACATACCACACACATTAACACAATGATTAAAAGAACAAATAAAGCATTCATTGTAACATTTAAGCTTACCCGCAGCTCGTCGAAGTAAAAGTGCTTCATCCGGTCCGGGACGTTTGTCCACTTCTCGCCTCCCTGTCCCGGCATCTCCCTCCTCCCCCTAAAGATTTTGCCTAGTTTGTCCGAGGCATCCAGTGGCCAAAACCTGTCTCACCATGATAACACCATACCTCATACTGAGACACGAACCCCTTACGTTTCAAGTGCTCCACAACCGTTTCAGGAGGCAAAAATTGTTTATTCCTACATTTGTTCGCATTGCAAGGGCACTTAATCTTCCCCCCACTCAAACAAGTAGTTTGTGTAAGCGCAAAAGTGATGAAGGATTCAACCCCTTCCACAAAACTAGACTGAATTATGCCATTAACTATGCGACGGTACATCCATGAACGATCGGGATTCATAATTATATGATTAGCCTGACACGTCTACAATTATTAGATTTATAACATGCATTTTACGTTAATATAATCACCAAATAGTCTCAAACCACTTAATTAAATCTTCATAATCTAGTGTATATATACGAATTTATCGAATCAAAACACCAATATTGGTTAATTTGATAAGTTTCCGATTTAACTGATTAATGTTCCTAATTATTCATGTAAGGTTTCTATTTAACCCAGCAATGTCAAACACTACCTAAATAGTTAATAGTTAAGAATATTATTTAAATAGATAATAACATTGTGTAAATACTTAAAATGTAATTTCTGATAACATTGTAGAAATTTCCAAAAATATTAATGTCATATTCAAGTGCATCATGCTATATTAACTCTTTTCTAAGCACTTGCTCGTTTGGAGATTTGTTTCCAAACTCAGCAATGATCGGCCCTTTTTGTTCGAATTTGTTTCAAATACTTTGTTTCTTTCTGCTTTCGTTCTCGTGTATTCAGGGTCAAGGCCAATTTTAGTGTTTTTCGTTGTTTTTACTTGTTGTACTTGTTGTCGGCATTGATGGAATTGATGAAGTATTGATCACTTGAGACATTGAACATATAATAAAGAACATTAGTGATATAGTTTATAACATTATTAATTTATATCATAACATTAAAGAATAGTACTTAACACCTAAGATATTTCGAGCAAATCACGTTGATATCCATCTTCCAATATTCTCCTAGCTGCCATGTTTCATTCTCAGTCGAGTTTTTCAAACGTAGTACCCGATCCCAAATAGGACGTTGATGAGAACATTATTGTTAAACTAAGGAACATATTCTATATAAGTGATAACATTGACGATATACGCAATAACATTACAATATTTACAATAGCATGTATCATTGAAAACATTAAAAACAGCACCAGAAACATTACATGCATCATTCGAAAACCTTATACGTATATTAACAACATTACACATATTGTTGCACAAATACTCTATTTAAGTTGTGCATCCTCCATATCACTAATAACATTGCATACATAAGCCACAACATTATACATATTAGCTAGATCATTTCAACAGTTTTATATGCGATTTTTTTTCATATATGTGATGTAACAATAAAATGTGCGATATAGCATGCTCTTAGACCCTCGTTTTTTGCCTTAGATGCAATATTTGTATCATTTTATGGTCACTTACCAACTTCGCGTGTTTTCTGTAGGTCATGATCGCGTTTTTGAGGAATTGCACGATTTATGGCACGAAAATGGTATAATTGTGCGAAATCGAGAAAGTTAAGCGAATACGCTGGATTGACCGTTGCATGGAGTTCGAGGAGTCAAAACATGTCATGCGACCAACCAATGCGAAGATAATTGAAGAAGCAACAACTTTATAGAAGACCACTTTTTGAGGAAACGAAGTTACGAAGCCTGAAATTGAAGAACGAAGAAAACATATTCGAAGCTGCAGAAATCGCACTTGGCGATCCACAGGTGGCCGCAGAAGGCACCATTGCGGTCCACAGGTGACTGCAGTCAAGCCTCTGAATTGTTATGGGTCTGTCTCCTGGCCTGTCAGGCTAAGGCCTACCTTCCTAAACTTTCCTTATTGATCAATGGCGGTCAGAACTCGGAATTTTCAGAATAAATAAGACCTCAGAGGTCTCATAATTCTATACTGCTCATAAAGCAGCTCTCCTGAGAGTGAACCAGTCATCGGGAAAGTGAAACCCCAAAACCGCTGGCCGTCAGGCACCCAAAAGGAGGAAACCCTAGAAGCAGCAGCACGAAGACATCAGGGAATAAGCTTATTCTTCCTTTTCTTCCTAGTTTTCGATTTCTGTCTATTAGACACTAATTCGCTAACTTTCTTTTGTAAAGGCGAACTGCCGTAACTCTGCTTTTGCTACTTCTTTATATACCGTGATATTTTTTTTTTTTTTTTTTAAGATACAATATTACAATTACAATTTTTAGCATTGGACAAATTTATCATCAATATAAACTGTAATAACATTTCAACCAATTCTCTATACGGAGAAAATAATCACCCATTTCAGAGATCGAACCCGTGACCTCTTGGATACGAGGTGTCTCAGCTTGCCACTCGGCTACAAACGCTTTGACAAAAAATCTATGTGCATACCACTACAGCTGCACGACATTTTTTTTTTTTTTAATGGAATAGTTATTAGACGTAAATCGTTGTTATACAACTCTATACATCCTTTGTGGTGTGATGTTCTGCTGAGTGACACAGTAGTTTCATTGAACTGAGTAGGGGTACTCGTGCTGACTGCGCCTTGGCATAGTAGTATTATGCCCTACTGTCATTAGAGGTAATCGCGTAGGATTTTAACTAGGAAGTTGGGAATAGCATAGAAAAGGGAGGTCGGGGAACCTTTACGCCTTCCCTTCATTGATTTACAGCAAAGCAATTAGAGTTTACTGCGAAATAATCATTCTGTTTACTTTTTTCCAAACAAAATTTACAAACGTTATTTGCTTGTTCCTATGCTAAGTGTCCGTGGAGAACGACATCCCGAATTAACTTACTGCTATTGCTGTAGTGTGAGAGCTTCCGACTTATAAAGTTAATCTTGATTTTATTTAGGTATTACAGGTTCTACAACGAAAAACGAAATCTCTGAGTGCACATCAATATGTTTCCAAATTTCAACTACAGTTGTGAAAAAAAAAATCATCAATTAATATTTGAATTAAAACATTGTTGGAACTTACATAAGGGCATATTTTGAGTAGATCGGTGGATAAACGACTAAATCGTAGTAGAAACACCAATTTCATAGCATATTTTCACATACTCTATTTAGTTGAACATCCTTCATATACGCAACAACATTACAATAAAAGGCCAAAACATCACACATATTAGTTAGAACATTTGAAAAAAAAATTACACGATTTTCAAATCTGAATCGAGCTTCGCGCAATAATTAAGCAAGCTTGTATCCTTCAAATATTTGGCATGAATTAGCTGCTGCTAGACGGTCTCTTCTCTCCTTAGAATATTCCAAGCAATTTTTGCTAGCAAGGCCTCATTACTCTCTCGCGTTGTTCTAATGCCCAGGCCTCCCTTGGTTTTAGGCAGTGTTACCTTTTGCCAACCAAGCAGATGTTGTTTCCTTTGTTCAATATCACTAGACCATAGGAAGTCTCTATTCAACTTGTCCAATTTATCACAAACATGTCCAGGCAGCCAGTTTGACTGCATCGAATAGATAGGATTAGCCGAGGACACTAATTTGTATTAGGGTGGATCTTCCTGCAAGAGATAGAAATTCCGTCTTCCAACTGCTCATCCTAGACAAAATTATATCAAACGTCTCAACATAAAACTGTTTGTCTACTCTACCATGCGCAAGTTGCACCCTTAAATACTTTCCCAAGTTCACAGTTTGCTCGAACCCAAGAATTTCACAGGTAGATCTCTTAAGAGTTGCTCCTCCCACTTTAGAAAATAACACCTTAGATTTGGCAGGACTCAGTTTTAACCCAGAAGCTTTGCAAAAGTGCCATAGGATGCGTTTTATATTTAAGGTCGTAGATACAGTTGCTTTCCTAGCAAGATCAGGTCATCTGCAAAAAAGAGATGGGATAGTGCGAAACCTGCTCTACACGGGACTATCGGCTACCATTTCTTCTTTTCCACCGCCTCATTAATTAGGTATGAGATTATCTCCACACATAAAACAAAGAGGTAGGGGGAAAGAGGATCCCCTTGTCGTAGTCCACAAGAATGAACAACGGCTTCTTGTGGTTCTCCATTCCAAAGTATCTGAGTAGACGCATTCCATACACAATACATAATTAAGCCAATGAGAGAACTTGGAAATTCAAAGGCTCGGAGAGTATCTTCCAAGTAATCCCAGTTAACTCTTTCACAATCCTTCTCAAGATCCAATTTCATCACCATGCAACCCACTGTATTTTCTTTTATGTAACTACAGTGAAACCTCCGTAAATTAATACTCGATAAATTAATAACCTCGATAAACCTAATAATTTGTCCGGTCCCAACTTGGGACCAATACAAATTTGGACCTCAATCGATAAAATAATAAGATAATAATTTTTTTGAAAACCCAGTGTATATATATTGGTCCCACCAAAACTATAAATTAATAATTACTAAAAAATTTCATATATATCTTTGTTATCCACTTAATAATTTCTAAGTATGTTAAGTAAAAAATGAATTTATAGTCACTTGTTTTTTGTTGAACTTCAAATACATACTGAATTCATCTCTAATCTCCTCACTGCACTTGAGAGTTGTGACGTTGTCTTCTCGTACTGCAACAAAAAATTTTGAAGAGTTTTTGTCGGTTGCAATTCTTCTTTTTGAGTGATTGGTTCCAAAGCCATCGAATCATCCTCAGCTTCATCATCTACCGAATTTTGAATGGTATCCGCCACCATTTCTTCTATACAATGAACTTCATTTTTTGTGTTCACTGGAAAAATCTAGCAAGTAATTCACGTCCATTTACTTGTAACATATGTCATTCAAACTTCCAAATCCAAATAATATGTGAATATGAAATCATAGAATGTTAATTGGAACTTGTTTTTTTAATTTTTTTTTATCTTTAACTGATATACATTGTAACTACTAGTAGTATATTTGACTTGAAAATTTTATTGGTCAATTATGCATATACGTAAAACCTCTTTAAATTAATAAATTATTAATTTATCGATATAATAATATCTCGCTAAATTAATAAAATATCCAGGTCCCAACATTATTATTTTATAGAGGTTTTACTGTACGTTGTACAGCATAAGCGATGATTAATTCAGTCAAGGCTTGCTTAGCGTATTTCTATTTTTTTTGCATGCATATAAAGCTGGTATGGATGTATGTATGTGTGCGCGTTTGCGTGTGTTAACATCTACGCCCAGTTAATATATGCCATTAGTTACACTATTATTGTAATCGAGAGTTTAGAAATTACAATAAACTTGTACGTTATGTTCAAAACAACTGATGAAACTATTATGAGTTTGTAAAACTAGATGCTTTGTTACTAGATTGTATTTTGATTATGGTTTTGAACAATAACGATGTAACTCTCCCTCATGAAAAAACTATATCCGTTCCTTTTTTTTTTTTTAAATCTCATAAAACAATACTCACTTTCATATTTTGGTGTATTTCCGTCTAGTACTTAGCCATGATCATCTTTTTTTTTTTTGGCATACTTTAATAAATCATTTCATTATATATTACAGTAAAAGGACAAACCACCTAAAACTTTTTTGGTTAAACCTACTAGGTATAGTTTTTCTTTCTTGGTGGAATGGGAGGGTATATTTTTAAGTAAAAGTAGTCCGAGAGGACATTTGGGTAACCATGGCGGTGATAGCTAGTAAAGGAATACATGACAATTGAGGGGAAATATTGTAGCTATAAACATCAGACCTAGGTCATTTACACAAGTCCTTTTTAGTTAAGAAGATTGTTCCCCTCTCTCATTTTTTTTTGTTATTTAGATTGTGTTTCAGGTCAATGGTCTAGAAAATTACAAACTTTACTTGTTCAATTATTATTCTTATCATTATTTATTTACTTATTTATTTAGTCATGTAATGTAGCAAGTTTAATAATTTGAGAAGTAGAGAGTATTTGACATAAAAGTAAATAAAACATAAATATAAGTTTGTCGATATATTCGAGGTCATGTCGATGTAGTGGTGGGCGATTAGGTAACTTGCGTAATAAATGCTATATTAATTGGTAAGTCGACTATACATAACGATTTGATATGCATCTCATGTATGTTGATATATTCTTTTAAAGGCCTCAGTGGATAAGAAAGCACATGACAATTTTAAGAAAATAAGCTACAAGAAACTCAAACATAGATTCAATAAAAGCTTATCATGCGAAACTCAACTAGTCCATAAAGTTGTGTTTACAATATGGTGCAATTTCCATGTGAATATGTACTCAAATAAAATTACAGAATAATATATTTTAACCCATATGAGAAATATTGTTATTAATACACATGTACAATGTCGGTATGGTAGAACAAGTCAGGCACTATACTTTGAGTAGTTTACTAAAGATGCGGTTCTATACATAAAAATTTCGGACATGAATTCATATTGTCCAGTTGAAATCCAATCCCAAAGGTATCATTTATTTGTATATGGTGGTAAAGATATTTAATGGTGCCGAGCTGTATATAGTTCAAGTGACTTAACATAACCATGTAAGATTTGTGGGCACTCAAAACACATGGTTGTGTTTGTGTACTTGTTCACGTTGCAAACACATATTGTCGCATCACTATACATCTTGGTTTCTCGGAAGTATGGGACATGGATTCGAATGCATTATTATTAAAGAGATAAAATGATGTCGCTATGAGATGAAGGTAAAGCGCTTTGCATTCTTTTCCCTGTCTAAAACCCGACTTGGATTTTTATAGCAATGTTTATTAAGAGGCATCACCTGAATGTGTATCATCCTCTTTTAGATAACTTTAAGCGTGGAGCATGAATACCGTGTTGTATCTAGGCAACCCAATCATAATATGAGGACGAAAAACACCAACTCAGCAAGTAATGCAAGCATGTGGGGTTTAGACATGCGTTGTACTATTTTCCTTGATCGGAGCTTTTATATTCTTGAGTTTTTCCTGTCTAAGTTTTTCAGTGAGACACTGATTGGATGCACTTGAATTCTTGTAATGCTGTTGAATTAGTGGAAATGCATTATGTGCAATAGTGTGAATATTATGATTATAGAAAAGGTATGTTCCTTATGTAAAAATACACCTAGAAACACTTTTTTTTTTACGCTAAAGACCATATTATACTTAGATTAAGCAGGATTACAAGCATTGTCCAAGCGAAAGCCAGGCACAAAACGAGTTACAAACTGCACAAGGTCTTTTTCTACTGATTAGACTCTGTTATTTTCATCTGAAAACTCATTAATTTCAGTCCAGTTCAGTTCCGTTCCGTTCAGTTCTGTTTAGTTGTTTTTTTATACTACAATTTAGTTCAGTTCAATTTTGTTCAGACGAAAAGAACAGAGCCTAAGTCTACGACCAACTTGGGCCAATGTCCCAATTTAAAATACCATTCCTAGCCACCACACACGATCATCGGGACCCTTCTCCTTAAATTCCGACAGTTGTAGATTGTATCCTATATTCGACAAAACATTCGCTGCGGTGGTAGCCTCTTTGATTAACTGCACCTTATAATCCCACATGTACCACAAAAGATGATGGACGTCCTAAAGTAAACGCCAGTGGTGCCACTGCACTGCCACCTAGAAACAATTTGTCACTAATATTTCCTTCTTGCTATATTTTCTCTCTAGTATCTCATGTGTCATGATTAACAACTTTGATCTTCGTTGTTTTTGAAACTCACTCGAAGAGTTAATTACTTGGTAATTTTATCGATACATTCAAAGAGTGAATTATTGTATTTAGGTAATTTGTTAACTTTTCAACACTTGTCCATACATTCGACGTGAAATATCAGGTATATATTCGGAGAGGGAATTATTAGGTAATTTACTGAGTTTCAAATAGTCATCGATACTTTTCGAAGTGTAATATCTAAGTAATTTGGGCAATGTTTGTCATGAGCAACTAGTAGCAGTTTCAATAATCAGTCTTGTCATCTGAGACAGATAACAAAAAGCCTATTCCAATACCATTCCATTATTACTCCACTACTCTTTTTCTTAAAATCATTCCTCAATTATTTTTAGCACCAACCAATTAAAATTTTAGGCTTTTTCTTTTTCCTAAATAAGAACTCAAAATTTCTTTTAAAAACCCCCAAACCCCAAAACTTCTCTTCTTCTTCTTCTTCTCTTCTCAGCCGTTTTTGTTTTTCCCCTCAATGCAATGCAAACCCTAGCTTTCTCAATCTAGTGTGTTTCCTCAAACACATTCGTTTTTGTTTCCATCCGTTGAAATTAACCCTAGTTTCTGTATAGCTGATTGCCGAAATTGAAGATGGTTTCAGCGTCGAGGAATGAGAGCGGCGTGCAGGTTTTATCGGCTGGTGTGAGGAAGACGATACAATCGATTAAAGAAATTGTCGGGAATCACTCAGATGCTGAAATATATGTCGCGCTTAAAGAGACCAACATGGATCCTAATGAAACTGCCCAGAAATTGCTTAATCAAGGTCAAAGCTGCTTCCTTTTCTTTCAATTTCTTCTTCTTCTGGTCTAATTTTGCTCTAGTCATGTTTTTGTATCATGGGTTTGGTTGTTCTTGCCGTTGATGTTTGCGAGCTGGCTTGAAAGAAGCGTTGACAAAAAAAAAAAACACTTTTTTGGCGGGATGAGTTTTTGTGTTGAATAGCTAATTGGAATAGCTAGAGGGGTCTTTGGCTCCTGCATTTTACTTGCAGTCACTGTGGGAATGTAAGCTGGGTCGCCCATACAACAGTTCTAGGAGCTTTACTCTTTTGCTTGGTGGAAAAAGTAGAAATCTTTGTTTGCTGGAAAACATTTAGAAGGGAAATTTATAGTTTAAACAAACATTAGAGAAGATGGGATTAAAACCAGTCGTACTGTATTTCATTCTACTGTGTGGTAAGATATCACATTTGTTTAGACTGAACTGGATAAATACAAACAATTGGATTTCCTTCTACAAGGAGATGCGGCTTTTCATTCTGCTATAAGTAGAATTTGCTTCAGTATCTCATTTACGGAGTGCTTGGTGCACAAGGTTCTCACTTTATTTATCATTTTCCATTTCCACCATTTTTTACTAGACTTGATATATAATTTGCAATAAGTCCAGTGACAAAGTTGCCATCTTTGTAAATATAGAGTCATTTATTAGTTCATAACAAATCAAACACTGACAAGTGAAGTGTATGACACTTTTGATATCAAGTACCAGGCAAACCTATAATAGCTTTTCCCCTCTCTTTTATTTTGTTTTCTTCCATACTTCATCGTATTTGTGTTTATCTTATATAATTATTTTTATATCTGAAACTGCCAATTTCTTAATTTTTTGTGTTAGCTCTAACATTAGAGGGGGTGTTTGAAGTAGTTTTGTAATATTCGCTGCTGTACGGTACATTTTGTTATGTAAGAACAGTGGGAATTTTTGTGTTTATTTGAAGACTGGAGCAGGTCATGTAATTGCTCTCAGTAGTACAAAAGTAGGAGAACATGTGGAATAGGGAATGCCTTGCTCCAGAGCTAAAATTTCTACTCTAAGGAGAAATGGCAGATAAAAAAGTAGGGCTTTGTTTTGTTGTTTAGCTATGAATTAGATTTCATTAAGACCAGCTAAACAATTGGTGCCTTTTTCTTTCTTTTCAAATTTATTTGCAGGGCTCTGGAAACATTACCTTTTTATATGCCTTCAAGACATTTTGATTTCTTTCAGATTTGTTTTGCAATGTCCAGATTTAGTTTGTATTTTCCAATGGGCTCATCTAGTGACCCTCAGATTTGTTTCAAGTTCTACCTTTTTTGTGCAGTAGCGTCTAGTGTCCAATATACAATCTCTAATAGTTTGCTCATGCATTGTTTTCTGTCAGATCCTTTTCATGAGGTGAAGAGAAAAAGAGATCGAAAAAAGGAGGTTAGTAGGCTTGTTTAATTTTATGCCACAGACTAAGTTACTTATTAAATACTACCTCCATTTTCTATTACAATATCTTTCTAGAAAATGTGTGGTTTTCCAACTTATAAGATGTTCTAGCTACTTTTAGCTGCACTTTTCCATTCTTACCCCTATTGTCCTTTTAAAACATCTTATATCAACAAGCGGAGGTAGCAATCAGCAAATATATGATAAGTTCTTATTTTCATTTTCATTGCTGTATTTGAAAGTTTTGGTTGTCCAAGTGTACATCTTATTGAGTTGTAATTCTTTTTGACAAATATAGATGACTCAGCACCTGTATATGTATTTTAATTCATGTACTTATGTTGACTCGTGATAAGTTATTGGGCTTAAGTTTGCACCTGTTGATCTCAGAATTCAGCATCCAAGGCATTTGTTGCTGTAGAACCCAGGAAAAGCACCGAGCCCAGGAATAACATTGAGCCGCCACGCCTACCTTTACAAACTAAGCAGAATACTTATTATGGTCATAATGCTCGAAGAGGTGGATTTAATCGAAATTTGGCATCTGGTAATCTGACCTCCATATGAATGCATTTTACTAGTTTGTCTGTGGGCAGATGCTGCAGCGTCTTTAAAATCTCCCACTTACTATTTTTTTGTGATAACGTGCTTATGGTGCCTGGTGATCAGCCTTAACAACCTTTTGTTTTTACTTAGATGAAGGTGCCAGTCAAAAGTTCCGCGTTGTTAGAGATAATAGATTTAATCAAAATGCTGGTTCTGATTCGAAGTCGGCCCAAACTTCGACGTCCAACAATGAGCGGCCAGTTAAGAGGTACATGGAAATGTTTATTAATTATGTTACAAAATTATTATTTCTGCAAGATTTGATTTTTCATGTTTTGTCCTTTTGGGAGATTAAGTAGCGTTTGTTATGAGTGGCTAGGGCGAAGGTTCTTACAATGAGTGTGTTATGTGTGAGTCACTGCTGAACCTGAATCATATTTCCAATTTTTTATAGTGCTTACTTTTTGGTTGTGAAGAGGCTTTGGGAAGTTAGTTCCTGTTTCATATATCAGGTGTTTCCAGTTGTAAGTAATTCTAATAACAATAAATATCTAAAAATCTCTATTCCCTGCAATTTTCATCTCACAAGTTCTATAAATTTTTTTGACAGCTATTTAGTTCCTTTTTTCCAATCATTATTACAATATTATCTTTTTTTTTAAATTAGAATAGATTATGGTTGGTAATGTCATATCTTTTTTTTTTCCAATCATTATTACAATATTATCTTAAGTGAGCACTTGTATACAGAGTACAACACAAGTGCACATGTTCTATGTACATACTGCAATTTATATTGCCTGGGGGCACCTACTCTCTTCCATCCTCTCAATTCCTCGCATGAAAAATGTTTGTAGTGTCAATTATCTTCTCTCATCTATAAAAGCAAAACTATCTGAAACCTCTCTGTTGAAAGTTAGATTTTCAATTTAATATCTCTCGCAGCAATGTAACTGGGAGATCTGTACATCAAAAGCCTTCTGCCGGTCAACATTCATCTCAGACTTTAAATGTTCCCTCTGATCCACAACCTGAGCAAACTAAGGATGCAACATCAGCTGGTATGGATAAGAATGAATCGCTTGGTGAGAAAAACATTCCAGTTGCAATTGCTGCTTCACGAGTGCAACCAAAAACAAATGATCCCCCACCACATTCAACGAACTCATCAAATAGTTCCATTGTGGGGGTTTACTCATCCGCATCTGATCCTGTTCATGTTCCATCCCATAAGTCGGGCCAGGCCGCTAATGTTGGGGCTATCCGTCGAGAGGTTGGTGTTGTGGGACCTCGCCGGCAGTCATCTGAGAACTCAGCTAAGTCCTCTCAGAGCATCCCTTTTTCTAACTCTCAATCAAGCCGTGAGATCAACTCAAGGGAGTCAACAAGACAGTTCGGTGCATCTAAGGGGGAGCAACCAAGTCAAAATGTGACATTGACATCTTCTCTTCCTAGTATTCCTGCAAGCAGATCTTTTCCAAGCAATCAGTATGGTAGCAGAGCTCATCAACCTACTGGTCACCAGAAAGGTACGCGCTTCCATCCTAGAATGTTCACTACGTTTCAACCATAATTTACCTATGTTTTCCTTCACTAATATCAATTTTGTATCTAAGTTTAATCTATTTTCTTCGGTCTGGGTTTAAAATTGTTGGGTTTTGTTGTGAAACACTGACCTTTGGTCTGTGCATGCTAAAGCTGCTTATTTCAATGTATCAAATATCCTAATGAATTTGGGTTTCTAATTTTATGAATTTTCTATTTCTGGTTGAAATGGGCACATCGCATGGGGAAAATTTCTGCAATTTTTTGTTGCGTTGTCATTATTTACTTATTAGCAAATTGGTAGTGGTTTCTTGCCCCGCATGTTATGCAGTGCAATCATGATTTTTAGGTCTATCTGCAAATAAAGAGGGTGGACAGTTTACTTACGTGATTATGTTTTCTTATTACTTTTGGTGTAGCTCCTCAGCCTAATAAAGAGTGGAAACCAAAGTCAAGCCTAAAACCAAATGCCACTGGTCCTGTAACTATTGGAGCTTCTGCAAAATCAGTTTCTCCTCCGGCAGAAAATTCAGAAGATTTGCAAAAAGAATCTGTACGGTTACAGGAAAGCGTGTCACAATTGAACATATCTGAGAACCAAAATGTTATTATTGCTTCACATATTCGTGTTTCAGAGACTGATAGATGTCGATTAACCTTTGGATCCCTGGGGCCCGAATTAAGCTCTTCGATGAATTCAGTCTTCACAAGCACGGATGGGGCAGAAGAGTTATCCACTAAACCCTCCGGAAGGTTAGTTTATACTATCACTATTTCTAGGAAGCATGTAGCATCCAATTTTGAATGTAATTTCCTTCCTTTTTCCCCAATATGTAGGTTAGTCCATTTTTCTTGCTTGGAATCATAGTATACTTAAATTGGCTTTTGGCCAATGCAACTTTTAAATCTGGAAGAGTAAGTATCATTTTGATGCTCTTGAGTATAATAAGCCCATACATTATTGTTAGGTATAGGGGACTTGCTGAAAACAACGATCCTGTATTGCCAGACATTCTAGGCAGGTTACTTTGGCCACATCAGAAATGTTGAACCCTGAGGCAGAGTGTTTTTCTGTCTGTTTGTGTATTTTGTAATATAATTTTCTTCAGCCCATTTGTATCAAGTTTTACGATACAAAATTTCAAGATGTTCGTAGAATATTAGGGGAAGTAGGAATAGAGCAGTGTTGATATCAACCATGCTTAAACATGGTGCTGATTTTATTTATGCTTTTGAATTATTAAGTGTGCTGGTAGAAATTGAGCAATTTGTGGATGCGCAGTGTATCAATGTCGATCCCAGAATCTTCAGGAGATGAGAACGTTGGTAGCAAACAGTTAGACATGGTGGATGACTCTGTTCGTGGTTCAGAATCCCATTCTCCTGCTTCAGCAGATCAGCAACTAACTGAGAAGGACTCTCTGGGTTCACATAATGTGGAGAACTATGCTGATGTGGGGTTGGTTAGAGATAATGGTCCATCCTACACCCCTGAAACAATGCCGCAACAGGATGCTTCTGAATTGCGGAGCTTCTCGGTATGTGCAGATTTTTTTTGTCAGTTGCATCTCTGTTTATTTGGCTCGCTGATTGCCATTATTTCCGATCTAGTTTTTATTTTGTATCAACAAGCCAATTTTTTTTAATTGTCTATTTTTACTTCAAGCAGAATTATGATCCTCCAATGGCATATGATACTTCATACTTCCGTCCGATGGTTGACGAGACAGCCCGCGTTTCTGGTTTACTATCATCTCAAGAGGTTAGAATAGCTTCACTATGGATCTCTGTCTTTTATCTCCATTTGCAGTCCCAGAATCACATGCTAAACTAACAAAGACACGTTCCTACACTCATCCGATATGTAGGATAGTTTAATTATCTATCACCACATATTCTCCAATCCCCGCTTTAGATGCTTGTATCTGACATTTCAATTTCATTTTGACCACATTAATGTGCCCCATGCAGCAATGTTTTCAGTGTACACGTTTTGATCTCTCCTAGTTATTTAATAAGAGGGTGATATATGGATTCTTTTTGCACTATTTGAAGGTAAGAGCTTATTCTCTTTTATGCATAGACTTGACAGTGAGTTTGGTCATTTCCAGGAAAAACTTCAATTAATTTTGATCTGAAAAACTGCATTCTTACACTACAAAAACTCACCTTTTATTTTAGAAGCGTATAAGATTCTCCAGACCAACTTTTATCTCATAACATGTAGCAAAAGTGTGACTGAAATATTATTATCAGTTTCCTTTGTCAATTCCGTTGATTTTCAACGGAATGAACTTAAAGGCTGTTTTAGACCATATGTTGAAAAATTCACTGAATTAGATAGAAATGGCTTAAGAGTAGAGGCCATGTCAAGGTTACTCCTTGTTCTGTGGACATACCTGGATGTTCTACTGATAATTTGCTGAGTTTGTTTTAGCTGACACAAAGGCCTTCGTCTCTGATTCATTCTGCAATCTCTGACATGATAATTTGCTCCTTCCAGCAGATGCTTGGTCTACATGCCACAAATGCGGTTCCTGCTTCCATTGCAATGGTACAGCAGCAACATCAGCAGCAGCAGCAGCAACAGATGGCTCAGATGTATCCTCCCCAACTCCATGTTTCCCACTTTGCCGCCAATCTCGTACCATATCGTCAATTTATCTCTCCTCTCTATGTTCCGCAAATGCCAGTGCCAGGTTACTCAAACAATCCTGCCTATCCTCACCCGTCCAATGGCAGCAGTTATGTGATAATGCCTGGAAATAATTCACATCTAACTCCTGGCGGCGTCAAATATGGCATCCAGCAATTCAAGCCTGTCCCTGCAGGTAGCCCAGCAGGGTTTGGAAATTTTGCTGGTCCAACTGGTTACACTGTCAATACTCCTGGAGTCGTTGGAAGCACTCCAGGACATGAAGACACATCCCGGCTGAAGTACAAGGATAGTCTTTATGTTCCAAATCCTCAGGTGAGATACAGTTCTCTCATCTTTTTTTACCGTGGGTGTTGTCTGGTGATTAGTTTTATACGGAACCTCTATATTAGAAAAAAGAGGTGCATGCATGCAGGTTTTGTTTTTTTAATGCGGGAACTGCTTGTAGCCTGTATGCATTTGTCTGTACCTGATAAGATTGTTGTTACATGCATTTGGGCTGCTCCATTGATGCAGTGGTTCTTGAAGTTGAAAATAACACTAATTCCGTTTATAGTATTTTTTATAAATGGGATATTAAACATCAACGTCCTGTTGTATAACAGGCTGAGACATCTGAGATTTGGATGAACAACCCAAGGGACATTTCTGGTTTACAATCACCATATTACAACATGCAAGGGCAGACGACACCTCATACTTATTTGCCATCTCACAGTGGCCATACATCTTTCAACGCAGCGCAATCCTCTCACATGCAATTCCCAGGCATGTACCATCACCATCATCCGCAATCTCAGCCTGCTGCAATGGCAAGTCCTCATCATATGGGTCCCGGAAACATTGGCATGGGTGTAGCTGGACCAGCTCCTGGAGCACAAGTAGGTGCCTATCCGCAACCTAATTGGGCCATGTAAATTGGGCCTAAAACTTGTCTGAACTCTTCTTGATTAGCTATATCTATATACTAGGGTTTTCTTTTTCTTTCTAATTTTTGCTGTTATTTCAATGAGAAGAAGAATGCTTTGCTATCTCTTTCTAATCAAAATGCATTGAGTTATGCTGCCCATCTTTGTCGTATCCAGCTACCTATTACTGCTTTCCAGTTCTCAAGTCCATACCCGAATTTAGGATTCATGTGTGTAATGTGTTACACCAGCCCTTTAGCTTGTGAAAATGAACGACTAAAAGGCAAGAGTCCTTGTGGGATCATGGTCATGGACTTGCTATCCTGTGTCCTTTTCATTTTCCCTTGCCAGAGCGAATCTCTTTGATTTTTGAGTACTGCCAGTTTGAAATGTGGGGTTGATGTGACAAAGACACATTTCTGTGAAGTTATTATCGTCGTTTAATGATGTATGCTTACATTTACTAGTTTACCATGCAAAGAATGCTCTATAGTTTCTCCCATCTTCCCTATGATTGAAGGCAGAAAGCTCTTGATTCATCCTGAATGCACGACCTAATCCGGTACACCGATCCCACGCCTACAATTCAATCAATTAATCTTCTGGTATCCTTATGATAAGAGGAAAATTTAGAAATTTCTCTATACTGTCTTTTAACTTGTGAAGCTCAAACCCTGTTGTGTTTTTCTCTGCGTCTATCATCTTTGTGTGGGTGACATTTTTGGTCATCCACCAAAAGAAATGCAGCTGTTTCTCTTTTTTATTATCAAGTTCAAAATATAGAGTTTGGGCCTCACAATGTGCTAAAATTCCTTGCAAAATACAGAAAACAAGTTGAGAAGTAAATTTCGAAATGCATTTCTATTTCAATTTCTTTGTGAAAGTGTTGCAGAAACATGGGACTATAATCTAGGGGTCTTTATAGCATGAAGTTAGAATTGCATTATCGAAAACAGACAAAGTCTTAGGAAAGATCAAGTATATAGAGACTATAAAGACAGGTTTGTTTGCAATTTACCACACTTATTTGCATTTTCGTGGGTCATTGGGTCAGTCAATTCATTTTCACGGGTCATTGGGTCGGGTCAATTCATTTTTACGGGTCAATTTACCAGGTTTGGTTACAAACATTACTTATATAGTTAAGAACAAGACTTTTTTTTTTTGGTATCTACTGATGAGGCACTTTTAAGACACTAGAATGACCTTGTCGATTTCAAGACTTCTGACAACATATACTGAATTTCAAGATTCGATCAATTTTTCGATCAAATTGATGATGTGGCAACCTGAGTGTCAATTTCCCCTCCAAAAAACGTATATTTGACCGTATATATGCCTATTTTGAACAAAAAAAAAGAGAAATTATATTTCAGGACACGTGTCACTCTCTCTTTGGGTGTATTTTTCATTAAAAAAAAATCAAAAATAAATTTTAAAATTCAAAATAAATTATAAAAATAATAATTAATAAAAAATATAAAAGTTAAGTATAAAATAATTTCCAATTATGAAGAAATTATCCACATAATTATTATTTTTAATTTTAAAAAATATTTTAATTTTTTTTAATTACTTCCATGGAAGGTAAGCTTGAGCTACTCGGAAGATCTGGCAAAGGGGGAATGAAATGGCGGAGGGAAGCAGGTGGATTGGAGGGGAGCTAGAGATGGACGGCGTGGGTGTGATGGAGCAGGAAGATGAGTCCCGTGGCGGTGGTGTTGGACTGGCGAGAGAGGAGGCGAGTGGTGTGGAGGCGAACTGGTGAGGAAGAAGCAGGTGGCGGAAGCCGGCCGGATGAGGGGAGAATTGGTCATGGAGAAGAAGGACGAAGGTAGTACTAGTAGTGTTCCAATCTTCCATTGCCATGGAAGCTCAAGCTCCAAGCTCCTTCAATGGAAGAAAATGAAATAAAGTGATAATAATTATATAACTTATATTAGAAAATATGGATATTGTTTTTCAAATTTGTTTATAAAATTTAGTTTTGCAAATGTTTTTATTTTATAGGTTTTGTAAAAAAAATTGTGTTTTTCTATTTTCGTTTTATTTTTTATTAAATGGAAATAAGTGAAAGTTAAATTTTTATAATTTATTTTGAATTTTAAAATTTATTTTATGATTTTTTGGATAAAAATACTCCCAAATTTAATGGGAGATTGACACGTGTCCTTCAATATAATTTTTTTTTTGGGGTCAAAATAGGCATATATACAGTCAAGACACGTTTTTGGACGGAAAATTGACACTCTGGTTGCCACGTCATCAATTTGGTTGGAGTACTGAAATTCTGTGTATGTTGTTGTAGTGTAATGAAATCGGACAAGGCCATTCTAGTGTATTAAAAGTGGCACTGTCTCATTGCACTGTACAAAAAAAAAAAAAAAAAAAATCCCCGTTAAGAACATTACTTAAATATGTAAGAATATTACTTAAATAGATGACAACATTTGAAGATACAATAACATATTATTGGACTAATTCATATTCAATTACTCGATTTGAGTTAATGTTCTTCGTTTATTAGATAAGTTTCCGACTTAACTAAGTAATGTTCATGATTATTCATATAAGGTTTCTACTTAACTCAGCAATGTTGTTAACATTACTTAAATAGTTAAGCACATTAATTAAATATATTAAAACATTGTGTAAATATATAAAATATCGTTTCTGATAACATTATAGAAATTCCTAAGAACATTACTCAAATAGTTAAGAACATTACACAAATACAAAAAAATATTTCTCAGAATCGTAATATATGGAATGTCACACATATGAATATGTAAGAACATTGTTTGGATATAAAATAGACAACATAAGCTAGTACATGGACTTTTATCACATTTAGAGTTTCCTCAGGTTCTTCATTTGCCTCGTCAACAATGTCGTTGGTTGCATTGTTATCTCCATCATTTTATGCTGATTTTCTTTGTACAATGTCCTTCTCCAGTTGATCCTAAATATGACGTTGATGAGAACATAACAGTTAAACACAGGAACATAGGCTATATAAGTGATAACATTGATTATATAAGCACTAACATCGAGGGTATAACCGACAACATTTATTTTCCAACCTAAATGAGAAGATAGTCATAACATTTTGCATACGACATAATCATGAAAACATTACAGGCATTTTCCAGGAACATTGTAGTCATGACTCAGAACATTTATACATATTTTCTAATAGTAATGGCATGATACTTAACTATGTAGTCATGAAGTTCCAGAAACATTGTAGCCATATGTTGAGAAAATTACAGAAATAACGTACAACATTGTAGAAAACAAATAAAACATTGATATAACAGCGTACACTGCACATTTACTAAACATTACAGAGATACATATAGAACATTACACAAATAACGTAGAACATCACACAAATAATGTAGAACATTGTAGACAACACATACCACATTGATGTAACACTACACATTTACGAAAACATTACAGAGATACGTTAATAACATTACACAAATATTGTAGAACATTGTAGACAACACATAACACATATTATTAGCAACATTACACATATTGCATGCTCATATCACATATAACATTACATACATAAGCCACAACATTGTACAAATTAGCTAGAACATTTGAGCGGTTTTCTATGTGATTTTTTCAGATTTGTTTTCAAATTTCAACTTCTATTGTGAAAAAATCCATTCATCAATTAATATTTGAATCAAAACATTGTTGAAACTTACATATGAGCATATTTTGAGTAGATCGGTGGATAAACAACCAAATCGTAGTAGAAACACCAATTTCGAGCATATTTCTATGTGCTCTGTTTAGTTTAACATCCTACATATAAGCAAGAACATTACAAAAATAAGCCAAAACATAACACATATTAGCTAGAACACTTGAAACAAAAATTACGCGATTTTCAGATGTGATTCGAAATTTCAACTACAATTGCGAAATAAACACCGATTTCACAAAAACTAGGTTGAGATCTAGCTTTTCGTACCTTTGTGATGTTGTTTCCGTGAGATCGGGCTTTTTTGAACTTTTTCCGGCGAGTTCGAGCTTTTTCCGAGCTTGATTACATAGAAACCACGTCGAGAGAGGCGTTTTAGAGCTTGATTACATAGAAACCACGTCGAGAGAGACGTTTTCGAGCTGTTTTCCGGCGGTTTCCGATGATTTAAGGCAGTTTCAGACGAGAGGGGTCGATTTCTAGAGAGATGATTTTTGCTTGTTCTGTTTTCTAGGGTTTAGCGAGAATTATGGTGAAAGTGGGTTGGGTTGTGCTATATATACTTACCTGTATACCCGTTTACAAAGACCCACCTTTTGGCCCTTGGTTGGGTTGGGGTATTTTTGTAGTTGGCCTTTTGTTTGGGGCTTCTATATAATTACTCAAAGTATGTCTTTCTGGTCTTTCTCTAGGGTTGGTCTCTCCTAAGACCACCTCCAGAAAATAAAAGCCCTAACAAATTAACTAGGTAAATGAAGAACAATCCAAATTGAGGACGGATAGGATTGATGTGCAGGAACCTTAATTTTCACTGAATTTGTCATTTTCTTGATTCTCTACTGCACGTGTATTTGCACCGTTCCCGGTTTTGATCCTCTGTGCACTGTTTGCCTGGGACTCGACAGCCCGACTTTCCCTCTGAGCTAATGTGTCCTGGATTGGGCTGCGATCCGAACTAGAGAACTATCACGTCTTCTTTTTTTTGTTCTTAGTTCTTCCATTTACATTTACACAGGACCAGGAGTCAACACACCCTGTTTCATGGGAAATCCATGCTGATATCCCGACATGCATTTTATGGGTCAGAGTATGGTCTTTAAATTAAAACGATAAGTAGTAAAAACAGAATGGTATTTACGTGTTTAATCGCGAACGAGTTGGGATAATCAAAATAGATACACGAACCATTTTTCTAGACTATATCATGCTTTTTAATGAAATTTCTTTCCGTGTCATTGGGGGGGGGGGGGGGGTGGTGTTAATGAATCAACATGTTTGTGAATAATTCGTGAGAAAACTCATTTCGAGCTTACTTGCGAACAAGCTCAACTCATTTGATATTATATTTAAAACAATATTAGCTATTTTGTTTGTGTATTATATTAAAAGATAAAGTAACATGCTAGTTCTCCCTCAAGTTTTTCAAAGCCATACGTTTTAAGTTTTGAACAATTTGAAAGATGGGGATGGATAACTTTAGTACTGTCGCATTACACTAACGTTAGTACTATGATCTAAACTATTGGATCAATTCTAGATTTAATCTCAACCCTTCATTTTTTGTTAATGCGTCAAGGCGTCGCACAATCGCATAATGGGGTCGCACTACGTCGCATAATATTTAAAAATGTTATTAGGTTGAATTACTTACACATCTCTTATATTTTAAACTTAACAAAATATAAAACAATTTTAAATCAACCCCTCCTTTAATAAAAAATTCACAAAAACACCAATTTCACTTAAAAAAAAAAAATTTAACTTCTTTTAATTACCGGATCTCCGGTCAGCTGCCGTGGCCATGGCAACCATGGAAGATTAGAGCTCGAGCTTGAGTTTGACTTCCATGGTAGCCATGGAAGCTTCGAACTTCCATGCATGGCAACCATGGAAGCTTCGAGATCCATGGCAGTCATGGCCATGGAAGCTCGAAAATTTCAGCGATGGAAGAAGGGGAAGAGAAGGTGGTGGTGGAAGATTTCCTTGTCACTTGAAAAAATTGGTTCGTCGGAGCTCAGGTGATTGTGTCGGTGATTTGGTGGTGGTGATAATTGAAGAAGGGGAAGAGAAAAGTGGTGGTGAGTTTTGGAGAAGAACAATAAATATGGGGTTTAAAATATAGAGAGATTATTTAGGAGGGGTGGTTTTTGTAATTATGTATATTTGTATTTATAAAATTGTTTAAATTATTAAAATTGTTAACAAATTAATTTCAATTATTAGATTATGCCATTTGTTCAATTTTCTATGGTGTACTGATGTTAGTACAGTGCGACGGATTACTATAATTAGCCAAGCCCTTGAAAGATACATGTGTTTTGCCAACTCGACTCGTCTTGTTTAACAACACCACTCAAGATCGACTTAACTCGCCTGGTTAACACTTCTGGCCGTTACCCGTGAGGATATACTCCCGTACTCTTAAATATTTATCATTTATTTTTTCATAAATTCACGATGCACGACTAGTCTTTAGTCTGAAGTGTCTAACATGGGAGGACCCATGATTTGAATTTTGGGGGGATAAATTGTATATATGAGATTCAGAGATTAGAGTAGGCTCCGTCCCGTAGAACTTCATACATTTGACAATTTTAGCCGTCCCACAAAACTTCATACATTACTAAAAAAAGAATCTAACCCACACCAACAACTAATAAACAATCTCAACTTTGCACACAAATTACACATTTGGCCACTAAAATACACTTTTTTGATATCTTATCATTACTTTAAATTTTCACATAAAAAACTACGCGCCAACCCTAATGTATGAAGTTCTCTGGGATGGAAGGAGTACCTACATAAATTTTCCTTTTCAAATTCAAGTTTTCATTATTTTCAATTTTAATAGAGTGTCCCCAGGGATCAAAATCTCTCAAATCACCCAAGTCGAGAAATGTATCATCTCCCGACCGTCCTTAGAACCCAACACCCTCAATGTTGTCTCCATAATAATCTTCCTGGTTTTCTTGGGAAACAGTGTGTGTACAACTATCAGCTACTCGTGAAATAGTTGCAAAACAATTGATGGGGTCCTTAAGGTGTACTAGTTGGGTTCATCAAGAGGTTTCTGATGGGATTCATCATAAACTTGTCAAAATTTCTTGGTAGACTTGACTTGTAGTAACCTTGCAGACCTACTTTCCTCTCGTTTTTGCAAATTTTACTAGCAATTCGTGGTAGCAACACGCTTAACATAACAATGGGTTGGGTAAACATTGAAGCAATATCCATCATAGTGACATAATCAGGCTCACATTCAACAGAACACTGTTTAAAAGTTCCAACATCGTACGAAAGATTAAAGTCATAAGATTCTAGCTTAGCACGCGTAGGAAAGTTCGTCCCTGCGTAGGAGATGATAATAATGGCTAAGCTTTCGGCCATAATTGCTGTCCTTTGATGAATTGAATAGTGAGTTCAATAGAAATTAGGGTTAGTAGTGTTCTTTCTTTTGATTTGGGGAGAAAAACCAGTAGTGGTTATGACCAAGTTTGAATATTTTAGAATTTTGTGAGGACCAATAGTCCTATTTTGATTTTTGACTATTTCTTCAAACCAAACGATGGTGGTTTTCTCTCTATAATATGGGAAATTTTTGCCGATCGCTCGCTCGCCGCGGCAAGCTGCCTTTTTGCTCTCTCCAATTGTGTTCTGCCAGTTTCTTGCCGTGCCGAGGCTTGTCCTAATTAACTGTCCCAATCTGTCTAATCATACTGTGGATACCTGCTTCAAACATGGTTATCCAACCAACTACCCCAAGAAGCCTTTCTATGGACGAGGTGGCTGCAGAGGTTGTGGTGGAAGTAGGAAATCAAGCAACTAGAGCTAACCAGGTCAACCTAAAAAGGCAAGCAACTCTGAGACAACTCCTTATCTATCGAGTGAGCAACTTCAACGGCTTCTATCAATGGCTATGAAACAACAAAATGGCAGTAACAACCTCTCTCAGCCTTGTGGTTCTAGCACTCCATCCACAGTCAACACCGTTGATACGAAAATATGTCCAATCCATCATAGACGCCTTTGGAATGAATCCTAAGGCGTCCCAAGTTGTCTACGAGTCCGGGACCTTACAGTCCGACCCCAAGCCCCCGCAGGTCCGACTCACCCGGGTGGAAAGGAACAGGAGAGCCCAAAGGGTAGTAGGTCCGACCCTGCCAATGGTCCGTAACCATGGGGTCCGACCCGGACACCCGTCCGGACTCAACACAACAACCTCATAAGCAACCAAGTGAACTGGCACTTGAGAGTATTGAGATCCGAGTCGCATGTCCTGGACCGCCTCCTTCGAACAGTGCATGCATAGTGGGAATCCCCAGACCAACCTAGTACAGTCCGGACCTCTGGTCGGGACCTACCTCCTCGGATCTCATACACAGCAGACTGCAACAAGGTCCCCAAACTCTCACATTAATGACTAATCTACCCCCGAAAGCCCAAAAGGGAATGGGTTAAGGAGTCATTATTAGGCCATGGGCCTATTGAGGCATTGTTGGCTCAATCTGAGCCTGACACTTGGCGCAATCCGGGGGTTCCCTCCCATTTTGGGAGAAATCTATTTATATGGCACACATTCCCATAATAAAGGTAATGAATAATCACTTCTCATTCCCGATAATTATACCGAGCTGATCCTCACTCTCTCGCAAGTAAAGTCTTCTCCCGGTTTGACACCACGCAAACCGGGTATAAGGTTCTAACCCCCCATTTCCAAGCTACTTGTGCAGGTCCTTACGCATCGCCTCTTATCAGTAAGACGGTTCTTACGGGCTCTTACTCTTTGGTTCTTACTAGCAAGGTGGTTCTTACTCAAAGGTGGTCTAGGTACTTAGCGTGAAGGAAAGCAAGGAAAATTCATTAAGCGTTCGGGGGACTTTACCCTCGACAAACACCAACAAAGAACTTGAAGTGAATAATGCATGTATAACCTATAAAGTTAACTTTACTTTTAAAAATATTAGAGATTCATGGTTATTGGATATTCTGGGGCCTCTAATCAGATAGTCAAAATCTCCATAGTATTTAATGGTAATATTATGACATTACATTCCTTTGTTCAATTGTCCAACTCAACAAAGATTCATATAATTAACACATATGGGTGATATAAAAATACCAGGGAAAATCATCTTAAAAGATATTATATGTGTCCCTCTTTTAATATTAATCTTATCTCAGTCAACAAGATTTGCTCAGAAAATGAGATTGCATTTCTTCTTAGTAAAAATGATTGTTACAATTTACATAATTGCTCTACCTTGAGACCTGCATGGACCAAGATTTGGCAGAGTGAAGCAACAAAAAGTCTCTACATCATCAATGAGTTTTTGCAATTACATAAGGCCATCTCCTAAGTAGATAAACAAGTTCTTGAAGCAGATGTTGGAGAACATGTTTGGCACTTTAGGTTAGAACATCCTAGTATAGATAGTATTTTAGTTATTCAGTCTATGTTTACTGAAATTAGTTGTAACAAGTTTTCTTTCCGTGAGGTTTGTTTTAGAGCCAAATAGAAGAAGGTAGCCTTTCCCATTTCGGCTAATAAAACAATAGCTGCTAGTTCAATACTTGAATGTCTTCAATGTTACCTATGGGGTCCCTATTCAATGGAAACTTTACATAAACAACAATACTTCTTGATTGTAGTAGGATGACTTGGATTTGCTTGCTTAAAAACAAGTCAGACACAAAGCAAGTAATGATGAACTTTAGAACTCTAATACAAAATTAAATGGATAAGAAAGTTAAAAGAATAAGAATTGATAATGGATTAGAGTTTCATATGAACGAATTCCTGGATATGGAATAGTTCATTAGAAAACATGTGCTTATACACCTGAGCAAAATGGAATTGTTGAAAGAAAGCACCGACATCTTCTGAATGTTGCTAGATCACTCTTATTTCAAGCCAACTTACCTAAGTATTTTTGGGATGAAGCAATTTTCACTGTAGCTTTTATAATTAATAGAATTCCCACTAATGTTCTAAAAAATATGTCTCATTTTCATAGATTTTATAACAAGAATACCATATATAGAAATTTAAAAACCATTGGAAGTTTATTTTTTGTGTCCACTGAAAAGGTAGATAGAACTAAGCTTGATCCAAGAGGACAAAGATTTATGTTCTTATGCTATCCTGCAAACATCAAAGGATACAAGCCCTTTGATTTGACAAAAAGAACTATTTTCATCTCTAGAAATGTCAATTTCATAGAAATTATCTTTCCTTTAAGAGATTTTGATAGACAAGAAAATGTAAATGGCATAAAATTTATATCACCTAACTTGTTTGATACAAAATGGGATACCCCTCACTATATAGAGGAACATACAAGCATGATATAATATAATGAAAACAACATAAACATGATTCCTGAGAGAGATTAGACAACATAAATATCAATGATACGGATGAAAACAACAATGACAGAAGCTCTGCAGAAATAAATAATGGCATTGATGAACATATTTCCATTAGTCCTGCAAGAAATAATATAAATCCAAATAGAGATGATAGTCCAAGAAGGACATCAAGGACAATAAAATTACCTTCAAATCTGGATATTTAACACCATGATGCAAAGAGCTATACATCTCATTCTAATATTTTAAAACAAAATATTCCATACATGATTTTCTTTGATATGATAAGATATATCCAACTCACATAGAACTTACTTAGTAAATTTGTCCATGATACATGAACATGAAACTTTTGAGGAAGCTATAAAATACAAACATTGGGCTATACCTATTTCTGAAGAATTAAAAGCCCTTGTTGATAATAATACATGGACTATAATGCCTAAAACTAAGACAATGAAACCTATAGGATGCAGATAAGTCTTCAAGACAAAATTAAATTTAGAAGGACAAATATATAAGCATAAAGCCAGACTAGTTGCAAAAAGTTATACACAACAATATGGTCTGGATTACACTGAGACTTTGAATCTTGTTTCAAAACTGGCATTTATGAAAGTTTTTCTGGCATTAGTGGGTTTTTGGTTCAATTAGAAGTGCACAATGCATTTCTAAATGGTGACGTAGAAGAAGAAATTTATATGAAGATACCACAAGGACTTCCAATTTAGGGTGAAAGTCCAGAAAATTATGTTTGTAAACTTAATAAATCACTCTATGGGCTCAATCAAGTTTCTAGACAATGGAATTACAATTAACAAATTTATTGATTACTGGATGTTTTAAACAATCTAAATGTGAATATTCACTGTTCATTAAAATCCATACAAATGGAAAGATTACTGCTCTATTAATTTATGTTGTTGATATTACAGTATTAAAAGTAATAATATAACCAAAAGAAGGGCGCGTGGAGAAAGACGATTTATTCTCGATTTGATCATTCTGTTTGTAAAAAGTGTAGTTTTGATAAACAAGGCCACTCTCACACATTAGCGCGCGCAATACACAGAAGAAACCCACATCTATCTCCAATTCCTGATAAAAAAAAACAAAAATGCTTCCTCTTTCTTCTTCACCGAGCCCACTCAACAATATCATACCACCGCCGTGGGATCGCAACGGGATCCGTCTCAGCTTCATGGATCTTGCTCAAAGAGGGCTTGTTGTGGAAGCATTCGAAGGATAAGACTGGCAACGAGGTGGAATTAGATGGGATTCACATCAACGAGATATAATTGGCATTCTCTGTTCCTCAGATTGTTTTCTCACTTGTGTTTACAAAATTTCTTGCTCATCATATCCATGGCAGAATTGATCTGAAAATTCTATCTCAAAACCTACAAAAACCCTAATTTCAAGTATGTGAAGAGAGCTCTGTATCATTTTATCATTCAATATTTTTCTGATTTAGATAAGGTACTCCGGTTTTCAGGTAGGTCAATTGCTTCAAGCTGCTTAAAGACCCACATTGCGTCTAGGTTATACAGAGAAATTGCGATACTCTTTACACTTTTCCATTATGTCTTTGCTTGTCATTATGTTTATGACTCTTCTGACTACTTAACTTACTAAGTAATAAGCTAATACAATTATACCAGCTACTTATACTTCACTTACTTTAAGACTTGACTCTTGAGGCATGAATTTCATTGCAGAACATTGATGAACTGAGTTACTTGTCTTTTACATTCTTCCCTTTTCATTTTTCTCCTTTGGTGGGTACTGGAGCTTACTCTAATGATAGTGCTATAGAGTTAAAATCAAGATGGAAGGTTATGTAATATTGAAAATGGAACATTTTTTAGGCCAGTTTTTTTCAGGTTTAGTATGAGTCTCTGTATTCGTGTAGTGTTATTCTACTTTGGCTCATGCCTTCGTTTGAATGGACTTATGTGAAGCTGGGTTGTGTTTGCAGGTTCAGAAACGGATTGAGTATGAACGTAACAATCTGGTTGGTTTAGTATATTGTCCATATGGTGAATCAGAGGTATGATATTCGGTGTTTAGTATTTGTATTGATCTTTGCTTGATGTGGTTGATACTCCTGAATATTTTGTTCAAACCCAGTCAAATACAGTTGAGATAAATGGACAAACTAATGTTGCAAATTGACAAATTCATTTTTTATTTCTTGCTCCAAATTTCAGTTTAGTAAGTGGTTTGAACAGATTTCGTTCGAACAAGTTCTTGGTGATAATCTTTGATCTATGACCACTTTTATTAAGAGCATAATGATAAGCCACACGGAGTATCATACATTGATATTCATTAATCTATGGCCAGTTTAATAACTTTTGCTCTCTTTATTTTCTCACCACAAAAGACAAGCCACACGGAGTATCATACATTGTTAATCAACTCCATCAGTAGCGCCTCTTCAATTTCGAATCGCACAAACAAACAAAGTACATCACTTCCCATCAAAAAATCTTGTGGGGGTGTCTATGAGACCTAAAGATTGTGTATGAAAGATATTGTTGAAGTTATGTCATTTTGCTTCAACGATTTTCACAGTCTGAGTGCTCTCAACCCGTGACAATTCTCAGGACTTCAGGTTTTGGTATCGGTCTAAATTCATACTCACTCTATTCACTCAGCTTATTTTCTGGTACGTGAGTTGCTGAAACATTATAGATGTGACAAGGTGGGTAATAGCAGCATGATGGTTTCACCTTACTGGAATTTTCATTTGATCCTTTACAACTACCTAAGAAAATAATCTTTTTATGTAGATGTTTGTTAGTTTGCTAAATGTTTTACCTGTTCTAAGTAATTTATAAAGGAGAGATATTGTGCATGAAACTATATGTACCACTTGTTTCTGTGTTGTCATGTTGAGAAATTTGGAATAACATAAATCGTCATATGCAATGTATTCCATGTTTGATGCAGCTGAATCAGTTCATTGACGAAATCCTAGATGCCGAATCACAATATAGATGTTGAAAAATTGGAGCTTCGACCGGGTTACACACGATCTCTTGTGAATTGAGGGCTCTAGCTAAAATGGTTCAAAATGAGAGATGGCAGAGACAAAAACGTTTTGAATGATGATGTTTTTGGTGCTCCTTTGTTTGAAAGGGGGCGGTTTTATGATGAGTATGTTGCTACAAGAAAAGAGAGGCTTAGGAGGAAGAAAGGCGAAATGGAAGGGTATGAGAAGAAGAGTGGCTTATGACCTTGGTGTTAGAGCCGATTCGACAACCAAGAAAAGAGGAGAAGGTTAGAAAGTTTGATGGCCGTAGGAAGAGACTATGGCGGTAGATGTGTCCACACCTATGACGGAGCGAAGAGCGGCTCCAACTCCGAGGTTTTCTCTTAGGAGCAGTAGTGTCAAGGAGAACAAGAAGCCTCCGTTGCCTATGGCTATGTGTATCGATATAAAAATGCATATACAAAACTTGTAAATATATAAAAATGCATATTACATAAGTGTAAATTTTAGCAAAACAAATAGTGTAAATTTTAATACGATAACACACGTAGCGTGTTCTCACATTCTAGTATAATTATAAGAGGACAAGATGAGCATGAAGTCAACAGAATCAAATCACATTTCCAGTCAGAATTCAAAATAAGGGATCTTGAAAAGTTAAAAAATACTTTTTAGGACTTGAATAGCTAGAAATCCAAGTGGGACTCACATATCTCAAAGAAAATATGCTTTTGAAATTATGAAAATAGTTGGATTACTTGGTTGTAAACCAGTAGTGACTCCAATGGAGCAAAATATGAAAGTACAAACAGGGACTTCAGAATACCTAAAGAGTCCCATGTTTTATAGAAAATTGATTGAAAAACTTGTATATTAAACAATAATAGGCCAAATTTGAAATTTGCAGTAGGAATAGTGAGTCAATTTATGGAGAAACCATGCAAAGATCATATGAATGCTCTCTTAAGAGTCATCAAATATGTTAAGCAAAATATAGGATTAGGTATTTTCATGTCTACAAACAAAGATCATAAGCCTATAGCTTAATCTGATTATGCAGCTTGTCCTATAACAAGAAAATCAACTACAGGTTATTGCATGATCTTAGGAGACTCTCATATAAGTTGGAGATCAAAGAAACAACGGACTGTAAATAGATCTCAGTAGAAGCATAATATAGAGCTATTGGCCAGTTGTGAAATCACTTGGCTTAAATCATTGTTATCTGATTTTGGAATACAAATAAATATCCCATCTCTCTATTTTGTGATAATCAGTTTACAATCATTTTCCCTAAACATCATGTTCTTCATGAAAGAACGAAACACATAGAAGTAGGCTGCCATTTCATAAGAGAGAAAGTCAATGAAGGCATGATCAAAGTGGAATATATCTCCACTAATAATCAGTTAGCCGATTTCTTGACAAAAGCAATCCCTCATGCAAATTTACAAGAAGTTCTGCTTAAGATGAATATAAAGAATATTTACGTTCCTGTTGAGGGGGAATATTGAAAAGAAAAAGAAAATAAAAGGTCTAATTCTGTAAAACGGAAAGGATCTGATTGCAAAAGAAACGAAAGTTTGGGTACTTATAACTCAATGTCTGAAGTACGAAGAGCTGCGGGAGAAAGGAAGAAACAAACTTGTTAGAAACAGCCAATAAAAATGAGACACGATAGACGAATTTGATGGACGCTCACGAAATGAGACCGGTAAAGCGTAGAAACGAGTTGGGTGCACGAAAACCTGCCACACCGGATCACGTTTCTGCACCAGATTAGTACATACAGTAGTACCTCCTCTTTACGAGCTCGATTCTGTCCATCCGATCAAAATCCGATGCCTAGATCAATCTGTTGCTTTGTAATTGTTTAGGGTTATGGTAGAGGTGGATTTTTCGTCCAATAGGAATCCATCAATTATCTTTCTCTGTAAGAATAAATGGTACAATTAGCAGCAATAAGTACCGACTCTATTAATGAGAGTTCATGTATCTTTTCTCCATCACTTTCATAAGCAATACATAAATCCTTTAAGTTCAGTATTTTATCTTGCATTGTTATTTCTAACAGGAGGGGCATCGACAATTTCTTCTGTTAGCCTTCTGTAAATGAGGCCAAGGTACTAGTAGCCGATACCTCTGGAATGTTTCATCCAGAAAGTGCTAAGTGCTGGAACATCTCAGGCACCAGGCACTGTTTCTTAACCCAGAGAGATAGCTCAAGCTCAAGTTTCGACTGTTGACTCAATAATCACTCTTATACATGTTCACTTTTCTTAAACTCTTCGCACATATAATTAAATTGAAACCATTTTGTCATGTTTAACCAGCTACCATGACTAGAATGGTTATTCATGACTTTTAATTGTGAGCTTATAAAACAAATTGCTAACCACCAGGGAAAATGAAAACTTAGTCAAGCAACCATCAGTCTTATTACACAATAATTATAGATTATAATGCAGATATTCAAAACTTGACAGCTACATGATGTTGTACCCCTGCCAAATTCCTGTATGAATCAGGTATTATCAATTCGTGTGGTGCAATGACGAAATGGCTAGGTTGATCTCCTAGCATAATTTGCAGTTTTTTTTATTCAATACAACCTTGATTTTCTTTAGCTGTGTTGCAATTGTTTTCATGCTAATCCTCTCCTCAGGTGACTCTGTCAGGCACAACAAAGCCACTTGAATGATTGAAATGAGTAATTCTTCAATATGCTCTTGTTTCCTGTTTATCAGGGCAGGTCTGCGTTCTAAGGAATTGTTGGTGTCTGAAAACAAATGGGAATCGAGAACCTCTAAGAGTGCATCAGGGAATACTTGATATACCCATCGATGTAAACTCAAGCCTTCATTGAACATATCATCCGTTGGCCTCTTCCCTGTAAATGTCTTAAGCAACAAAATCCCACTACTGTAAACATCACCCTTCGCCGATGCATGCCCATCTAAACCATATTCTGTTCCGAGTATACTCACAGTTAGAATAAGTTAGCACTAATGAATATTTCAAAGAATTAATGATGCATAATCTAATTTCTATTATTATTTGCATATACATTCTTGAATGTTGTCTTACAAAATAAAAAGAGTTGAAAGAACTGAGACATGCTAGTTGATGATTCATGTGATGCCAAAATATTACTTCATGTTTGTTTAGAGAGAATATAACAGAAAAAAAATACTAATAAGAGATATCAGGTTCTCTCATACCTGGGGCCATGTAACCGATTGTTCCAAGAGTGTTTGTTCGGATGAAATTTTCATCTTGTGCTAAGATTTTGGAGATTCCAAAATCTGCAACATGAGGCGTCATATCCTCATTCAGAAGAACATTAGCTGGTTTCAAATCACAGTGCACAATTGGCACTGTATACTCATGGTGGAGGTACTCTATACCCAATGCCACATCAGTCACGATACTCAGTCTCTGAATCAGGCTCAAGTCTAGGCTTCCATTAGACATAAACTCTAGAACCATGGCCTTGAACTCTGGATTTGTGCAAGTGGTGATTATTTTGACGAGGTTCCTATGTCGCACATTCCTTAAAACTTCACATTCTGCATCAATTTTTTTGAGAGCGTTCACATACTGCATATTGAAAACTTTGATGGCTGTGACAGTTCCATCAGAGAGCTCACCCTTATAAACCATACCAGAACTTCCTTCTCCCAAAAGGTTTGCAACGCTGAAACTTTCTGTAGCGCGTGCAAGTTCATTATAGGTAATCATCCGATGTTCCACCAGATAAATTTCTGCTTGGGTTGCATTTTTTGGTTTTCCTTTCGAATATTTTGTCCACAAAACAATCACTGCGAACACGAGCAAAGCTATTGTGGCAAAGGGAACTGTTACCTTAAGAACAAAGAAAGTTCTTCTTTTCCTTTTTCCTGAGGCTTGAGGTGGTGGGCACAAAGGAAAACTCAATTTTGGTGCTCCACACAAGTTTGGATTTCCCATCAAACTTTGAAATGTTATATTGGCAAACAATCCTGTGTTTGGGACTTCTCCTTGTAATCTATTAAAAGAAAGATTGAGCCACTGGAGATCTCGAAGTGATCCAAGGAATGCTGGGATGTCACCGGAGAGGTCGTTTGATGAGAGATCTAAATACTCAAGGACTATCAGATTGCTATGCAGTTATTTGACAAATCAAATTCCTGGAGATTCCAGGCACCTGCTCAAATTTTCAGGAATGCCCCCGTGAAGAGCATTATTCATCAATATGAGAATCCTCAGCTGTTGCAGGGATCCCAATGTGCTTGGCAGAACGCCTACCAATTTGTTGCTGTTGAGATCAAGCTCCTCAAGAAGAGTCAAATTGGCAATTTGTGGAGAAAGTTCACCCCGAAGATCTAGTCCAGAGAGAACAAGATTTGTGACTCGTTGGTTCAAACATGTAATACCAAACCAAGTGCAGTAGTGAGTGTTTGAGGTCCAATTGGTGGAAAGTATGTTCTCAGGTTCTAGTATGAGTTTGGATTTAAAGTATATTAAAGCTGTGTAATCGGTACCATTGTTGTGGAGTGTTGTAAAAGAGGCAGAACCGAAAAGCAAGAAGCAGTAGAGTACAATACAAATTGTGCTCGCAGCTTCTGTTCGTTGGAACATGGATAGATTCATCAGAGATTGTGTTGGTTCTGCTGTTTGTTGAAGCTGGTATTTTATTAAATGTGAATTTCAGCACTAATCATCTCCCTCAATGTCTATGGTATCGTATTCTTTGATGAAATAGCCCCCACCACTACATGAAAATCATTACTGGTGAACAAATTAAGTTTTGTGGAGTCAAAAGACTTGCATTAAAAACTGTATTTCCTCTTCCTTTCCTCTGTAATTCATTATTACTAACTTTGGACCAAGAGACTAACTAACTTCTTCTTTTAGGCGCATCGATTTCTTTTTTACTAGAAAGACTAGATAGATTCATTTTCTTAAGAGGTTCTTATTCTGCAGCGCAACTGTCTTTCATGATCATATATAGCTATTCGTAGTACTTTTTCAAGATATAACTTGTTGTTTGTCATAATAATAACACATTAAACTTTTCGCAAATGCTTAGGTAGTTTCATGTCGTCTGTATGCAGCAAGGTGGGGTGTTAGATAGACTAGAGGGGACCGTATCTTGCCTTGGACAATTTAGTTCCAATCTAGTTTGGTTGAAATATGAAACAGCAAACCAAGTGCAGTAGTGAGTCTTTGAGGTCCAACTGAAGGAGAGTATGTTATCAGGTTTTAGTATAAGTTCAAATTTGAAGGCCATCAGAACAGCCATGTTTTCTAGGAGGAGACAAAGAATGATTCACAGTAACCGGAGTTGTAAGCTTGACGAAGTACACTGTAAGGAATATTTTCTGCATTCAGCAATGCTGTAAATACCTTATGATGATATGGTGAGTCAAGCAAGAACAATTAAGTGTTTTATTAAAAACATGTAAACCTTGATCACAAAGTCTCATGGGGCTTTCTAACATCAGTCAAGGTGTCGCCCTGACTAACGTCAGTCACCTATTTTGATCCAGATTAAAATTTCAACGGTGGAGATCGAATAATCTGTTCCTTTCAGACCGAAGTGTTGCCATTAGGTAGCCATGTCGCAAAGGTGTTGCTTTAACCGCCCTATCGCTTTAAATTATTTAACTATATTAAAATATATATATATATATATATATATATATATATATATATATATATATATATTAAAAAATTACCTCTATTAAAAAATCAAAAAAAAAATTGAAATCAAAAAATTAAATCACCTATCTTTTCCTCACCACCGACCATACCACGCTTCCGAATTTTCTTTTTTTTTTGAAAGCCCCGAGCGGAGACACGCCGTAGCACCTTTCGGAGCTTCCATGTGAACAGGAGCTTCAGGAAGCTCCGATCTGCTTCCCGTGGAGATCCACGGGAGCTCAGATCGAGCTTCGAAAAAAAAAAATTTCAGCCGGCGGTGGCTGGTGGCGGGGATTGGGGAAGAAGATATGTATTTAATTGTTTTTATTAGGAATTAACGGAGAAATTAATAGTTTAAAAAAAAAAGAAATAGCGGTTGAAGTCGATACAGAGCGGTTGAGGGCGACACAGAGCAACAATTGAGGCGACACAGAGCAACGGTTGATGGCGACACAGAGCAACGGACACGTGTCAGATGTCGACACCCTGACTGACATTAGTCAGGGCGACACCCTGACTGACGGTAGAAAACCTGAAGTCTCATGAGAGACGGTCTCTAAATAACTTATCTAAAAACGACCTATGTCCATGTTATTAATTAAAACGTCTATGTTGTTAATGACACAAATCTTGTTGTAATATGAAAAAATACCAATGTTGAGGATATAGGTGTTTTGATTAATAACATTACTATAATGTTATAAACCTGAACGACTATATTGTGTCGTCTCTCATGTTAGTGTGTAGATATTTTTTTGCTACCTGCTAAAGTTTAAGATTTGGTCCTGCAATGCGAACTCAAGTCTTCTTTGAAGGCTTTAATAACCAATGTTTTATACTCCCTCCGTCCCAGTTTTATCTTTCCACATTTTATTTTGATCCGTTTCAACTTTATCTTCCCGTCCTTTAAATGGAAAATCTCGCTCTTACTTTATACACTATATCTTCTACTTTATTTATTATTTGTCATACTTTATTCACTCTTTTTTCTACTTTATCACCATCTCTCCCACTTTATTTACTTTTCTTTTAAATTTTATGCCTAGTCCGCGGGAAAATGAAATCGGGAGGGAGAGAGTATTATTTCTCCTGTTTATGGTAGATGAAGATTGAAGTATGTTCATTCAATCATTCTCTTGAAGCATTTGTATTATGCATTACTTTTTTTTTTTTAAATACAATATTACAATTATAATAATGAGCCTTGGACAAATTTATCATTAATAAAATCTCTAATAACATGTCAATCATTCTCTATACGGAGGAGAAAATAATCACCAATTTCGGGGATCGAACCCGTGACCTCTTAGGTACGGGGTGTCTCAGCTTGCCACTCGGCTACAAACCCTTTGACTATTATGCAATACTTTAAGCATTGAGCCCGTTTTGCGAAAGACCCCATATATATAGGAAAGTCCAAAAAGTCCACTTAAACGTTAAAACTAGACAATTTAACTTAAAAACTAGACAGTCTAATTTTTCGCGGGTCGACCCGCCGGGCTGGGTCAACCCACGATTTTTTTTAAAAAAATAAGTTACTTAGCTCATAAATGTTCATCCAAATCCACATGTTATGATTTTTACATCAAATTGTCTAGTTTTGTCATCAAATTGTCTATGTTTATCGTAAAAATGTCTATGTTTAACATGCATACATTAGTAACAACCTATTTATCCAATGAAAAAAAATTTAGAAAAATAAACATGAACTTCAATTTCATTCATCAAACAATAAATTTCAGTATACAAAATAATCAAAAATTTACAACCTATAAAAATACATGTATTTTTAAAAACATTAAATAAAATCTACAAAATAGCTTTCATCACACTCGACTTGTTCGTAGACACCTTCTTCCACAACATTTCAATTTCTTTGTTCGGCCACCATTTTTACGAAAACCTAATACATACAACAAAAACATCAAAAAAAAACATATAAAATTTCTACTAAAACATAGAATATTTAATTAAAAAAACTAGACAATTTATAGTAAAAAATAGACAATTTATACAAAAAAACTAAACCAACAACAACAAACAACATAGACAATTTCTACTAAATCATAGCCAATTTATACAAAAAAACTAGACAATTTACAGTAAAACATAGACAATTTACAGTAAAACATATAATTTTTATACAAAAAACTAGACAATTTATAGTAAAACATAGACAATATACTATAAAAACTAGACAATATCCACTAAAAACTAGACAAAACTTCCTAAATAATTATGTTCATGTTTGATAATAAAACTAGACAATATTTTATAAAAACTAGACAATATCCTCTAAAAACTAGACAAAACTTACTAGATAATTATGTTCATATTTGATAATAAAACTAAACAATATTTCGTAAAATCTAGACAATATCCTCTAAAAACTAAACAAAACTTCAGACACAATTATGTTTATGTTTGATAATAAAACTAGACAATATTTAATAAAAACTAGACAAAACTTCGTAGACAATTATGTTCATGTTTGATAATAAAACTAGACAGTATTTCCTAAAAACTAGACAATATCCTCTAAAAACTAGACAAAACTTCCTAGACAATTATGTTCATGTTTGATAATAAAACTAGATAATATTTTGTAAAAACTAGACAATATCCTCTAAAAACTAGACAAAACTTTCTAGACAATTATGTTCATTTTTTATAATAAAACTAGACAATATTTCGTAAAAACTAGACAATATCCTCTAAAAACTAGACAAAACTTCCTAGACAATTATGTTTATGTTTGATAATAAAACTAGACAATATTTAGTAAAAACTAGACAATATCCTCTAAAAACTAGACAAAACTTACTAGATAATTATGTTCATATTTCATTAGTCCAATTGTTCAAAGCATCAGAACTTGAGCTATTACACAACACTAAAAATCCACAAAATCACATTGCAGGCAGCGACAAAGATCCGTAAAAAACTAAATGAACTCACTCTGCATCAGTACGATTAAGTAATTACTAATTACAGAGTAACAAAACCTCCTCAAAACTTGTAGAATAGCTCTAGCTTAACACAACAATACCATTGCAGTTCAGTACCATCAATTTGGCATTGCACATATGAATAATAGATTCAAATCACAGAGTTGCAAATACAACGATGACTACTACCAGAACATCATGAAACATAAACAACAATCAAATAAGCAGACTAATTCGGAAAATTAAACAGATCGATTACAGATCTAATACGATAATCGGAACTGTGAAGAAAGAGGCTTACATCTGAAGAGTTGTTGATAAGTTCACGGAGAAAGATCTCCTTGTTGCTGTAGAAAGTGTTGATGATCAAGCTGAGAAGCTGATCTCAGCCTGGAAAGCAAACGTCTCGGTTTCGCCGGCCATAGCTTCTCCCTACCACCAAATTATTGATGAATTATTGATGAATTTCTACTAAATCATACTCAATTTATACAAAAAAACTAGACAATTTACAGTAAAACATAGACAATATACTCTAAAAACTAGACAATATCCACTAAAAACTAGACAAAACTTCCTAAATAATTATGTTCATGTTTGATAATACAACTAGACAATATTTTTTAAAAACTAGACAATATCCTCTAAAAACTAGACAAAACTTACTAGACAATTATGTTCATGTTTGATAGTAAAACTAGACAGTATTTCCTAAAAAATAGACAATATCCTCTAAAAACTAAACATAACTTCCTAGGCAATTATGTTCATGTTTGATAATAAAACTAGACAATATTTCCTAAAAACAAAATAATATACTCTAAAAACTAGACAAAGATTATTCTGGGGATTCAGATCACAGGACATGATCAGAAGATAGAAAGATGATATAGAATCATGGAACTGCTCTATGCTAGCTATTTAGATACGAGCAAGTTATATAAGCAGCAGCATGCCAGCAAGATATAGTAAGCTAAACCACATGCACTTATACGGAACTCCTCTTGGTGCTTGAAACAATGTAGTAGTTTTTTCGATCAGCAACATACTATGATTACTGTTTGCTGATAAAAGATAGCAGTGCGTCTAAGTAAAAACTACTGACAGAACCATAAATTGTTCATCAGCTCCTTTTCCGCTAACCTCATTTAGAAACTAGCAAATCTTCTTCACAGAAACACAACATTCAGAAAAAAAAAACACCAAACCCACAACTACGATAGAGCAGTCACCTTACAGTACACACAAAACTCTTAATCCAGCTTGGATAATACAAATCCTAAAAGCAGACATAATAACACCGAATGAAATTCACTCAATACAGAAAAACACTGAGCCATCTAACTTCAAAAACATCAGCCTAGCTCAATTTTCCAGCTACGAAGCAAACCAAAGCCAGATACGTTCAAAACTATCGATAAAATGATATTTACAACACCAGTAGGAGAGGAAGTAGTGACAATAAACAATCACAATCATAACTCACAATAACCTAATTACAATAAATTGAACGAAGCTGAACATAAATGACAAACGAGAATCAATACCTCGAGCTCTTTTGCCAATATCGGAGTAGAGACCAGGTCCTTTCGCCATTGTTGTTTATGAAGCTAAAGCATGCTTAACGACAGAGATTTCTAGAGAATCGATGCTTAAACCACATATTCTTCGGAAAAGCTTGGTTGATATACCATCACAGATCTAAAAAACTAATTTCGATCTCTGATCTAATCACAACTCCTACACTCGATCTCCAATCTCTGTCCGATCTGATCCGGAATCTTCGATAACTGACTCCTATTTCCACCACCGGAATCTACATCGGCACCGGCAACATCAGCAACCGACACCTTCAAAAATAGTCGAACATTCAAATCCAGATCTCAAAAACAGATGCAACAACCAAACAACAAAGCAACAAATTGAACTCAAAAACACTAAAATTAAGTTTCAACATCCATTACCTGATGATCGCGCAATGAATCGGCCAAAAGTAGAGAGATGAGATCGGAAATCGGCGAAAGAAGCTGATCGCCGCCATGGTTGTCGGTTTCATGGAGAGCAGGAAGAAAACAATGGATAAAAAAAAGAGAAAAAGGGCTTTTATACTTAGATTGGAGCCGTGACCCGGGTCCATCATTAAGAAAATAGCCCAGCGATCCGGATCCGCGAGATTCAAAGTGGGTTGTGAGTATTTCTTAAGCCTAGATAATTTTATGTGAAATTTAATGGACTTTTTGGACTTTCCAAATTGATATGGACTTTTATGAGACTTAGTATTAAGCATTTAGATTTTTAGCAAGGTTTTTTCTCCGCTCCACCTTCATATTGACATCATTTATGCACTACCCGACTTATAATTGGCTGGTAGTTAATACAAAGTTTTGAAAGAGAACTACATTAGTCAAAGACCTGAGAGACGGATTGAAATTCTTAAGTATAAGACAACGTTTAAAACAATATTAGTAATTGTTTATGAACTGACATTTTATGTATAATACTCCAACTTTTAGTTGCTAAAAGAAAAACACTTGATAGAAAAATAAGTAAAACCTAGCTTAGCTAGCTGTTCACTCTCTCACTTTGCCTCTCACTCTCAACTCTAGAACGGCCACTAATCGATCGGCGCCATTTCTTTGGGTTGATTCTTTCGTAAGCATTCTTGGTGATATCTTTAATCAATACATGTCCTTTCTAGCGCACTTTGTCCTCACTCGTGCGCGAACCGGGAGACTTCCCAGTTGGTCATCCATCCTGAGATTGCTGCAGAGCAAGCACGATTAACTCTGGAGTTCTTATAAATGGATTCTCGAAAAGAAAGGTACACTTTGTTTGTATGACTAGCATTCTCGATCCCTTTAAACTCTTTGGATTTATTAGGAAAAAAATAACCAAATCAAGCTAATATTGTCGCCCAAAATTATCGAACCCACGACCAGAAGCTTTAGAGCACAACCGTTAGCTGCAACACAGCGCCACCGCAGAACCGCCACCAGTCTGCCCTGCGCCGTCAAACTTGCACGATTAAGCTTACCTAGGTAAAAACAGAGAGTTAGAGACAGATACACAATTCATAGAATTCAGTTTGCAATTATCCTTTCTGCAAAGGGTTTATGGCGCTATTTAAAAAACCTGAGTGAGCCAAAATTCGCGGTACCGTACAATCGGTGATTGGTCGACGGAATGGATTCGGTGTTCAATGCAGCCGTAGAGGAAATCTGCTGTGAAGGACCCAATGGAATCTACCTCAGTGACCTCTGGCCAAAACTCACCTCCTCTCTTGCTGCACTCAAAATCACCTTGAGCCCTAAATTGAAGCAGATAGTATTGGATAACCTTGTATTGATTCCCACTCTCAACTTCGAGGCCGGTGATACCTCCGTTTCTTTCGATTCAGCTGATCGGAGCAAGTGTTCAGTGGAGGAGTATGAGAAAAAGGATGTAAAAGTCGTGGCGTCTAACGCTTTGAGGAATTGTTTCCTTGGAATAGCTGAAGCAGAATCTTCAGAGTCGGGTTTGTCAAACGTGCAGCGGTCCATACTCGATCGCCTTGCCTTTGCTCGGTGAGCTTTTTTCTGTTATGTTATGGATGGAGCCTTAGTATTACTGGCTTTATGTTTTCTGAATGCTCATTTGTTATCATTGTATTAAATTGAATATTTCACTGACTAGTTGGTGAGAATTGGTGAAAATTCTAGAGGATGAATAGAGAAATTAAGGAGCTGAGTAAACAAAGTAATAGTTGAAAGCCTAAGATCTAAGTAGAAACAGCACTTTAAGTTCAGGATTTCAAGTGTATGCAGGGTGTTTGGACTTCTGAAATTTTAAAGGGCATCAAACTGGTTAACTTTGTTGAGCACGAAGACTTGCATTTTGCTAATACAAGCATGGCTTGTCCGTAAACATAATGGCCTCCTTGAATTTTATGTATTCTGGTTCCTTGGTCATAATTTCTTTCTTTGTGATTTGTTTCAAGTTGAGGTTCAATAATATATAGTACCATAATTTAGTGTGACTATATGATATTAATATTATGAATTGATTTGGAATAGGGATTGATAACATTAACGAAATGATTTTCAACACTCACGGTCTCATCAATTTACTTAGCGTTCTTTCCTTATGCTGGTTCATTTTTAAATAAATAAGCATTACCTGTGCCTAGTTCTTTTATTTCTATATTGCAATGTTAATTGTTGGATGTTGGGCAATTTTGTATTTGCTAAACAAATGTTTGGTAGGCGTTGGATTAAGTGTAACTTCGAAGTTGTTGTTTAAAATGTGTTAGAATTACTATGTTAAGGTACGTCATGGTTCTACTGATTGGATCTTTGACCCTAAAATATTTTATTCAATTTCTTCTTCAACCTTATTGTCCTTTAGCTTCCAATCTGGTGAGTGTTACAAGATTCAGGATCTGAAGTTTTGGCTCCTGAGTTTGAAATAATCTATGTAGCTGTAGTTATGTGTGAAGCTGGACTGTTAACGGGATAATTCTTATGTCTTCAGAACAAATGGAATTGCACAAAATGATCTTGCGAGGGAATTACGTATGCAACCTAAGAATTTTTTCTTCCCATTGAAGACACTTGAAACCCTGGGATTGATTGTAAAGGTTCCAGCTATAATACGAAAGAAACTTCCATCCAACAGAAGGGAGCCAAATGTTGATGGCCCTGTTCACACAAATATGCTTTATTTATTCCGTTATGGAAAGCATTTGAGCAGCCAACAGAGGCTTGAAATCTGTAAAGAGGAGCTTGGTGATACTCAAACTGAAACTGGTGGTGATTTTGCTGAAGAAGTTGAAAAGAAGAATATACATGTTAAGGATTTTTTACCTGCAATTGAAGCTATATGTGCAAAACTTGAAGAAGCTCAGGGAAAGGTTGGTCATAGTCGACGAGTTACATTATATTCTTGTTCGGGCTAACTTTTGTTACTTGGATTTTTTGTGTTTTTTTTTCCCAATTTGTAAAGCTTACATTAGTTTTTTATGCCAAAGGTTTTGGTTGTCTCTGAAATTAAGGTAGATCTTGGTTATAGAGGGGTTGCTGGCCATAGAGCTTGGAGAGCTGTAAGTTATTTTCTTTCCTTTATTTTTTTCCCGGCTTTTCTTAATTCCAAAACTAGATCATATATTAAACGACTTAAGTGATTGCATTGCTTTTCACCAGTTATTTAACTGTGATATGTGTGGTTAGATATGTAACAGGTTGAAAGATGCGCGCGTCGTGGAAGAGTGCTGGACTGAGGTGAACAAGAAGGTATGCATACTGACGCTTCACCTTGATTCTTTCATTACTCTAGTATGCTCTGTTTTCTTTTTGTTTAACACATACTATTAGTGAAGCTAGTTGTGATTCTAAATGTTGAAACTTACATTCTTGTCTGCATGATATGTTGCATTCTCCCGGAACAACGCTCAGAAGTCAATTTAGAATTTGATATGAATTTATTCCTGTATTATAACGTTTATTCTGTTTTGCAGAAGGTCAGTTGCTTGCGTCTCCTTAAAAAATTTTCACCATCACATTTTGAGCAAAAAGTTCATGGACGTGGAGACGATGAAGTTAATGTGGAGCAGTCTGTGAGTTTGGTAAAGAGAGGACAGATTACAAACCAACTCGTTGAACTTCCAATTCTGCGTCAGATATATGAAATAATCGACACTGCAGGATCAAAAGGATTGACTAATGCAGAAGTAAGTTCATTAATCACTCTGCAAGAAGTAAAAGTTACTTACATTTCAGATGAATTCCGGGTTCCGTTTCTATCTTACTTTTCCTTGCCTGCACCCTGTAGAATGTCCATTCAAGAATTTATGTCACGGATTATTATTGTTGGCCTTTTTTTAATGCAACCACACAATCACTATCCATGTATCACAGCTTTGACAATTTCACTTAATCGACTTTCAGGGTTTCTTCAGTTAAAAAAAAAAAAAAAAAAAAAAAAAGACTTCCAGGGTTTCCCTACTTAAGAGATTTCAAGGATCAAAAATATCATATTAAACTAAACTATTGCTATTTATGTATAGACGGTCGGTTCATTGCTTGGGATCTTATGTGTAACTGCGGCAAAATGGTTTTATACCTCTTTTTTTTTTTTTTTCCTAAGAATAGACAGATGTATAGATTAAAACACAATGTTATTTTGTAAATTCTAGGTGCTCATATACCTACCTCTTAAATGAGCTTTTCCAGAATTTATTAAATGTACTCGACATGAACTTGGTTTTATTCTCAAAAAAAAAAAAAAAAGAAAAGAAAAGAAAAGAACAGAAATGTTCTTGGCTTTATTGTAGGAATAATCAGTTGACATGGACAACAACAACAGTCTGAAAAATCGTCTGTTGTGGGGTTATACATGCTGCAGTTTCTCTTTCTCTATCTTCAGGGCCGTTTTATATCACAACCACAAGAACACATTTTCAGTGCTAATATGTTTTCATGTGTTATGTTTAAACAGGTATGTGAATGGCTTGGATTGTGCAGCAGGGAGTACCACAAGCGGTACTTTAACCAAAGGATTTTTAGATTTGCATTGCATCCAGATTTGGAAACACAACGTAAAAATCAGGTCTACCGACTTTATACAGCTGGCAACTTCAACCCCAGATTTTGTACTGAGACTCTGGAAGAAAGGGAATCAACGATGAAGAAATCCCCTGAGCTTAAATCACATGATGAGAATCTATCTCAGTCTACGCCTCGGGTGTGGGATGATACCTCTGTTTTCACAGGAAATGTCAGGGGCACAAAAGAAAGTGAATATAGTGCATCAGTCACAGTAGAAGCTTCTACTGACATGCACGTGAATGGTGAAGGGAAGAGTATTCTGCTTTTAAAATTGAATCCAGAGAGTTCTGATGATGGGCAACGAGATGGAGTTCCTGATGATGAATTACTACTAGCCAATGGTTTATTAACAAACAATGATCAACTAGAAAAGAGCCCTTGTACCGCTGCAAAGCCTTCTAGGGTTCGATCATTCATGAGGTATCCTTGTCTCACTACAAATGGAAACAGCTCACTGAGGGAGCAACGGATACTCAAGATGTTGCAGGTGTGTTTTATGGATCCTTTAGCTATATTTTTATGTGTTCGTTATTACTTGGCTCACTTCTTGAGTTAATTCTTGCAAAATTCTTTTTGTGCGCAGGAGGAAAAGTTACTCATAAAGGCAGACTTACACAGACGTCTTGAGAGTCTTGAGAAAGAAAAAGGTACATTGATGGACAGAAGGACACTAGAACGTACTCTGAACAAACTTCAGCAAGAAGGGCATTGTAGATGCATGTCTGTTGGCATTCCTTCCGTGACAAACTGTAGTCGCACGCGGACAACAGTTGTGGTCCTCCACCCGTCTGTTGACATGTCAGCTGAGTTATCCGGTCAAATTCATGATAAAATCAGAGCTTTTGAAATTCAATCGCGTCAGCACCAGTTATGTCCTCCAAAGTCAAATGAACGATCAGCTGCCATATTGGACAATGTACATAGAGGTCCTAACATTGTAAGATTTGGTCAATCTGAGCGTGCTGACGCCATGCGTGCTAATGGTTTTGTAATGGCCAAAATGGTCAGGGTCAAGCTTCTTCACTCCTTTCTTTGGGGTTGGATCAGCAGTTCTCCTGGCTGGGATGAGGATTTACTGTCTAGTAAACATGATTGTGATATGAAAAATCCTCACAGCACTTGTAAGTTGTTCAAGCTGGATTTGGTCATTATGGCGATGCCACTTGAGTTGTTCTTACAGGTTGTAGGTTCTGCTAATAAGATCGAGGGTTTGCTTGAGAAATGTGGAAGTGGTTTGCTACTTTCTGGTCTTCCTGTGCCGGAGTACAAGTGTCTTATGGATACTGGGGCAACTGGACGTTTGTCAGGGCTAATTGATATTCTGCAGCGTTTGAAGGTATTGTACTCACTCACAATTTTAAAAGTTAATGTTTCACAGGTGTTGTTTGTTGCTCTAACAATGGTAATTCACAATTGATGGTGCTGCCAATGGGGCTAGAACGTACTGGGCTAGGTGCCTGCTGCTAGTCCAATAGATCTCAGTATTGTTTGTTGGAGCTGCCTGGTGAAGTTAGTGGAGTTTATCAATGTAGAAATATCAACCATTGAGAAGTACATGAATGACTATTACACTGTACTGAGGTTATGTTGATGGAATTTCCATAAGGAATGCAGTGGTCTAGGCCTCTGCTTTTTAACGTAAAGCAAAACGTACTAGAAAAAAATGAAAAGGGAAGAAGAATCTACATGTTAAACCAATTTTTGGCTTTGAAAAGATCAACACTATGATTTGACTGCTCGAGTAATCCAATCATGAGTAAATTATGGAAGTGTACAAAATGAATGAACAAATGTTCTGTAAAGCTCAAGTTACAACTGAAGGATAGGTTAGAACTTAGAAGCGTTTGATTAGGTTTGAGTTAAAACAACTCACAAAACCTGTCGAGTTTAATTTAACATTCAGGGATATATCTCATAATGCTGGTTGCTGTAGTACACTTCCTGTGTGTTTTTCTCTCTTTAATACATGCATATAAATTGGTCTGAAATGAAAATTTTATGTGCTCCAGTAATTTTGTGTTGAGTAAAGGGATTAATAGTTTCTCTGGATTGTCCTTATCTGACCACTTTCTTCTTCAGATTCCACCGTCTTCCTCCGCATGTTTCTGTAACTTGGGGGGAAATGCATGAAAGTCCCCTGTGTTCTTCGAAATATGAGCGGATGACCCTTGTGTTCTTTGATTTGGTGTGAAATAAATTACAAAACAATCCAATTTTATAATAGTAATTTATAATTCACAATTTCTCAGTCTATTATAAAAATCTTACAAACTAAACACCTTTTTCTACTATAACTTTTATATCCTGGAACACGTTTTCTAATTTATATTTTGTGTTTTTGAGAATGTAGTTTCTATATTGTTTTTTATATTTATTGATATATTTATAGGCTGTTTTACACTTCCTATACTTCTTAATTTCTTATATTCTTATAACAATTAAATCAATTTTATATTATTTTCAGAAGTTTATATAATTTATAGGATTTTAATACCTTTTATTTTTAAATAGTTTCTACAATTTTTTTATGCTTTTTTTTAATTTTACTTTTACAATTTTTTTATAAATTTTATATTTCACTGGACTAATTTTAGTAGGTTTTGATTATTTTTATAAAAAATATAATTTTATTGGGTTTTATAATTTTTCTTAGAAGTTTTAAGATATTTATGCCTAAAATTACAAAAGCCACTTGCACATATGGAGTGTGAGATACACACACCTTTATTTTTACGAAACGGGGCAAATGTGCAGAGTTTCAAAGAGCACAAGGGTTATCCGTGCAGTTTAAACAACATAGGGGTCATCCTTGCGTATTTCGAATATCATAGGGAACTTTTGTGCATTTTAACCGTATAAATTATTAATAGTCACCTGCTATTATCATTTGGAAATGTAGTCACATGGGTGCATATCTTAGAACTGCTTTCAGAGTTGAATATATTGGGTAGGAATCTGCCCCAGCTCAGCCCCGTATTGCTTTAGTTGATAATATACATATGTTCTTTTCTGTTGCAAATATATTGTATATTAATCCGGTTTATGGTCGATTTCTAACTCCATCGTAATTGCACCTGAAACGGGTTTTGACAGTTGATTCGGTTAGTCGATAAGGGCCCTACACAAGATGGAGCCAATATACCACATAGCACCCTTATTCATTCATTAGAACTAAAACCTTACATTGAAGAACCTGCTTCAACTGCTTTTTCATCTGGAATCCTAACCCCTGATCTTCGCCCTCAAGTCAGACATGATTTTGTTCTTTCAAGTAGAACAGCTGTGGATGAATACTGGAATACATTGGAGTATTGCTATTCTGCAGCTAGATCAAGAGCTGCTTTGCTTGCTTTTCCTGGATCTGCAGTTGATGAGGTATGATGGCCAACGATTTTTTTTTTCTCTCTTTTTTTTTTTGGGGGGGGGGGGGGGGGGGGACAAATTGGGTTAATTTGGTTTATGCAAGAGGAAGTACGTTACTGATCCTCTACATATGAACTGTGATCTCTATTTTGAAATCGAACTTTACATTGTGTACATGACTATGACTGATGTGGTTCTTTATACTAGCTCTTTAAGATATTGGTCCCGTTTTGAATAATTTCAAAGAGTAAATCCAGGCCAGGAATTTGTAAACTTCCTTTACATCATGAAGCTCTGAGTAGCTGAATTCTTAGCTTAATGTAGTTTAGCATACTCATTATGGTTATTTGGAATAATCAAGTTGGAGGTTTTTTGTCCCTACTGCATTTATCATACCTTTCCAAAATCAGAGATATTGAGGTATTAAAAAAATCCAGTTGTGAAGGTGATGAATCACATTCTTTATTTTTCTTTAGTCATCAAAACTAGTTTAGGCTCTTCTATGGCCAGACAGGATGTCATTGGATTTTTTATCTTCGCCAGATGTAACAAGGAGATCGCCCTGCCGCTGGATAATCACTCTAGCGCCCTAAGAACATAATATTAAACAAATTACCAACTTTACTCTCTAAAAGATTTTAAATTTTTTTTTTTTGGAAAAATTACCTTTTTTTTTAATTGCACAAAATTATTATTATTATTATTATTATTTTATTAAAAAATTAAATGACCGTTCTAAATACGCAGCTGTTTGTGTTAATAATGTTAATTAATTTGTTATAATTTATATATTTTTATTTTTATTTATTTAATACTAATTTAAGTGTCTTCACATTCAATGGAATTTAACAAATTTAAAAAATTTGAATCCCTAAGGCAATTCGAAGATGACATGTCATGCTTTAATTGAGCGCCTGTTGGTAAGCAGGATGAAAGCCTGCCTAACGGTAGAAAAGCCCAACTAGTTTCTTTCATGCTTTTCCCAGGGAGAAACACAAAAACAGCCATTACAGTTCAGTTTTCAACTAACGTGATTGAAGAAATTGACTATCCGTCTATCATATTTCTAGAAAACTTATCTTGGTGTTTCCGAAATATGACAGTCCCAGTCGTCAATTTTGCGTACTAAGTACTAACAGAAATCATGTACCAGTTCTGGAAGTATTGGATTGATAGTCATTAGTCTCTTTTGTGTAGAATTTTCTTTTGGGGGAATGCCTCTTTCCTTTGGAACCTCCCTTTTTCTGGATCCACCTCACATCAAATAACCCTGGCCCCTACCACCTACATGTAGTCTTTCCAACTTTAGAATTAGTATTTAAGTGTTTGCCATGCAACTTGTATTGTTGTTTCTCTAAAATAAGCAGCTAACTGCTGAAAGTTCAGAAACTCTAATAGCTTTATTCTCATGCCTGGGGCATCTTAATCTAGGAGAGCATAATGTGTGCTACTCCACTCCTTGCTTTCACAGAGTTTGAACCTGGTACCTTGCGCACCAAAGTCCAACCTGTTGACCCTCATGGACAGGAAATACATTATATTGACAGCTTGTCCTCTTAAAGTTAATAGTCATTCAAGGAGGAAATCGTTTAAAGCGTGATTATGCATTTTATTTGCTGAACTTGTTTTCTTCTACTTAACACTAAAAACTTGATTTATACTAATTTGTTCTCAATGTTAAGTAAAAGCAATCCATAAGTGCTCACATGAATGCTGACTATTTGGATATAGTTCTCATTAGAATGATAGCACTGGAACTTTTATTTAACTTTCAGAAGGTGGACTTGGAAAAATGGGATTATACTGTTTTATTTATATTAATCTTTGCCTTGTTCTCTGATTGCCATATTTTTATGCAAGAGATAATGGAAGTCTTTTTCTAGGTGTTCCGTCCCCGATCATGGGCAGCTGCCAGGGTAATGACAGCTGGCCAGCGGGCTGAACTTCTTGAGCGTGTTGCAACAGATGATCCAAACAAAAAGCTTTCATTCAGTGAGTGTCGTAAGATTGCGAGAGACCTCAATTTGACCCTGGAGCAGGTTGGTATACTTGTTAAATCATTATTGTATCAGCATTTAAATTTTTTTTCACTGCATTAGGCTGTGGCAGTGGATTCCTGAGATGATATTTAAATTAAATTGTGTAGTATGCTGAAATTCAACCCTTTACCCTGAGTGCGTACCTCGCTGAGAGAAACACGCAAAACATTATTTTGATTTGAGTAGAAAAAAGAAAAGTTTGATCTTAAGTTAATTAGTATCTGGAGTGTTTGGCTTACAATTTGTTTTACCTGACTAAAAACCTTGTTATTTTTTCTTCCGCTCTTGGTTTATGCTTTGTTATTTAAAATGCAACTATATATGTAGGTAATATAAGTTGAAAGCACAGATCAGGTTGCTTTTGAGTTTCCATTAATCAGCTCGAGTTTTGTGGCCAAGTAACGTACAGATTGACTTGATTGTTTGCTAAAATACCTGCTGGAATGATTTGCATAATCAAATACATTTTTCCAAACTTTTTGGACAGTAGCCCTGTCATTTTTGAGTAACGAACTCACGATAGATCCAGCCTTTTCATGTTGTAATTAATATTTTGGGTTCGTAGTACCTGTAAATAGGTATGTACTTTAATCGTAATAGATATAATCCAAAACAAAATGTTAATAAATATAAATCTATAAAATATTCTTAATTTCAAATAATTTTGGGAATTTATTTAACTATAATTATAAAATAAGTTAAATACAGTAAAATGAAACCATGCTGACTCTTTTGTAAAACTATGAGGCAAATACAAGGCCAGATTGTAGTGTTTTAAATTTAGTGATCCAAATCTCTTTGATCGTGATCTAACGATCATAATGAGCATATACCAGATTGTAGTGTTTAAATTTGGTGATCCCAATCTATTTAATGATGATCTAATGATCGAAACAAGCATACATGTAAATAGGTAAGTACGAAGCTACCTGCAAATAGAAAGCTCCTATATCTTTTGGCTTTCAAATTATATACCTTCTTCCACCCCAGATTTCTAAGTACTTGAATTATATTTGTAAATTTTTCCTTATGTTGGCTGCTCTACTGGATTTGATCATTTGATGTGATGTAGTATATTGATGCTAATACTTTAAAGGCTGTGCCCTGTTTCTGTTTGGCTCTGTTACTCCATGTGTGCTTTTGTGGCACATGGTTCTTGTATCAGCTGTTTATTTAGGCAGAATGGATAAGAACCAATTTATTGTGATGATTTAATACGTTTGACTTAATTGTGTTCTTTGGAATCAATAGTCACCTGGGGAGGAGAAATTACTTCAATATAAGCTATTTCTAATCTTTTGCAAAGATAAACTTTCTTGATGTTAATTATCCAATTAGCTTTCTCATGTCTGCAATTGACTAATTTAAGTATATACTTAGTTTTATTGTGTGTATTTTGAACCATTAAAATTCAATGCAGGTGCTCCGTGTTTATTATGACAACAGGCTGCATCACCGTAACATAACTCGTAAAATTTCAGAAACTGGAAGAGAGGGCATTCAGTCGGTATTACAAAAGAAGAGAAAAAGATATCCTGGAGTCTCTTCAAAGCATTTAGCTGCAGCAGATGGTTCAACAAGCGCAGAAGTGCCTGCCTCATTGTTACACTCTGATAATCAATTTGATGATACAGAGCAGTTATTTTCCAACTCCGGCGGTTATGGTTTCCAGTTGCCAAGACATTATACTACTGATGACATAGATGATCAGGGGGGACCAGAACCAGAGTCACATGATGAAGATGAGGAGGCCCAGGCATCAATTCACAAGGATTTGTCAAGTTCAAAGCCACCACGCCGGAGAAAGTTTTCTTGGACAGAAGAGGCTGATAGGTGATACTGAGTTACTTGAGAGTTTTTCTTTATATTGGTTATCTATCATAATGCCTATAATTTTCGTTGAAGTATTACCTTTTTGTTTAATCTGTGCCCCTTTCTTATATGGATCAATTGCTTTCAGGGAGTTGGTGATTGAATATGCAAGATGCCGAGCTGCTCTTGGGGCAAAGTTTCACCGCGTCGATTGGGCAACTATTTCAAATCTTCCCACATATCCTGGTGCCTGTAAACGAAGGATGGCACTATTAAGAAGTGATTTATCCTTCAGGAGGGCTATTTCAAGATTATGTAAGAAGCTTGCAGATCGTTATGCCAAGTACCTAGAGACATGCCCGGATAAAATGTTGAACCAGATGGATTCCAAGAAAATATTTCAGAATTGTTCAGTTGAAGGAGAAAACATACACTTGCTAGATACTGAATCTGAAAAATGGGATGATTTTGATCAGAATGATATCAAGGCAACGCTGGACAATGTTCTGAGACTTAAAAAAATGGCAAAACTAGAGGTCCTAAAAAAGAACATGAATCAAGAAAACAAGGTAATAAGTTGTGATCTTGCATATTTCCGTAATATGTGCACTTGTGGGAATACTCTTAAGGATATACTTGAGTTGTTTCCTCAAAGAGATTCTTTTATTTATATTTTGTTCGTTTTTCCTCAAGATATAGTCCCTCTGTCCCACCGTAAATTATACGTACCCCATTTACTATTCATTAGGACTTTAAAAAAATATTAAAAATCATTAAATGTTCAAAAGTTTTTTGTGTATTATTATTGCGTGTTAAGAATGAATAACGTAATGCAATCTAATTGCTTTGTGTAAAAATAGTTTCTTTATTATTTTTTATGGTTTTTTTTCAAGTGATGGTAATTGTAAACACATAGTAATTTACAGTGGGACGGAGTGAGTAGTAGGTGTTCTTTTGTGATTCATATTATTTGGGGGATCTACAGGCTACTTTGAAATTTGAATGTTCTGTTGTGTGTTGATAAGGTCCTTGGGGGGGGGGGGGGGGGTGTTCTTTCTTATCTTTGTTTTTTTTGTTTTTTGGTTTCACATGGGTATCTTCTATGCATGATTAATCTAACCAACCACTGTCAGACCCTTTTTGAGGGGCGACTCTCCCGATGGTTTTTTTTTTTTTTTACATCCACAAGACTCGAACTTGAGACTTTTCTTAAGTGAACTCAAGTTCGTTGTCACTTGAGCCAACATACATTGGTTGTATGATTTATATCTATGCTATGCTAATCTAATGATATCCGCTTCTGGTGCTTAGGACTTCAATGATTGTGGAGGGACCAGAGCTTCGAGTCAAAGATCAAATTGCCGTAGGCTTCACCCGAAGTATGTGAAGCTTTTGAAGAAAGGGGCTACTGTTAGTAGCCGGATGCATGAGTCAGTTGCAATCGCTAACGCTACCGAGCTGTGCAAGCTAATATTTTTAAGCTCCTCAGCTGCTCCTGAAATACCAACGGTGCTTTCTAAAACACTACGGCGATATTCTGAGCATGATCTGTTTTCTGCTTTCAGTTACTTGAAAGAGAAGAAGATTATGGTAAGTGTTGTATAGTGATATTGATGTCAATGTTTGTTCCTGCGCCAGTGAACTGTCTGTTCTAAATCTGTCATCTCCTGCTTCAGAACTATTTTTGTGGTATATAATCACTCAAGTCTGTAACTCCTATAAAAAGCCAGTTTTTCCTAAATTTTGGGGAAAGACATGCCGAATACTTGGGTGGGTGGTGGTGGTGTAAGTTTCAGTAGTGTCTATAAAATATGGTTTTTCCTAATGTTTAGGAACACAGTTTTTTTTTAATTAATTGGAAAATCAATTCAAGTCTAATTGACAATATGAAAAAAAACCTGTCCTTTTTTAAAAAGTGGCCCTACAATTTTAAGTTGTTCGGTATGCATTTTCTCACTCTTGCAGCAGATTGCCTCTGCTAGCTGATTCCTTAGGTTATTGGCTCACTAAGCAAGTAATTTTTTCCTCCGTGGCAGGTTGGCGGTAATGGTAAACCTTTTTCACTTTCACAACAGTTCCTGCAGAACATTTCTCCATTTACATTTCCTACAGATACCGGGAAAAGGGCTTCTATGTTTGCTAGCTGGCTTCATGACAAGGAGACAGACTTGATTGAAGAAGGCATTTTTATTCCATTAGATGTACAATGTGGTGAAATATTTGCATTATGTGCTCTACTTTCGTTGGGTGAGTTGACAATAACCGCATGCTTACCTGACGAAGGCTTTGGAGAGGCAGAAGATAACAGTACTTCCAAACGCAAACTTGATTCTGGTGAGCCTGATGGAGAAAAATATAAAAAATTGAAAACGTCTTTTGTCAGTGATGGTGATACTACCTCTCGTCGAGGAAAAGGTTTCCCTGGTATAAAATTGTCCTTGCACCGTGCCAAAATTTCAAAATGGTTTGCTATTAAATCATCTGAAGATGAGAGCTTAAATTCCCACATAATTTCTGGTGGAAATGATGCAACTACACTACCAGATTCAACAGCTGAGTGTTCTATGTGCTCTGATTTAGCTGACCATATAAAGGAGATCCTTGATTCTGAGGGAAGCAACCATCTTACAGTCAGCATGAATGAATCGCCGTGGGAGGCTATGACAAACTATTTATTATCTTCATGTTCTTATAAAGTAGACACGCCATCTCTTATGCCCGACATGTTTAGAACTATTTATTCAGCCATCCAAAAGTCTGGTGATCAGGGGTTGAGCATTAATGAAATTCAGGAACTCTTGAATATTGAAGGTTTGGGAACTATCGGACTCTTTTACTTGGCTTAAACCTTTGGTTACATAATCTGAGTGTATTTATTTTTCAGATGAAAAGGTGCTGGAAAATGTGGTTGAGGTCCTTGAATCATTTGGACGAGTGTTAAAGGTTTGTTTTGTTAATAATTCAGTATTGAAACTTTTATGCCGGTTGCAACACCACTAACAATTATTCCTTGCACGTTTAAATTATTCTTTTGGTTAAGGATGGTATCATCAACATTTTAATCTCCTATGATCTATTAATATTTTTACCTGGTTTGGGGATTTTTTTGGGGGGCTGATGCTATGAACTATCTGTTGTTTATATTTTTACCATCTAAATGCAGGTCAACAGTTATGACTCCATTCACATTGTTGACTCTTTATATCGTTCCAAGTACTTCTTGGGTTCTGTACAACATCATGCTGTTACTCGTCCTGAAGGTCAAGTAAGGAAACATGAGGACGAGAAGATGCATGTTGATCTTGATAGCCCTATAAACTCTGATACTGCCTCAGAGAAGCTGACTAACATGACTTGTGATACTACGCATAGGGTTACCATCTTAAATCTACCAGATGTTGCTGATCATCCTGAAGGTGTTAACAAGGATAAGATGACAGACTCTCAGTATTCCGAAGTTGCTCCTCCTGAAATGAACTGGGGTGTACAAAACCTCATGCTCGATTCTAATGATGCTCCAACATGCCAGGCCCTATTTCCATGGATTAATGGAGATGGTACCATGAATCAACCTGTGTACAACAGACTTATACGTCGTATTCTTGGTATCGTGATGCAAAATCCTGGGATATTGGAGGTGTGTTTCGTTTGTGCTAAGCTTAGTGTTTTTCCTTATAGACGATCTTTATAAACTTCTTTTCCCATTATTTGGTACCAGTGCCTGAATGATTCTAGAAAGTTGAATCCTTTTCTTTCTTTTAGTAGATTGTAATCGTAATAGTTAGTTTTCCAGTACTAAAGGTAAATTCGTGAGAATAACTTGTGTTTGACTGTAACAATTAGATGAGTGCAAATTGAGGAAATGAACCTGACAAGTGGGTGATGATGGCATAGTTTTAAGGTGTCTAATCGGTAGACCGTATGCCACATGTTTTTGCCAAAGTTCATTTGTGCTTTACCTCTTGTACATTTGGGTCTTTAAGTTTTCCTTTTGAAGCTGGCATAACTTCCAAAGTATCTGAATTCGTGATAAGTTAGTAGATGATTGTCAACTGATAGTTTTACATTTTTGTTCTCGGCAGGATGGAATCATAAACCAGATGCGCTGCGTGAATCCTCAGGTATGTGGTTAGGTTGCGTACTACTAGAAACTCTTACCCGTGTGATCAATCTATCTGTCAAGCATCAGAAAGCTTTTTGATCAGACCCTGTGGCTCTTTTCTGATGCTTTTGATTCTGAACCGTTTAATGCCATACAGAGCTGCAGGAAACTCGTGGAGATCATGGTTATGGACAATCACATTATTCCACGGAAAATACACCAGATGGAGTCAACTCAGTCTCCTTCGATTTTGGGCAGCCTTATCGGCAGTTGTTCAAGAAAACGAAGGTGGATATCTCGAGTTCATTATTTTTCAAATCCAATGAGTGCTAACTCCTTGTAGTGGCAGCAATGTTGGATGCACATTTGGCTAGGGATGTCTCCTTGTTTAGTAGAAATTGAAGTTGTATTTTATATATCATGGCCAAGTCTCAAACTCACACTGCATCCATCGCAAACTACCCGTGGGTCTGATCCGTCGACCAAAAGTACATTATTCCTCTTTTAATTGAGGGGTCAACTCTTGCGGTTATATTTTCCGTAAAGTAGTTATTTTATTAGTTTGTTCGTTTGGATTTTCACCTTTGAATTCTCAGACTTGAATGGATGAACAACGTAATTAAGCTGTCACGTGTTACATGTATCTAAATTGAACAATAATGCTTGCAAAGGTACCAAATTGATTGATCAGTCGATCACAAATAAAGATACCAAAAACGAAAATGTTACAACTTAAGTTATCTTTTTGAATTTTTACCCTAGATTTTGTATTCATTTCTCCGCCAATGCACTAAGAATGTGAAATGCCATATATAGTAATTCGCTATTGCCCAGTTCCATATAAATTGTGGGTTAACTTACGAAAATTAGTGCATGCATTGTAGTATTAGCAAAACGAAACTATGGCAAACACCTGATGAAATTGACTTGAAAGCTACTAGTACTCTACTATTTATCTCCAGAAGAAGTGTTGTGCAGAAGCCTGGCATGAGATTACAGACAAAAGCAATATCAAAATACCAGCTAACCCCCAACAAGAACTCCCAATGTTCAACACTAAATGTGCATCATTACTGCTACGATAATCCAGAGGCGTTGAATCACTAGCATACCCTCTCAGCTTTGTTGCATTGGATGTAGAGGTTGTCGTCTTAATAGCAACTATCAGTCCTGCCACCACAACAAACAGCATTAAGCCACTGGAGCTCCACCGTGTCTCAAGGCGGCTTTCACTTTTCCGGTTATCAATGTACAAGGGCGAAAGGACGATGGCCAGTACGAGGGCCATTGCCATGGCTAATGTCCTAGAGGAAGAATTTCGATGTTGAACATGCATTTTGGTTTTCTTGCTGGATATTAGATGATTGTGAGAACATGATGAGACATTTATAGGAGGGAAGAAAGACAAGGTGGGTAAGGAATCTAGTAGGAAAGTTTGAAACTAGGTGACTTAATTAACAAGCGATAGCCGTCCAAAAAGCTAGAAAAGGTATAGAAAGTGAATTAAATTAGGAAGAAAAAGGTTATTAATAAGGCATTTGTACAAGTGAGCTTGTTCAGTTGTTCATACTTTGGACACAGGATGATATTGATAGCAGCTCTTTATAAGTAATGGGATTCAGCTGTCAATTGCTAAGAACGTTTTTCCTATTTGCTTTACAGGATTTGCTACCTAGCTAGCTTTCTTTCTACAAAGTTTTGATAGCACGGGTAGGGGTATTTCATAATCCATTTGAGCATTAGATAATCCAATTAGAACCACTCTGATCTTAAACTTTTGATTAAGTATACAGGTTCAGATTTTCTCAATCTTAATACTTCGCCTAAACTATACTCCCCCCGTCCCGCAGAACTTTATACATTTGCCATTTTTAATCGTTCCACAGAACTTCATACATTACCAAAAAAGGAAGCTATCTCACACCCAGCAAATAATAAACAATCTCAACTTCACACTTAAATTACATATTTGCCACCAAAAGTACACGTTTTTCCACATTTTCTATATTCTATCATTACTTTAACTTTTCGCATAAAACTGCGCGCTAACCCTAATGTATGAAGTTCTCCGGGACGGAGGGAGTATGATAATCCGCTGATTATCTGATATCTAAATATATGCTCCCTCCGTCACATAGAAATTATACTTTACTTTTCGATACTAAAAATAAATAGAGTAATATCATAACACTACCTATATAGCTACTTCCTAGAGTTTTATTATATAATTTAATTAAACAAATCGGAGTCAAAGTTGAAAAATGTTGACCGAAAAAAATCAAAATGTGACATTTGTTCTGGGACGGAGGAAGTAGTAGTAGTTAGTTTGATTGTTTTTTGACTTTGTTGGGACGTAGTATATAAAATTATATAATTGTTTTTTAATTAAATTGTAAAAAATGAAAGTGGACAACTCTTAAGGGGACGCTTAAAATTACAAAATTCAACAACTTCTATAGAACGGGGTGGTAAGTGTGTTATGAACGAGTACTTGTTTTGGGACAAACAGACTTTTAGTCCCTAATATTTTAGATATTTCAACGAGGTTCAAAATTAGATGAGTTTGAGCAAGCTCAAAACCACCCCCTTTTTTTTTTTTTTTTTATGGTCAGCGGTGGAATTAAAATTGGCAAGTGGGAAAAGAAATAGAAAAACCATAGAAATAAAATTTTGATTTCAAATAGAAAAACTAAATTTACTTGTTCTTCACCTACCTCTATAAACCTCCAACAAACAACCCCAACACCATCCGCAACAATCAACAATTTAAAGGTTGAAATGGATCTCAACTGGAGCCTCATAGCCTCCGATGGGATCTCCAAATCATTGTCAAAACTAATCCGGTAAGTGGCTGATTTTACAACCCTTTTAACATTGGTCTCCATTTGGAGATGCACTTCAAGTTTTAATCAAGCTCAAAATTGGTTCCCATTGTACAATGTCTTTTTGAAAATTTTAAACTTTTAGGATTGTAATTGGAGAAATAAATTTTTTTGGGATTACTTTATATGATTTTTATTGGTATATTTTTAACCCAAAAAGAAGAATGTATTCGCACTTTAATTTGTTTCCGGAGAGTGAAATACACATATTTTACCTATGCTATTGTATGTTGTAGGGAAAATTCATTTTTGTTACCTTAAGTTATCGTTTTGGTACCTTGAGTTGTGACCGTCCAATTTTGGTACTCCATTAGTCAAACTTAACGGATCGTTAACTTTGACCGAATTAGTGAGAATTAGCGTGAATTAGTCGATTTTCTGTCAAGTCGGCACGTGAATCAAACACGCTCTTAATAAAATATTAATAAGTTTTAATTAAAAAATTATTAATAGTCGATTTTCATTGATGATGAATTAACTTTTTTAAAAAGATTATTAATATTTTATTAATATTATTAATTTTTTTATCAATATCAGGCGATTTTCCATTGATCATGATTTAAAATTTTAATTAAAACTTATTAATATTGTATTAGGATAGGAGCGCGTGTAGTTCACGCGTCGACTTGACGGAAAATCGACTAATTCACACTAATTCTTACTAATTCGGTCAAAGTTAACGGTTTCGTTAAGTTTGACTAATGGAGTATCAAAATTGGACGAATACACAACTTAAGGTACCAAAATTGGACGATCACAACTTAATTAAGGTACCAAAACTATATATGTCACAACTTAATGTACCAAAAAAATGGATTTTTTTTCCTATGTTGTAGTGACTCACAATGTTTTGATATGTTTTACCACACCCTGTACCGTTACAATGTATTAGGCGTGTAAAAAAAAAACTGCCTGCCCCACCAGCCGTTTCGCCCGTCAGTTAACCGCACCCGCCACTTAAATTTTTTGCACTAAACCGCATAGACGAGTGGGTGGCGATTTGGCGGTGCCAACCGCCGAACCGATCGACCTGCTCGCATACTACTAGTTATATGTATATTTTTACTTTAGGTAAATATATAATAAATAATTCATCTATTCTAAATTTAGTTTACTACATCTTAAGTACATGTACCAACACGTTTAAAAATTTATGGACTTGTATTTAGAATTTATGTACTTTTATCTTGGCTAATATAAAATTTGAAACTTGTCTCATGTTTGATAATATCTTATCTAATGTTATTATTTTGTATTTAACCTTGATTATTCTATTTAAATTATTCTACTTTGAACATTGTAATATATATTCTCATTTTAACGTGTAAAAACCGCTTGGTTTCTTCTTGTTTTTTTTTAATCTTTTACTATATTTTATAGAAAATCATTGCCTGGACGCCCTCTTAGGCCATTCCCATAAATTTTGATCCTGGTCATCAATCGACTCTTCCTGTGTCTCCAATTCAGTATAAAATAGTCAAACGACCCATTACAGTTTCGATTGAAAGAAAACCGCATCCACCGTGGTTAGTAATTAGGCCGAAAATACACCCCTAATTAATGTATACTAAGAGTACTCAGTGTGTGTTTGCAAATGATTTTACTTGTGATTTTTTGTTTGCTTTTACTAAAAGTTGATTAAAGTTGATTTTAAGCAAAAGTCAGTAGTGTTTGATATATCATATAAAAAGCAGCTTAAAATTATAAAAGCAGAAGTTTTAGTGTTTGCAACAATTAACTTAATTAGTTGTTTTTAATTGAAAAAAAAGCTACTACTTGCTTAAAGTAGTTAGAAGCAGCTATTGGGTTGCTTCTCTGCTTCTGGCGGTTACCTACTTTTTTCTAGAAAAGTTGCAGCAGAAATTGTAATATAAAACACTAAAAAACTATTTTTACTACTTCAAAATCATAAAAGCACTTTTTTAAGCATTTGCAAACACAAGCTTACTCGTTGGTGAGCAGATTAAGTGGTCAAAAGAAGCAGCACAATTACCAAAACGATCTCACAAATAAGCAAGAATATCAAAGTCCCACTGCCACTAGAGTTTAATAGGCATTAGACGAGCTGCATTGCAGCTCGTAAGAGGCACGCCGACGTGCCCCTGGCGCGTCAACGCCCTCTCCCGTCACTATGTGACAGGAGAGTGTAAATTGGCAGCAGCCAATAGGCTGCTGCCATGTGTCATCTTTTTATTTTTATTTTTTTTCAAATTTCCATTTAACTTTTAAACGGTTATAACTTTCAAAATAAAAATGCAAAAAATAAATAAAAATCACCAACGGCTTTATTTTTCCGAGATCTATAAATTGAGACCAGTCTTGACTATATTTGGATCATCCCATCTCCAACTCCTCTTTCTCTCTTAGTTAAACTTAAAACACTCCACTACAAGAAAACTTGGAAAAAACGACGTTATGGGGCGACGGATTTTATCCGTCGCCCCATAACGACGGATCGGTAAACTGGGCGACGGAATCTATCCGTCGCCGCTTACGACGATAATAGTTATCCGTCGCTTATTAGCGACGGATAACTTATCCGTCGCTAACTTGGGCGACGGATAACTATTTATCCGTCGCCCAAGTTTGACTTTTATTAAAAAAAAAAAAGAACTTTTTTTTTTTTAAACTGGGCGACGGATAGATTATCCGTCGCCTTATAGCGACGGATACCTATCCGTCGCCATTTAACGTCGACGGATCGATTACGGGCGACGGACACGTGTCCGTCCCGAAATTTCCTAATTTGACGACAAAGAGGCGAGCCTCATTTTCTTCATCTTCTCCTTCTTCTTCCTCATTCTCTTCTTTTCCTCTCTTCGGTTTCGGTGAATTGTTCGTTATTCGCCAATCTTGGTGCCTAATCGAAGCTAGTGGGACAAGGAGTTTGTTTCTTCGATCAATTTGATTTCTACCGATTAATCAAGGTATTTGCTAAAACCCTAGTTTTTTAAAATTTGGGGATTTTGTTTATTTTGATTAATTTGAGCAATTATATGTATATATGATAAGTATGTAGTAGTTAGTTTAGTTAATTTGATCAATTATATGTAATTTGTTCAATTTGATAGTTAGTTTAATTAATGATATGAATGTATGTAGTATGTTAAGTTTGGTATGTATGAATGTATGTAGTTAGTTTGATTTGTGTGTTAAGTATATATAGTTAGTTTAGTTAATTTGATATGTTTGTTAAGTATAGAAGTATGTAGTTTTGATTTGATAAATTTGTATGTTAAGTATGTAATTTGATATGAATATATGTAGTAATTGATATGTATAGAGTAATTAGTTAATTTGATATGTATGTTAAGTATATAATATATGTACTAAGAGGTTGAAATGGTTATTATATATGTCCAATTTTGTAACACATCGAACACTTAATTAATAATTAATTTATAAGGAACATATAATAATTAACAATTAACCTCTACAATCTTCTTATCCGAATTGGAATCGATCTAATAAATTAAATACGATCTAATCAATTGGAACGTCTCAGGTTAAAAATAAAGTAAACAATGAATTCGACTGCTCATGGATGTACGATAAATGCGGTAAATGATGAGTTTCTAGGAGTTTCAGAGAAGGGTTAAAGGTTTCATCTCGTTTGCCATGGGACATCCGATTTGTGCAATTGGGGGTTGATAAAGTGTCCTTGCACATTGAAACTCGGAAACAAGCAATTTATGACGCCATCGCAGATTCGAGCACTTATGACGTTATGGATTCATGCCCGAGTATCATGTATGGATTCATCACGGTGGAAGCACCGTCCATGGCATACCTCCAAAGGAGGGAGAGGCGGGGTGGGGCCGCCTATTGAGTGCCTTTTCGCTTTTAACATGTGCATGGTGTATTGGGAGGAGGATGTAGATCTGTTGGAATGCAAGTTACGTGGTAGGGAGCGTCACAAGTGATGAGGAGGGGGTGCATGAGAATGAGGAGTTTCATCCGTTTGTCTCTAGCTTGTATAACTAGTAATCATTAGTTGATATATATATGAAACCAAACATTATGGTAAAATTGAAGTGATGTAACTTATATTATGTAATGCCTTAACAATTGGTGAAGCTAATATAACTTATATTACGTAGCAATTGATTGAATTATTGAAATTGATTTATTACCGTAAATGAAAGACCTCGATCTAATGAATTCAAAGCGTGTCGTTATTATCTAATTATTCAATGAATACCGATCGTGGATGGATGTATTGTCGTACTCTCAATGGCAGAGTTCAATGGAGTTTTCTGAAAGGGGTTGAAGGTTTCATTGAATTTGCAATGTCAAATCCGTCTTGTGTAAAGGATGGGTTGATAAAGTGTCCTTGTGCAATGAAACAAAGCGTAAACAAGCAATCGTGACTCCTAAAGTGGTAGTCCAAAGACTTGAGGAAAAATGGATTCCTTCCTGCGTGTCGGTATGGAATCATCATGGTGAGGAAGCAAGGCCCAATACATATGACCAATCTGAGACAACGTGGAAGGAAGAAAAAATGAACAAGTCGGGAACAATCCCAATCAAGGCGATGCTATTCGAGCTCGAACAAATGGTGTACGATCTTTGCGGAGTTCAGGGACACAACCAACACTGAAACCGAGGTGGAGGTGGAGGAACCACCGAATCCCGAGGATCAGTTGTTCTTTGACTTGTTAGAATCATCAAGGAAGCCGGTTTACCCGGGGTGTAAGCTCACTGAGTTGTCTTTGTTATCTCGGCTAATGAGTTGTAAAGCTAATGGCCGTTAATCAAACGAGCTTCAATGAATGGGTTGACGTAATGTCGGACCTTTGTCTGAAGAAAACCTAGTTCCCACCAACTTTTACCAAGTGAAGAAGAAAAGATGCGGGATTAGAATTTGTGGTAACCATAGGTATTGTCCGAAAATGTGCATGATATATTGGGAGGAGGATGCGGATCTAATAGAATGCAAGTTACGTGGTAAGGCAGTACAAGCGTTACAAGGAGGGGGCAAAGAAACGCAAAAGAAAAATCTCTCACATAAGAAAATGTGGTACTTCCCTAGCACCTCGTTTGAAACGATTGTATGCTTCAAGTGTTTACTGCGGATAAAATGCGGTGGCACAAGGAGCGAGTAATCTCGGATAATCTTTGAAGGTGGTAGAATGGACCATCCAGCAGACTCACCGCATGGAAATCGTTTGACAAGACATATCCGAGTTTGCGGCCGAATCTAGAAATGTATGTCGTTTGGGACTTTATGCGGATGGTTTTAACCCGTTCGGTAGTGAACGTAAATACTCTTGTTGGCGATTATGCTCACACCGCATAATCGCCCCGGTGAGTGCATGAAGGAGCCATTCATGTTTCGATGCATTGGTGCTGGCCGAAAGATCCCTGGATCGACGTTGGATGTTTTCTTGCAACCCCTAATCAAGGAGCCGATCGAGTTGTGGACGGATGGTATCCAGATATGATGTGTCGACAAAAAGAACTTCACCTTGAGAGCGGCTCTTCTTTGGACCGTGGTGACTTCCTGCGTACTCCATGCTATCTGGAAGGAAAAGCAGGGAAATATGCATGTCCACATTGCTTGGAGGATACAGATGCATTTAGACTGAAGGGTAGTGGAAAATTTTGTTGGTTTGATTGTCATCGTAGGTTGCTAGAAAGTGACCATCCGTTCAGGAAGAACAAGGATCAATTCTTGAAAAATAAAGTCGTCAACAAAAAAGCCCCGACAAGACTTACTGGTGCACAAATTCTTGCGGAGATTGATAGATTGGGTCTTATGAATGTGATTGAGCTTGGGTGGATGAAGCATAACGAGAAAATTGGTAAAAAATGTGGTTGGAGGAAGAGAAGCATTTTCTGGGACTTGCCTTCGAGCGATCTTCTTATCCGTCACAACTTAGATTTCATGCACATTGAGAAGAACGTGTTCGAGAACTTATTCAATACACTTTGCAACATTGAGGGAAAAACAAAGGACCATGCGAAGTCTAGATCCGAGTTGTCGATAAACAAGCAGAAGATCCCATAGAAGCAGATGATGAGTTGTTTGATCTGCACGAGGACCAATATGTAGTCTTAGAGGACGGCTATAATGGTATATTATGTGTATTATGAGTAATTATATGTGTTATTATTATAATCTGTTCTATATTATAACTCGTACTAACACATTTTATTGTATTTATTACATGTTCTTGCAGATGCCGCGACAGAGGCCGTCCACCTATCGTCCGCCCCCACGCAGCCGGCCGCATGATAGTGGTGGGTCGGGGACACCGTCGAACAGGAGGGCTCAAGATCGTGACAAGAAGTCTCGGATTCCCGAGACCCCGGCAGAGAGAGCGGTAGTGGCTCTACCAGTCGGCCGGACACATCTTTGGAGGGCGACCACGATTGTCCCTACCTCGTGTTCGATCCAAACAATCCCAACGTCACGTGGGACGGCTTGCCTGTGATTTTCCCTATTGGTCTTGCCAAGTAAGTATTATACATTCTTCTTAAATATGTAAAACATAACTGATAATGATAGTTGACAAGTATAAATTGTTGTACTAAAGTAATGCATATTCGTTTCTTGTATCTTATACATTGACAACAGCTTATGGCCTCGGGAGGTGCACAACAAACTAGGTGACATCTTAGGAGGCGGAGAGAAACCAAGGCGGTGGTGAGTGTTGGAGCCACATCTCGGAGCGCATGAGGGCCGAGTACTTGATGAGTGAGGTAAGTTAAAATATGACATTCATTTGTTTGTAATTATAATCGTTTTAATATGAGTGGTATGTTAGCCTTGTATGTGAGTGGTATGTTAGCCACTTTATTTGGGTGATATGTTAGTCACCATTGTGTTAGTAAATTTTAGGACAATGTGAGTGGTATGTTAGCCACTGTATGTGAGTGGTATGTTAGCCACTTTATTTGGGTGATATGTTAGTCACCATTGTGCTAGTAAATTTTAGGACAATGTGAGTGGTATGTTAGCCACTGTATGTGAGTGGTATGTTAGCCACTATATGTGAGTGGTATGTTAGCCACTTTATTTGGGTGATATGTTAGTCACCATATACATTATGTTGTTAGGACATGTATTGACTTTGGATGTTGTATGAAATTGGGAATGTAGAAGGTACTTCATTCCCGTGAGTTGATCCACAGATCTGGCGCGTTTACTGTGGGATCCAAACTATCTGAGGATATGGTCATGCGTGGAAGGCCATTCGGGATCGGGTGGCCCAATCCTCCACGAGTTGATGCAACGGAGTGGGCCCTTTGGGATGCCTCATGGCCGAACGATGTCCGGGGCGTTGCTTGGACCAACAGTGAACCGGGCATCCCGATCGTCTGGCAGAAGGGCCGTTCACCACCTTGGGAGGCGATCTCATATCGATTATTATCAATCGGTGTGTATATATGTGTTTTTGCAATCTAGCATTACGGTACGTATGAAGTCTCTTTGCTCTATTACTTGTAGATGATAAATTGTTGACTAGATCTGGTTTGATTCGGTGTACGGGGAGGTGACATCCAAGTATGCCATCTTCAAGAAGGCCAATCAGAAGGGCGGGGTATGGACCGACTGCCGGGCCTATTGCGGTATGTTTATGTTGCTTAAAGTTCATATTTGTACACTATTACAAGTTACTTTTTAAAAAAAGAATCGATCATTATATCTGCTATTTACGATTTCAGCCGAGGTTGATGCTCGGTGGCGGCGGGAGGGCGAGACGGGTGATGTGTTGTCAATCGAACAAGTTGACAACATCTTCCTGAGGTCAACAAACCGGACAAGAAAGGACGAATATATGGACTCGGGAGCCTCGGTTTGCATCTGGCTAGTCCGGCGTGCTCCTCATCATCATCCCAGCAGTCCAGACGTCCGGTTTACACACAGGATCAGGTCTCGGAAATGGTGCGATCGAAGTCAGAACATGTTGCTCGGCTAACTCAAGAGATGGAGCAACAAAGGGACGAGATGGAGCAACAAAGGGGCGAGATGGAGCGCCATGACAGAGAACGAAGGAGGAGAACGGCGCCTTGATTCTGAATGGAGCAGTTCATGTCCGATTCGCCATCACCCACCCCCACCGTCGATAGCTAGTTATGTATCTGTATGTTCGGATTTTTTTCATATTTACACTTGTTTGGATAATTTCTCCAGCTCCGAATATTACTTATTTATTCATTGAAACATTTTCCGTATTATTGATTTATTATCGAACATTATATTGATTAAATAGGTGAACTACGAAAAATAGGGATTAATATGAAATAAATAGTGACGGAAGTAGTGACGGAATTCACAGTGACGGAATTAGTGACGGAATTTCAAATTCCGTCACTAGTCCAATTAAAATATTTAGTGACGGATAGGATCTATCCGTCGCTAAATATAGCGACGGATAGATTCTATCCGTCGCTAAATATAGCGACGGATAATCTATCCGTCGCTAAATTTCGAAATTAAAAAAAAAAAAAAATTGGTCAATCCGTCGTCCAATCCGTCGCGAATTGGACGACGAATTGTTATCCGTCGCCACAGCTCCAGGGGGGCGACGGATTTTCTATCCGTCGCCCGATCCGTCGCCAGAGCTGGGGCGACGGATAGCTGGCCTGTAGCGACGGATCTATCCGTCGCTACAGGCCAGATTTTTTGTAGTCTCTTCACTCCAAAACACCATCTCCACTTCAATTTTTCGGCGACATGGACGGAAACTTGTTTACTCCGGAAACTCTGAGGTGGATGCAAGAAAATACACCCGAAGCCTACGAAGCGTGCATGCAAAAGCTTAACAAAAACACATCTCAACAACCCCAACCGAGCTTCGTTCGCCCTTTGGCACGGTCAATTTCAAGGCAGAAGCAAAAAGCCTACCCTTGTTTTAGAAGCAGTAGCATCCCAAGATACTTGGATATGGCATTCATTCATCGGAATTTTCGGAAAATACAATGACTTGTCGATCGTGCAACGTTCACCAGTGTTTGACGATCTCCTGAACGGCACGGCACCTCAGATTAACTTTGAGGTCAATGACCATCAGTACAACATGCCTTACTACCTAACCGATGACATCTACCCAGCTTGGGCTACATTTGTTCCTGCCATCCCGAATCCGGTAACGCACAAAGAAGCCAAATTCTCTGAGCGTCAGGAGTCTTGCCGGAATGATGTGGAACGTGCTTTCGGAGTACTGCAAGCACTATTTGCAATTGTACGAAATCCCGCCCTTGCACACAACAGGACCACACTCAAAAAGATTATGGATTGCTGCATCACACTCCACAACATGATAGTTGAGGATAAGCGCCACAAATACCTAAATTATGACAAGGAAATCGAAGAGTTCGAACAAGATACCCTTGAGAATGTACCCCATGTGATTGACGGAGTTCGTATCCGACGAGCACAATCAACAATAAATTCTATCCCGGAATACATGAACTTTTCACGGCAAATGCACAGTAGGTGCACGCATGAAGAACTCCAAAGGGACTTGATGGAACATATTTGTAGGATGCGTTGACTGTGGAGCTTGACCAATCGTGTAGTGTGTGTTTGTTAGTTTAATGCATTTGTGTGTTGTGTGTTTGTTGCATTTCCATTTAGTTTTTAAATTCTCTGCGGTTTAATGTAATATATTCTTGCTCAATAAATTATAAAACGAGTTTTAAAAATGCAATTTTATTAATTTCAACTTCTAAACACTCTTACAATATGTTAAATATGTAAAAAAAAAAATTCGAAATTTTGTGACGGCTCCGTGACGCATCACCCAATGCAGCAAAATCTCGTCACGGATCCCGTCACCAGCCGGTGACGCGTCACGGAGCCGTCACCCAATGCGGGTAGTCTTAGTGTTGGAGAATTAGTTTGTTAAATCCATTTCTTAAATTGTTGTTGTTAAGTGGAGAATTTGGCAATAATTTAAATAGGTTCCACCGCACGGTTTGTTATGTTCTTTGCTCGTTGCGAAGTGGGTTGCGCAAGCTTTGTAATGGTGGAATACATGCGAGCAAACCAATTCTTGGCGTGTTAAATTGGCTCAATGTGATGTGGTTGATAAATTATCACACGTGGGAAAAAATGAAGGAAACTTCAGTTCATTGATTGTTGGCCTTCAATTTTACTCCATTACTAAGAGCTCATTACTAAAGCGTTAATAAAGTGACTTGTAACTCTTCACTAATGGTAGTAGACTAGTAGTAATGTAACTTTCCACTAATGCTATGTGTTAATAAGTATAATGAAAATACTTATTTATTGCAACCCTTGAGCTACTCTTGTGAGGCTATAAAAGGATGTTTATTCCCCATATGAAAGACACATCTTGAAAACCTATCATCTCTTCTCTTCTACACTCAATCTTCTACATTATAAATAATTTGAGAGTTTCTTCACTACTAAAGTTCGACGGAGCTTCTACTGTAGAGCTTCCAGTAGTTGTTGAGATTGGACGTTGTACCTTGGGAGCTGATTGTCCGAGGAAGGCCTGAAGCTTGCTAAGGCGGGCAAATTCAGCTTAAGGGGAAGTGGTCACACTGCCGTCTCGTCCAGGATTCAATCCGAATAGTTCTCTTTAATCTCTAAACTTGTAACCAGTTGTAGCAAGTGTAATCATTTTTTCCTCTTGTAATTCCATTACATATATTGTACTGACCTTTCTTGCATCTTACAAAGTGCTAACCGGATCCAACAATTAGTTTGAGGAAAATCGTCATATGACGCAACAAAACTTGCAATTCTCGAGACAAAACCAAAACCAATCAATCGCATCGAGACCTCAAATCCTTAGAAGTGATATTCCTTTCTTCAATCCGTTCTTTGTCATTTTAGAGTTTTTTTTTTTTTTTTAAGTTTAACGTTTATTTTGTTGAAAACCCACTATTTCCACTTGTTAATTTTAACATTCGATTCAATTATTTAACACGAATCAAACTAATGATTTTCCCCTCCTCAACAAGCATGGTATGAGATCCTACTAACCCTCCTAAGTCCTTTTTCAAAGTATGGGGGCCTTCAAGCTTGAGCACTTAACAATATAAGGTATGGGTTAGTCCCCATTAAGCCGATTTGACTCAGACAAATCGATCGAGACTTAGTGATGTAGTGGGTTGACTATTTTTGTGCTATGACCTCTCAAAATTTCAAAAGTGAATAGTGAGTAATGACTATGTGAATCTGAATAAATGACCTACTATATGTAGGATTTGGTTTGGGGAAAACAGAAGGCTTGTTTGCTCAGTGTTTAGCCGATAAGTGTCCACCGGAGAATGTTGGCAAATGTCTCATACGCGCTTAGTCCCCTGTATGACCATAAATTTCACCAAGTCTTTTTGGGAGTTCTCGAGTGAGTAACATGGTACTCACTAAGGTGAGCCATGCTGGTTCTACAATGATCTTTGATTATAGTCTACCAGAGGCTATAATATGAGCAATGGATCGAGGAGCCCTGCTCAAAGGTTTCTTTACTACCTTCTTTTATTCTGCTTACTCCTAATTAGGAGAAATTTCTGCTCGGGGTAGACGGGTATATATGCTCGTTCCTTAGCCTTTTATGACCTCGGTTAGTTTGACAGGTTGAGTCTCTTATGGTACGGAGGTTAGCTTATGCTCGGTTACAAAGTGGCACAGGGAAGGTCTCCGTGGAATCAACACAAATCGATGTCGGTGCAGTATGCTTGAAGAGGAGGACGTCTAGGGGCTAGGAGGATATAATCAGGGGCGGAGACGCCACCCCCAAAATTTTCATTTTCTTTATTACTATAGGTATATTTTAGAAAATTATATGTTCCGCCACTCCTAAATTTTTTAGTTAGTACATTTAGTTAGTCGGCTTTATAATTAAATAAGTTGAGAAAATTAAAAAAATTAATAAATTTAACGTAAGTCTACCGAGAGACGGCCTTATGGAGAGACTAAAAGAGCCGGACAAACATTACATTTATATCTAAAAACATTAGAGGTTTTACTAAAAACATCGGTGACATACATATACATAAAAAAAATGATATAAAATGTATACGTACTCATAAAACATTATACATATATTTAAGAATATCAATTCGTCTCTCACTAATACACGTCTCTTTCAAGATTTTGTGATTAAAGAGATATTTTACTAATTAATTAATTTAAGAGGGTTGTACGAGTAGTTTTCATTCTTTTGGAGCAAGTTCTCAACGTGCATTTTCAGGCATGAAAATTAGATAAGGCTGAGGTGTTCGATGGAGGATGACTTCTTGTCTAGCAATTTGATAATGCATATTGAAAAAGGAATTTTCGAGGGTCGTTTGTTCATTTTTCTTGTTTGCTTTTATCATGATGTAGTTCTTTCTTTTCTTTCATTTTACTTGGATATTAATATTTAAATATGTATGATGAATTTCGTGTAAAAAAATATTGATCGACCCGGCCCGACCCGTTATAACCCGGCTTAACTTAATTACATATTGTGCCGTGTTATAATACTCTGCCACCCCACTTTTAAATCCTGGCTCTGCCCCAGGATATAATATGTGTAAATTGCCTTTAATTCATCAATAATTCGTATGGGTAAAGTGGAACTCATTCTTACTCACCAATATGAAAGAATATTATTACTTTTTTTTTAAATGTGCACCTAGATTTGTAGTAACTAACAAGCTTATAATATGAAATATAAATAAAAATGAAAACCAAGACTATATTTTTTGCCCGGGACAATACCTAATTATCTTTCCTTTAAATGTTTTGTAAAAATATTTTATTGGTTGAAAGTAGGGGTGTTCATTTCGGTAACGGTATTCCGACCCGAACCGAAAAACCGAAAACACCGAATTTATTTTTCGGTTCGATATCATACCGAAAATTTCGGTAACGATACGGTAAAAACCGAAAAATCATTTTAAAAATGAAAAAAATGAAAAAATAACCTCGTTACGTTTAAATATTTGTTGTAATAACCTCTCTACATGAAAATAAACTCACAGTAGTTAGACTAGAAGAAGTAGTAGTCTGTTTTATCAAACTTAATTACTGTAACATGTTAACAATGCATAAACATTGCATTCTTGTTATTTTATGTTAGTAATGTATACATTTTGCTTTAATAAATAATGCACTACTCAATGAAATAAGGCCATACTTTTTCGAAAATGTAAGAATATGTGGATTTTTAAAGGATTTCGGTTTTCGGTTCGATTTCAGTAATTTTCGGTACAATACCGAAAATTACCGAAAACCGATTTCCTTAAAAATAGCAAACTGAAAACCGAACCCTTTATTGTCGGTTCGGTTTTTCAGTTCGGTTTCAGCTCGGTTTTTCAGTTTTTTCGGTATTTCGGTATTTTTGAACACCTCCACCCCTAGTTGAAACTTGAAAAGAGAATGAATTCCAAAATAACATTCACAAAAAAATTTTATTCCATTCTAACCTCCCACGAAAATTATTTGCAACTGCAAATCCCATTTTCATCAACTTTTACCTAATCGTACTGCAAAAATCGTCCACTAATTATCGAGCTCTGAAAATATAAAACATGAGAAAAAGCAAATGAAAAACAAACAAATAATAAGAATTAATACATAATTTAATTAATAGGCCATCATTAATCACAAAGTCACGTTCTCTAGATAATTTATATAGAGACGAAAATATATTTTCAAGAAAAATCATTAATGTTGTCAATTAAGACGTTTATGTTGTTAACCAAATGTATTTTTTGTATATATAAAAAAATATCAATAAAAGTTTTGATTGATAATATCAGTTGTTTTCTTAAAAACTTAGTCCGTTTCTAAATTAATTATCTAGAGGCCGTCTTTATTTAAATAAACTCCATATTTACCTCAAAAGAAATCTAAAGCTTGGAGATTTGCAATTAATTTGAGTACTAACAAAAAGTTTCATACACTACGTGAAGAAAATTACTACAATAGTCTCAAAGTATATATAGAGATGGATCACACAATGATACCCGGAAAAAAAGAAAGTTTTTTGTTTCTGTAAATCCTCTTGAACTACTGGATGAGAAGATGAAGAGCCATGAGCGTGTGCCAGGATATATGGAAACGAATTAAACATAAATAAACCTATAAAATCCACGTCAAATCTAATGTGGCATGTAAAAGGTTATTAGAGGAATTATGTTTTGTAAAAGACTATTTTGGCATATAAATTTTTTGCATGAGGCTATTTTAGCAATAAACTCCTTGAAAAGATGAAAAAGTTAGCAATTTTTGTGAAACTGAAGAATAGTCATTCACATAGAGAGATGTACTTTTGCACTTGCCATTTGGATTTTGTAGATAAATTAATTTAGAGAAAATTACAAATGGTACCCCTTAAATTGACCCCCTAAACAGATTGACCCCTTCTATTCAAACAATAACAAATACCCCTGGAGTTGACCAAAACCAAAATCGGTTTCTCTCTCCTGACAATTTCCTTCTCTCTCTTGATATGTTGGAATTATTTACTCTCAACTATTAAAGAAAAGCAAAAAACAAATTAAATTGTTTTGTTGATTAAATAAAATGTAAAAGGAAAAAAGAAAACCATCTTCTTCACTTCCATTCTTCTTCTTCCCTTCCATTTCTTGCAAGAACACCAACAAAAATCATGTTCTTCTTTTCCCTCTATACTTTATAAATTCCGGCACCGGTTAATTCGATTGGGATGCTCCGATTGGGGCTACCGAGAGCCCCAATCGGAGCTGTAATACACAGCTCCGGCGGAGCTACAATTTGCAGCTCCGACTGAGTGTGATACAACTCATCGAGCTTTGCGGCTCCACTGTGATACAACTCAGATCGAGCTTTGCCCAAATAAGCCGTGTTACACAACTCCGATCATCTTCTTCGTTGAATCTGTGATGATTTGATTGTTATTTGGATTCGGTTCATAGTTTCAGGGACTAAATTTGAATTTTTGGAAACTCAAAACCCTTACAATTGAAAATTTAACAAACTTAATTGCAAAATTAAAAAAGTTATTGGGACTAAATTGAACTTTAAAAAAAATGGATAATAACTAGTTGGGCCCAAAAAAATTTGGATATTTATTTGACCCCCAATTACATCAACTTCCCCAAATTTGTTTACATTAATTACATCCAAGTCCAGTATCCTTTGGTGACTAAATAAATGAGGAAAAAAGAAAATCAAAAACAAAAGAAAATAGAGAAAAAGAAATAAAGAAAGTCTAAAATTAATTAATTCAATGGCAATTTCGTTATTATTTCCAACTTCATATGACACATCAGCAAACGCCAGAGCCATGTCATCACAAGGTTTGACTTTTGGGCCTATCTGTAATATCGAAATTCCCTCAGTGTAAAATTTTGGATGCAACTGTTATTGTTCGAATAGAAGGGGTGAATCTGTTATTGCCACCAATTTAAGAGGTATCATAATAAATTTGACCATTAATTTTACGTTTCTTATTTACCGAAGAGAAGGGCAGTAGTGTGACACGTATGGATTGAAAATTAGACCAGTAATAAAACAAACCAAAACTGTGCATAATTCAACACACATGGAACTTTCCCCATTCACACACCTGAAACTAGATTCCTAAATTTAACACTCACGTGACTATGGCTTTTGAATTCAATTCTAGACTCTTCATTTGTTTCCCAACAACTACTTTGGACCCAAAATAAATCTAACATTTGAACACGAAAATAAAAAGTACTGCATAAAATATACAGTAACAAACATCCATATACACTAACACAGAGATATAATACGTGATATTTGAAATATTTAAAGTAAAAATTAGGATACACATTTTGAGATAATCTCCATTTCATTAATGCATAATTGCTCATACATAATGTTGTAAACGAATCTACACAAACGTTGTCTTCTATCCAACTTAGCTGCTTAGCCTATACTATATGATGGGAATTACTTAACCTGCAGACCTTGTCCTATATTATATCATATCATAGTCGAAAATTGCCTCTTCTAACATCGGAATTCTTCTTGAACTTGCGAGCAAGACCTTCGCATCCTAACAGCACTAAAGCTAGTCCTTGACGCCATAACTTCACTCAATGAAAGCCTCCTCTTTGTGAACTCGGGCCTTTGCTTTGGGGCGCTGTGGGGCCTCAACTTTGCCCTAAACGACTGAGTATTCGCCATGTAACTAGGACTATTCGGATAAACACCATAGAAACTATCTTCACAAACACTCCTTGTTGTGACAGGGTCATCAACACGACTCAGGTAAGCGAATCTTGGTGTGTTGTTTGCAGTCGCAAACTTGGAATCTTGTGCAATCGAATTCCAATCGTCTTGAAAGTTGTGGCAATTTGGGATGGCCAAGCAAGATGGAAATGGACATGGATGTGGAGAAGACATGACTTGGTAGTAGTGATCAGAACCATATTCCGACATGGAAATGTTCATTCTTCGTGAACTTGAGTTGGGTTTATAAGTGTCGATTTCGACAATCTTTGGACTATCATCATTTCCAGTTTGAGATGGCCTCTTGCTATCACCAATTTCCAAACTCTCCTGCCATGAACAAAAGAAAAATATGTCGTCCGTTAGCCTGTTTCGAATTAGAGGAGTGCGACTAACACTTGGATAGGTTGCTACGTTGCGGTTATCTAACAGTGTTACTAAAAATTAAAAGCAACTTAGCAGCTAATCCAACAGTATGAAAAATGTGAAGACCAGAAGATAAAATTTGAAATAATTCTTTCTTACATTAAATCTTCTATCTCGTATTTGGGGATGAAATCTGGTGCTACCATTGTCAGCCCGACGGGCCCTTTGTGCACGAACGGAAACCTGTGCACGAAAAAGGGCCTGCATGCTTCGTAACGTGGCAGCAGCCCGTTTTCGGACTAGATAGCCTCTAACAAGTGCTTGCAACTTCACAAGTCCTCGGAGGGCTCTTCGGGCTTTTCGGGCCTGTTTAAAGTTCGGGCTAGTTTTAGTTAAAAGCTGGTGAAAAGAAAGAAAAAAAACAAACAGGAAGAATACAAGGACTCCTTTCATCTTTCGAGAAAAGCCAATTCACAAAAGCTATAACAAATTCTGCATATATTCCATTCCAACTTTTGTTTTTTAGTAAAATTAACAAGCTTTTTACAAAAATAGCAAATATTCAAATTTCAAACTGGAGATGTTTGCACAAAAGGTGGATTATTAAACCTTTCTAAGGAAGTTTGCTGTTTAAGAAATGTATTCAAGACATTTGTACAGTTTGATACACTACTAAGAATGTTTTGAGTAATATATAATTAATTACTTAATTTGCTTCCATTTCAAGTTAACATAACATAACACATTAGTAATAATTACTAATTTAATAATACGCGTGATTTCAAAAATCAAACATCATCATTATCATTTTATACAATATCTTAAATTCAAATTCCAGAAGAAAACAAGAAAATTTGAATTCAGTTTAAAACAACGTACACAATAACTCAAATTCAGGAAATTTAAATGCATACTGGAGAACTATATATAATAATTTTATTTGACAGACAAGAACCGAAAAACTGAAAACGAATTAAATGCAAATTCAAGAACAAACAGAATAATGAATTTAGTGAATGGAATTAAAAAAACAAAGAGAATATGAACGAAACAAATTAATGAAAAATGGAATAGTACTAACTAACCAAATAGCCTCTAAAAACTGTCTGAATTTTTCTGGCAGCATTGAAGGGAGCAAGTGTTCTGCCTCGACCCTGGTTAGTAAGCCTTACGACCTCCACTGCGGCCTGAGCTGCCGCGACAGCTGCATCTGCCGCAGCAGCTGTGGCGGCTGCAACGGCAATCGCGTGGCTGTCGTCACTTTTGTAAGTTATCATCCACGTTGGCTCCGTCTTCGTAATCGGATTCTTCTCGGAAAATTTTGAATTGGTGAGCGTGATTTCTTTGTCTTTCTTGATGCCAAACAGGGCTCGGAACCACCTTGTAGCTTTTCCCATTTTTTTAAAAAAGAAGATTAATTTGACATGTGAGTTTGGGAGACTGATGAAAAGAGAGGAGAGTAGTCAGGTTTGGACTATGGAATAGTAGTAGAGAAATTAAGTGAAATAGAACTAGTGACTCACTCATATATATATATATATGAAGAAGATGAGAAACTAAAAAAAGATCAACCTTAAATTCCGCACTGGTTGTTCTACAACCACTAAGATGGAGGTTTTAAATGCAATTTATGTGGACTATGGACTATACTATTATAGATTTATAGTATGTCACATTTTTATATTATTTCTTCACATGTCTCCTCGTATTTCTTTCCTTCTCGTTTCTTATCCCATTTTCAAATTTTATTCCTTTTTTACTAGATGAGAGTTCAAAACATAATTAATCAAAGCATTAGAGATCTAGGTGGGTCCTCCCAAATTAAGCAAGACTCAGTTTAGAGAGAAGCTTGTGTATCGACTATCTAATGAAATATCGTATTTTATACTCATCCGTAACACGTCAGTTGTTCAGTTTTAAATTTTTCACAGTTAATAAGATTGAATTTTGACTATGAATTAATCTTAAACCGTAACTATAAAATCTTCAATTCGACTATATATTGTTTTCGTTCCATACGTGTCCAAGACTCCAAGCTTCTTAGTAATTTCTCATTCGATACAAATTTCGCACAACTTCTGATATGTTAAGCCATTCATTCTGCATAGTTAAGATTGAGAATCTGCAACCAAATTTAAAAGCTTCAAATTAGATATTATGGTTTGATTAATGTTTATTTGTGGTGTACAAAAGCTTATGCCAAAGTACAAACCACAGAAGCAAACCAGCTGCATATCTGAGTGCCAAAATGCTTGCCACAAATTTACTTCAATATATGACCAAAAATATGTTTTTAAGTTCTAATACTCTTGCTTTTCACTTTTTTTCTCAACCAAACAATATACTAATGTATGTAACACCTCGTTAATTCTATTTGTGGATGAGTCATGATCCTTTAGGCCAGCGGGGTTATTCATGAACTACCCTCCATATTATATCCTAGCTCCACTATATCAACATATGTTATTTTTTTCGCACACTTTATTTCCACGTGTACGCGTAACAGGAGACTTCCTAGTTGTTCACCGATCCTAAGATTACCCATAATAAACATGCTTAACTCTCGAGTTTTTATAAATAAATTTCAGATCTAAAAGACACGTATATCATATTATACTATATATACTCCCGTACCGATATTAATTGAAATTCATAACTATTGATTTGGACAAGTATAAATAGACGTATGAATTATTCACCTACATAGATATATACAGAACAAGGTATTGTTCTTTGAAAGAAAAATCTGTATCCTTTAATTTTCCGACATAACCTCGTGAGGTAGTGTATTACAGGACAAAGTATTACATCATGAAACACATTTTTTTAATACTTAGATTTTGACAGTTTCTTTCACCAACCAAAATCAGATGACAAGTTTGAAAATGAAAGTTATATTAACATGATGAGATCTCATCTAGCTAGTGGGAGTTTCCAACCTTAAAAGCATTCTTAACTTGTCGATTGTTAAAAGAGAATGAACCAAGTGAAACTTATAATTAACTTCCACCTTCGTATATTAAGCTAGCTTACATATGTTATCATATCTTTTATTCTGTGATTTACTAAATAATATAAAATACTTTAATTTGATACTTTCAATCGTCTATTTCAAGAGAAAAGCTACCATGCCATGCCAGGCCACCTTTCATAAATCTGATTGCAAATACAATATCAGGTAAAAACTTAATTTTTCTAAATAGTATGAAAAAAATTATAAATACTATAAATAACGTGGGTGTAATAAACATATTTTCCTTTATATCATTTCTTTTGCAAAAAACTTGACATACTGAAATCGGAAAGAGTTAAAAAGTCATGATCCAAAATTATGAAAATTTTAGGGTAGTTAGCGGGTTAAATATTATGTTTTATTTCTTTATTTATTTTCCTCCGATCCCTCTTTTGATCAACAACAAAAGCATAGAAGCGATTAGTTATTTTTTTTTTTTTAAGGAAAAGATGTTATAGATCATTAATCAATCATCAACCAATACATCTGGGTTTTCATAGCATAGAGTACCAGTGTACCACAACCAGAAAACGAAACATAGCTACTTTTGTTTCCAGACGGTTTACATAGCAAAACAAAATGTGAGATTCTACACCAAGAAGAATCGAACTCATGACCTTATGGAAGAGAGAAGTGTATATTGTATACATGAGAGATTATAGTTGTACATTTAGTTAAAACACTTGTACTTTATAGTTAGTTAGTTAGTTTAGTAGAGTTGCATATGAAGAACTACTCCATGTAAATTACATTCACTTTTCCATTTCATAATTCATTTTCTATACTACTCAATTCAAGTAGTTAACATGGTATTATTATGCAGTAAAATTTTCTTCGATTTCTCTCGCTTGATTCTCTGTACAGTGTCAATTTTGTTCGATTGAACAGATTCTTGTTATTGATCAACAATGGTGGATTCTCAAACCGCCAATGGTGTTGCCAATCCAACTGTCAATGTTGGTGTCAATCAAGCTGATGTCAATGGTGTTCAACAACGAATTAAGCTTTGTGGAAGATTGTAATTCTCTTTAATTTATGCAATCTTCTGATCAGCCTGGTGTTGCAATTGTTTTGGATCCATTGATTGGAACCAATTACGCTTATTGGAGTAAAGCTATTCTTATGGCTTTTTTTTTTTTTTTTTTTTTTTTTTGTGAAAACAAGAATTAATTAGGCTTATATACCAATATCAGAAAACGAAACATAGCTACTATAGCCTAATTTGGCTAACTTGTCATCACAACAGTTAGCTGCTCTATCAATCTTTCTAACATCAATTTCCCAAGGATTATGTAAAAGGATTTTGCACTGCTGGATATCACATTCCATTTCATGTGGAGTCTCGACCTTTTCAGTAACCCAGTCAAAAATCAGAGAAGAATCGTTTCTACTACCAGCTTTGGGATTCTCCTTTCCCAAGCTATTTGCAGACCTCGCAACAAGGCTTTCACTTCTGTTCCATTTACTATGGGTTGAGCAAGATGAGGCGAAAAAACCCAAACCACCAATAGCGCCGAAATTCGAATCCGTATGGCAACTACCATCAACATTTATTGCTTGGTTAAGAATAAAGTGAAATTTATGGCCTATTCATTTCTTATGGCGTTGACAGTTAAGAATAAAGTAAAATTTATTGATGGTTCGATTGAGGCTCCATCTGAGGTAGATTCTCCTCAAATGTTTCTTGCTTGGTCTCGTGTCAGTAGTCTTGTGTTGGGTTGGTTATTCAATTCTTACTAAACTGAAATTCGTGCTAGTATGTTGTATTTTACTATTGCACATGAGTTGTGGGTTGAATTGAAGATTCGTTATATCAAGAGTGATGGACCGATAATTTTTCATTTGGAAAAAACATTGAGTAATATGAAGCAAGGATCACTATCTGTATCTGCGTATTATGCTAGTTTAGGACTAAAGTTGACACCCGGACAAAAGTTTAGAATTAAAGTTGACATTCCGACGAAACGTGAAGCTGCATGTGTCAAACCCCCAAAACTTTAGGACTAGATTTGCCATTCTCCTTAATTTATTTATTTCAATACATTTCAAAAAAGGCATTAATACAGATAGTGAGCGTAGAATGTGGTAACCGATGAAATATATGGTGATTCATTTCACAGGAGTATTTGAATTTTACCCACACAAAGATAGATTCAAGAAAATAAATGAATGTGAAGTACAAAACTAGTTCCATCGTTCATTATCCATTGAAAAGTAAAAGGTTGATGTGATTCAAAGCGCGGAAAAACTTTTAAAGTTCCAAAAAGGAATATTGAGGTCAAATTTTTGTTTATTACATATTTGGAAACTTTTGAAATTACTAGCTAGTTTTATTTGTCAATGTCAAATCTTTGCACCCCTGTTAGCTTGCGAGTTTACATTGTTCTAAGTTATAACCAAATATATATGATTTTTTTTAATAAAGACGATCGGTCTTTAAACTATATCAAAATTGAAAAACGATATGATTAAAAGAGCGAGAAGTTTGAAGACATGCTTGGCATTTACGACGAGTATTGTATGAGAAAATAAAATTTGCCCATCCTTGTATCCGGACAGAATCTCGTGACTGAGTATTAGAAGACAAAATGAAAATGGCTAATTTGAAGCAAGAGAATTTTCAAACCTTAATTGGCCTAACAAACGAGAAATTACGGGCAAAATCAGTTGAAAGTTTTGAAAAAATAAACAAACTGGGACCATGCATCATCATATCAGTATAGTATATCTACATGATGAATTTTTTAAAACTATAAACTAAAGCAATTGGAACTTATCACTTGCACAGGTAGAAATTAATTATTAAATAAAAATAGTAAAAAATAACTCGAGTACTTCACCAACAAACCCAATCATTTCTGTCTCACAAACTTAAATGACCGTTTTGCTTACAATTTGAGTTAAATTATAATTGAGATAATCTATAATTGAATTTGAAAATTTCATTTTAATAGGGCTATTAGTTGAAAAAAATAATTGAGTCCAACTCAATTATGTTCTATTCTTCCTTCTAAAGTCTTACAAAACTCAATAAAATTTTAATTTTATATCAAACACGAATTTTAACAACTCAATTATAATTTAGTCCATATTCATCAATTTACCTCAATTAAAATGAACTCCATTATAATTCCAAACTAAACTACCAGTAATTAACTTCCAGAAACAAAATCCAAGTCAAACAAGTTCAAGTTTCATAGTAGTAGTTCAAAATTCCAGGAAAAGTTTATAAAAAGTCACTATTATTAATGTTGTTCAAAGTTTCATATAGGATAATAGGATTTGGAAAAAGGGAATGATGGAAATGTTAATATAAGCAACATTTCCCCACAAAAACAATTTTTTATTTCCAAAAAGAACACTTTTTAGTCAAACCTATGTTATTCTTCACTTGGTTGATTGGAAATTGTCCATATTTCTAGTTTTCCATTAAAAAATACGATTTACACTACGCTCTCATGCTTGTTTTTCCAATATTATTGACTTTTCTGCGCACAGAAAATGCCAATAGGAAAAAATTGGGGTTGCATTTGCATAACCTCAAATTAAGAAGCCAAAATTGGGATGATATGGACTTAGTCGACCGTTTACTCAAAAGATTCCCATGTCTTGCTGCCTTGCTGGTCTGTTAAAAAAACTATATTCCATTCAAAATCTATATCTAAGGTTCTGTTTACCACTAGATTTTTTAACTAGTTTTTTAGTTCAATGAACTTTTTTTTTATTCTTAAAAACTAAAATTCGATGACGCTGTTTCTTAAATCATTAGTGGCAATTTAATGTTAAGTTAACCAAGTTAGCTTTTTTTAAAAAAAAAAATCTCCTTCTTATCTTTTTCATTCCGAAAATATCCCTGACCTAAATTAGAAAAAAACAAAAAAAAGGAAAAACTACCCGTTTTTATTATTTACTCGCGTTCCATCTTTACTGCCGTATTATTTGTAGACCACATGGAAGGTCATTAGAATTCTCGACTTATATTTTATATTATTGTATCCTCTGTTATACATTTTGTGTACTTGTTTGCAACTAGCATAAGGATTAATGCATCCGCATCTCTTTAAAATGCATACATGTAGTAAACATCAATTACTGATTTTTTTCATTACTAAGTAAAATGCTCAACGAATATTTCTTTCAACTTCTGATAATTTTGATGATGTTATTAAAGTGACGATGTAAAGTACATTGAATATATATGAAAATAATTAGACAAAATGTGATGTACTATTATTTAAAAACCTATAGACTAATAATACGATGAGAAAGGTTAAAGAAAATAAAAATAAGAATAATGTCTTTTTATGTCATTTTACAAAATACCAGCTAGCTTATTAGCTAATTTGCTAAACACCTACATTTAAAATCAGCTAGCTTCTCAACTAGTTAACCAGCTCCCTAATCAGCTAGCTTATCAGCTACCTAACCAGCTACCAGCTAGTTAATCAGCTACCGGCTAATTTTTCAGTTAGTTTTGCTAAACAGAGCCTAAGTATAATCATTATTACCCCGGATCAGCAAAGTTAAATTGTTATTGTTTTATTCATTCTTATTGTTACAATATAGAAAAATCGAGAGAAAACTATATTGATAAAAGATTAAGATTAAGAGTACAAAAAAGAGAAAGCAACATATGATTATATATAAATATAAACTAGCTATTTAATTCAACTAGAAAACAAAAATTAAGTTATACTCAAGATTTTAGGAGAAAGTGTTACATTTGATTTTTCATTAATCGTTTTGAGTTTGATTAATTACTCATAAGCGATAATAGTAAATAATATAATAAAATCATATAATAAAAATTTAATTACTAAATTTTCATTATATAATTTTAATAATTTATTTATTAATATCGTTAAAAGAGTAATTAGTCAAATGCGACGATTGACCGTAATAATAAAATGTAACACTTTTTCTGAATGGAGGGAGTATAAGATATCTAATACAAAACGTAATATGATAAAATACGAATTAGATTAAGAGATGTATCCTTCTTCAAGTTAAAGTCGAGTCTTATTATATATCTTGACACTTATACATCGGTAAATATATTTACTAAAATTTGATTAGATCTTTATGATTTATCAAAAATAAAAATAAGAAAACAACGAATATAAGATGGTTAAATATCGAGATAATAGAGGGAGTAGGAGTAGTAAGTACAAATTAGTAGTAATACCGTACCCCATAAATCCCATAACAAATGTTAATACTCCTAGTATTTGGTTTTGTGCACCAAGATTAAGGTATAAATTAAAATTAGTGGATATAAAATAAATTGATATCATGTCTATCAAAATAATTGATGTATAATTTTTAAAAATGAATTGTAACAACTATAATTAGACATATACTCCATGTGTTCCGGATTCAATTATTTGTGTGTTCGGACACAAGTTTTAATTAAAAAAAATGAATAAAGTAGGAGAGATGACAATAAATAGATTGAATAAAGTAGAAAATGAATTTTTCATTAAAAGAATGACAAGTTGAAATTGAAAGATATGAAATAAAATGTAAGAAGTTGAATTCGGGACGGATGTAGTATAAATGAATATGTAACATCCAGGGAGTGAGCAATTGTTAGACTTAAGATAGAGCCGAAGTATGATGATTCTATATCTTGAAGCATCATTATTGTGCACTGTACCAGATATCACTATCAAAATTCTAGAAGGGAGCAATGATGATGGGATGAGGATATCTGAACCAGTTTCTGAATTCTGATAGATAATGATTTACTAGTTACTATTTAGATATTCAATTGTACTGTTTCCATAAAAAAAAAAAATTCAACATTTATTAGAAAAAGTATAGGCGAAGACCAATTTGACACCTGATTTCCGAAAAATTAATCTATGTGAGTGATTTAGTTCAGAAAACGACCAATTATACATAGCGATTGTATATATAACGATAATATATACTCTATCTACATTTATAAGTAGAATATATACGGTAAAAATTAATAGTTTTTTTAACAAAAATGTTGAGCTAGATACTTAATCCCCAAGGTTTATATATCTTGGTTGGTTTATTGACAAATAATAAAAGGCCGGTACATAGTAGTACCAGCTTAGTGCATGATGCAAAAAGGCCCAACCCAATCTTGAAATATGTATTGTAGGTTGACTGCTCTGGAAACACCTTGCTGGATTGCACTGGCAGTTGATCATACTACTACGTACAGGCAGCTTATGGAATCGATCGAGTACTTGGTCAACTCAGTATTAAGAGTGTCTGGCAGAGGCTTTGTGGTAGCAACCAATTCATCAAGTCTGGCCCTTGTAGACGTAGTTTTGTACACAAAACTACCAATATCAACATATTGTTAAATTGTGAAATTACCAAGTATGTTTTCTTATTAAACTATTGCAAACACCCATTAAATTTAAGTTGTAAGTTTGGAAACGTGGGCCACTTTAGGATTCATGTTACCCTTACCCTATGTTTGTTTGAAATGGCTTTCGACTTTATTTTAGGATTAAAATTATATTACAGATTATGATGATTCTCATAGTTGATTTTGAGGATTTAGTTTCTGATTTGATTTGAATTTAAATGTTGCAGTATGTGGGGTTGTGAGCTAAAACTTAGTACAATTTGTTTTGCAAAATTGAAGAAGCAACAAAATACCAACTATACCCTCATGAAGAAGCAACTTTAAAGTTTACATTTAAACAAAATATAACGTTTATTCTTCTTCAAGCAAACATTGAGCAAATATTATTAAATATGTAGAAGTAAACAAAAGTTATACTCCCTCCGTCCCAGAGAGCTTCATACATTAGGGTTAGCACGCAGTTTTATGCTAAAAGTTAAAGTAATGATAGAATATAGAAAATGTGGAAAAAAGTGTACTTTTAATGGTAAAAGGTGTAATTTGAATGTAAAGTTTAGATTGTTTATTACTCCCTCCGTCCCGGAGAACTACATACATTAGGGTTAGCACGCAGTTTTATATGAAAAGTTAAAGTAATGATAGAATATAGAAAATGTGTAAAAAAGTGTACTTTTAGTAGCAAAGTGTGTAATTTGAGTGTAAAGTTGAGATTGTTTATTATTTGTTGTGTGTGGGGTAGCTTCCTTTTTTGGTAATGTATGAAGTTCTGTGGTACGGCTAAAAATGTCAAATGTATGAAGTTTTGCGGGACGGAGGGAGTATTTGTTGGATGTGGGGTAGCTTCCTTTTTTGGTAATGTATGAAGTTCTGTGGGACAGCTAAAAATGGCAAATGTATGAAGTTCTGCGGGACGGAGGGAGTATCATTGTATTAAATAATAAGAGATACATAATATTGATTAAACTGGAAAAATAATTAGTCGGTCCAAGCTAAAATAAAATAAAATAAAAAATTATTTGACCATTGAAATGAAATCATATTACAGGACTTGGTCATTAAATTTAAATAAAAAAAATTACTGTTTCAGGAGAAACATGCCTTCCCATTTTTAACTACGGGAAGCAACGAAAGCCAAGAGATGATCTGGAAGTTGGGTTTAGCTGAAACCCAAACAATTTTTGGATTTCATAAGCCCAACATTCCGGTCCAATTGGCAAAATTGGACCAATCAAGTGGCTACCGTTAATCAAAATTCGAGCAGGATTGTTCTAAAGCCCATGTCAAATTTGCAAAACAAATTGAATTTTGGACCTTCATTTAATAGTTAGGCCTGGTTTATATCTACCAAAAAGGCTGTTAATGTTGCAACTTGACTATGAATGAATTATGTTTTTCAATAAATTTGCACCCAATGAAATAAAGCTCCAAACTTCGGACACTTGAGTATTCTTGAATGTATGTATTCTAATTCTACTAAAGTTGTATTTGTCATGCAAGAGTTACTATAATTTATAAGATGATACTCCCCCTTTTCCGTAGAATTTGATAACATTTGTCATTTTTAACTGTCACATAAAAAGAAGTTATCCTACACTAATTCTACATTTAATAATTATTTACAACATTGACACTCAATTTGTATCTTATTTTCATTATTAACCATATAATTTTGGGTTCACGTGTACATTTTCACTCAATTAATATCTTATATTCATTATTAACAACATACTTTTGAGGGCCACATATACTTTTATACGTTTTTCTTAAAAATTGTGCACAACACAATTGTTACTCAACCATGGGTGAATCCACAGGGTAGCACAGGGTAGCACGTGCTACCCCTCGATTTTTCATGTGAAAGTAATATTATACCCCTATTCAAAATGTATTTGAATGTGTAAATAAATCTTTACGAAAAGGAAACAGATGTATGTTGGTTGTAGCCAACTAGTCATAAGGGAAGGCATAAGTGCTTGCACTTGCTGCAGGGTGAGGGATCAATTCCTCCATCATGAACACTTTTTTAAACTCTTTTTCCCTCCATCCATTTAATGTTTTTTCTTTTCTTTTGGTTTGATGTTTAATTTTCAGTCACCCATCACCAACACTATATCTTTATTTTTTTCTCTTCATGCATGTTCTTTATTTTCCTTTTCATTTTATTTTATTTTTCTATTTTAAGCAATCCTTATCATTTTTCATCTTTCTCTTTTTGTTGAGTTCTTTCATTTATATTTTAAATTTAATATTATTTTCATAAAATAAAATATGTAAGATGCTACTACGTCCTTCTATAAATTTTCAGTTTGTTTTGTTAATTTCTTGTTATGTTCGTTTCACCACAAACTAATTCTAACTTATGAATTATTTTTTATAAGTTTATGTTCAAATGAACTGTTTAAAAGTAAAAAAAGAAAGTTAGAAACTTATTTGTGTAAAAAAAAATATACTAATTAAGAAAAAAACAATAAAATTGAAAGAGATGCAGAGTAACATATACTCATTTAGTAAAAAAAAAAAAAAAAAGCGAGGCACTACAACGCAAGTTTCATAATAAATATTTTTTATTAAATTAAATTATTTTATTAATAAAATTCAATATTACTTCTAAAATAATATTGTGCTACCCTCACATAAATTTCTGCGTTCGCCCCTGCACTCAACTTTACACACAACTTACACATTGTGCCGTTAAAAGTACAATTTTTCTCACATTTTTAATCTTTTATCATTACTTTAAATTTTCACATAAAACTATGCACCAACTCTGATATACTCCCTCCGTCCCATAGAAGTTGTCCACCATTTTGAGTGTCCCGTTAGAATTGTCTACTTTTATTTCTTTGTTATTTTAGGAACAATTATATAATTTTATTTCCTCCAATACTTTTAATAAAGTTAATAAAGTTAAAAAGTAACTTAAACAATCAAACCAACTAGTAATAAAGTTATAAAGTAAACCTCATATATACTATATAGTGTTATAATATTATATTTTTAATTTATGTGCATGTTCAGTAAACTGAATATCTTTTAAGAGACGGAGGAAGTATAAAGTTTTCCTCGGCGGAGAAAGTATATGATTGAGAGAATTAGTTTTCCTCTCGATATGTCTCCCAATACAAAATTACTTGACACTATTCTACCTGGATCAGGGAGTTTAAGCAATAACTTACTAACTTACATGTAGTTTAATATAGGGGGTGCAGTTTATCCTATACTTCCCCGGTGTCGTTTTTTGTTTCTCATTTGAATTTGTAGTCAACAAAATAATAAAAAGTGAAAGGCTTGAATGAGAAAAAAATAATAATAATAATAGTGTGTTGATAAAGTAGAAAGTCGTGCATTGTTTAAATTAAGAAAGAATAAATGATGAATAAAAAGAGATTATGAATTGATAACGTTGTAAATATGAGTATATTAAGCGCATAATAGTACATTGGGGTATATAATTTAATTGGCATAAAATGAAAATGTAAGCTTTGAGTGGGATAATAAAATGACAAAATGGAAAAATTTGGACGGAAGGGAGAAAGTGGAAAACATATTTGTCTTTGAAAGTGCACGATGTTTGTACAACTGTTATATCAACAGTTTACTCAACATCATCTATTATGTATTTGTGCACTTTGCAGGACTTTTATGTGATATTGTCTTCTTCACTAATATAACCTAGTTCCACGTTTTTAGTTCTTAGTTCATAAAAGGTTACTGTTTGGAAATCTACTAGAGTTGGTGAGTTAGAGGAGACTTTGGAAGATTGGACTATTTTAAGTAAATATATGCTTGGACTCTTGGAAGTAAAGATATACTTGTACTCTCGAATATAAGGATAAGCTACAAGATCTCTCTGGATTTGATCTACTGATCATTAACGCATCTATATATACAATATCGATCAAAGCCAGAGAATACGCAAGCAAGTCTAGATCAAGTAGTCCATTCATATACATCTTTCTCTCTATTCTTGTAAACAATATTTTGCAAGTCTTTGGTGTTACTATTGGATCGGGTGTATGATCTCGGTCATTTAGGTGTGTCTAATTAGTAACATTAGAATATGTATTTTTATTCTGATTTGCTTTGCAGTTTAAGCTTTTCTCATAGAAAAGTCTTAAATCTAGTTTGTATAAATACTATTTCATATAGTGGATATTTGCTGGTGGGCATATTCATAAACTCTTTATAAATTATTTGTGTCTTTGAAGTGTTTAATTAGTTGTGTGTTTACATTGATTTAGGCATTAATGCTCATTACATCAAATGTTATATCAACACCGGTATTAACAATTCACTCTCATTACGTTTTTACAATCTTTCAACTCAGCAATCCAAAATTTTTTTTTTTTTTTTTTTGAAATTATTTTGTCCATTTTCTGTACATTTTGATACGCCAAGTCTTGCCATGAAGCCGACAGTTCACATAATAAAACTATGTGGTCACGACATGTAATGTTTGTTGGAGTTTTGATAGCGTGTATATATAAGTGAATACTGAATAAGCAGGGACTGAGTGAAGTGCATAATTGACTCTCTTATTAACACAATATTGCCCCACCCTTGATGCTTGCTGAATATTGGCAATAGCTCCAAGGATGAAAACCACTTTTAAGAGTGAAAGGATAGTAAGGAACAGAGTGAGTCTGCTGGAAGTGAATTTCATCACTTTAATATACTTTTCTCATATTTTAAGAGTTTTAGGGTCCAAGTGCAATTTTACGCTCCGCCGCAAAATAGTGTTGCACAAAAGTTAGCGTATCTTGTAAAGTTATGATTTTCGTATTTTGTAACACTACTAAAAAACAAAGAGATAGTTTACGGCCAATAACTGTTGATTATATAGAATTTATTGGTTATATGCCATAATCAACAACATATTGTTGAATATCACCGTTGGTATTGTGGGTGTAACCAATTAAACATAACCAACAACTTTGTTGGTTATATGTTGACTAGAATTTGCGTTACTGCATTATATTTTAACGTTTTGTTTCTTTAATTAACTTTATTTCAATTTGCAAACAAGAAAAAATAAATTTGAAAGTTTCTAAATGAGCGAGCTAATTGTCTCTTGGCACACTACTATTATGGATATCTCTCACACTGTTACTGCTGCTATGAATATGCAATTAACTAGGATGCTTACTGATGCGGTTCGAATGATGTTAACGTATATGCAGAAATTAGATCATCCGAAGCATTCTGGTAGGTTTTGACAGTTTTGCTGTTCAGCCGAAAACTGTCTGATTTCGACATTTTCTCTTCGTTTTTCGGGTCAAAACGGTGTTTCAGACAAGACTCATCCCTTCGCCATGATGTAGAGGCTCGTACGGCCATCAGACATCATCTAGAGGGTCAAAATTGCAATTTACTGCTTTTTCAGTGCTTTTTCGTAATTTTCTTTAAGTTTTAGGACCTTTCTGTTATTTATTTATGTTATAGGTGACTAGGGTTTGGTATTTAAGTACTTGTTCATTGTTTTGTCAGGCAGTTTTGTGATAATATATTAAAAATCGAAGTTTTCCTTATATCTGTCAATTTCCGGTATTCATGTTGATGTGCACTCAGAGATTTCGATTGCGTTGTAGAACTTGTAATCCCTAAATATAATCAAGATTAAATTTATAAGTCGGAAGTCCTCAAATCAACAGTTTATAGCGGAAAGTTGACTCGGGATGTCGTTCTCCACGGACACTTAGCATAGGAAGAAGCAAATAACGTATGTAAATTGTATGCAGAAAGTAAACAGAATGATTGCAGACAGATTGATTGAATCGAAATAAACCTTAATTAATTGAGATGAAATTGATGGTGGCAAGGTGTAAAGGATCCCTGACCTCCCTCTGCTATGCTACTCCCAACTTCCTAGCTAAAATCCTACGCGATTACCTCTAACGACAGCAGGGCATAATACTATGGTGCAGGAGGCGCAGTCGGCACGAGTACCCCTACTCTGTTCAATGAAACTACTGTGTCACTCAGCAGAACATCACACCACGAAGGATGTATAGAGTTGTATAACCACGATTTACGTCTAATAACTATTCCATTAATATATCATGGTATATAAAGAAGTAGCAAAAGCAGAGTCACGGTGGTTCGCCTTTACAAGAGAAAGTTAGCTACTCATAGTAATACTACTAACAGAAATCGAAAACAAGAAGAAAAGAAGAAGAAGAAGCTTAGTCTCTGATGTCTTCGTGCTGCTTCTAGGGTTTCCTCCTTATGGGTGCCTGACGGCCAGCGGTTTTGGGGTTTCACTTCGCCGAGGACTGGTTCTCTCTCAGGAGAGCTGCTTTATGAGTGGTGTAGAATTAAGGAAGGTTAGAAAGGCGGGCTCTAACCTGACAGGCCAGGAAAAAGGCCCAGAAACCAATCAGACACCTCACTGCGGTCGACAGTGGGCCGCAGAGAAGCTTATGCTGTCCACAGTCGGCCGCCATCTTCAATTTCTGTAGATTCGAATTTGTTTTCTTCGTTCTTCGATTTCGGGCTCCGTAACTTCGTTTCCTTGAAAAGTGGTCTTCTACAATGCTGTTGCATCTTCAATTATCTTTGCATTGGTTGGTCGTATGACATGTTTTGACACTTCGAACTCCTTGCAACTGTCAATCTGGCATATTTGCTTAACTTTCTCGATTTCGCATAATTATGTCGTTTTGGCACCTGAAATCGTGCAATCCCTCAAAAACGCGATCATGACCTACAAAATACACACGAAGTTGGTAATTGACCATAAAACGATACAAATATTGAATCTAAGGCCAAAACCGAGGGTCTAAAAGCATGCAATATCGCATATTTCATTGTCACATCACACCCCCAAACCAGTTTATTGCTCATCCTTGAGCAAGGCAATATCGATAATCAAGAAGTGACCATGAAATGAGTAACAAGCATAAACCACCACATAGACAAGCAGCCAGTTTCTAGGGTTTCAAACTCTACTGACTCGCTTAGTTTCAACTCCAAGCCCTATGACTCCACAGCAAGCAAATAACAAGTAAGCAACACTCACTATAGCTAGTGGTTACAAGTGTAACCCAATGTCCTTCTAGGTGTACTTCAAAATCATTACCTCGCGGTAACGTTATGCAATCCTGCTCCCAAAAGTCAAGGCACAAATCAAAGTAGTACTCAGGTTGGCTTGGTAAGTAAAATAGGTAGGATAATATAGCGGAGTGTTTGGCTGAGCATCATTAAAAGATAAGCAAGGCAGAACAAAGGGTATTTCAGGGGGACTTATTGATGTGCACTCAGAGATTTCGTTTTCCGTTGTAAAACCTGTAATCCCTAAATACAATCAAGATTAAATTTATAAGTCGGAAGTCCTCAAATTCACAGTTTATAGCAGAAAGTTGACTCGGGATATCGTTCTGCACGGACACTTAGCATAGGAACAAGCAAATAACGTTGTAATTGAATGCAGAAAAGTAAACAGTTTGATCTCAGACAGAATAATTAAATTGCAGTAAACCCTAAATTGCTTTATTGTAAATCAATGATGGAAAGGTGTAAAGGTTCCCCGACCTCCCTCTGCTAGGCTACTCCCAACTTCCAAGTTAAAAATCCTACGCGATTACCTCTACGACAGCAGGGCATAATACTATGGTGCACAAGGTGCAGTCGGGAGTACCCCTACTCAGTTCAATGAAACTGCTGTGTCACTCAGCAGAACATCACACCACGAATGATGTATAGAGTTGTATAACCACGATTTACGTCACATAACTATCACATTAATATATCATAGTATATAAAGAAGTAGCAAAAGCAGAGTCACGGCGGTTCACCTTTAGAAAAGAAAGTTAGCTACTCATAGTAATCTAAGAACAGAAATCGAAAAACTAGAGAAGAAAGGAAGAAGAAGCTTAGTCCATGATGTCTTCGTGCTGCTTCTAGGGTTTCCTCCTTCTGGGTGCCTGACGGCCAGCGATTTTGGGGTTTCACTTCCCTGAGGACTAGTTCTCTCTCAGGAGAGCTGCTTTGTAAGCTGTGTAGAATTATGAGACCCCCGAGGTCTTATTTATACTGTGGAAATCGAGCTCTGGCCGCCATTCTTCAATAAGGAAGGTTTAGGAAGGCGGGCTCTAGCCTGACAGGCCAGGAATCAGCACAAAATCAGAACAGAACCTTCACTGCGGTCGCTTGTGGACCGTAGTGAGGCCTTCTGTGGTCCCCCTGGTGGCCGCCAAGTGCGATATCTTCAGCTTCGAATCTGTTCTTCGTTCTTCAATTTCGGGCTTCGTAACTTCGTTTCCTCGGAAAGTGGTCTTCTACAAAGTTGTTGCATATTCAATTATCTTTGCATTAGTTGGCCGCATGACATGTTTTGACTCATCAAACTCTGTGCAACGGTCAATCCGGCGTATTTGCTTCCTCGTCCCGATTTGGCACAATTATGCCGTTTTGGTGCCTGAAATCGTGCAATTCCTCAAAAACGCGATCATGACCTACAGAAAACATGCAAAGTTGGAAATCGACCATAAAACGATACAAATATTGCATCTAAGACAAAAAAAATGAGGGTCTAAAAGCATGCTATATCGCACATTTCATTGTCACATCACACCCCAAACCAGTTCCTTGCTCATCCTTGAGCAAGGCAATAATGATAATCAAGAAGTGCCCATGAAATGAGCAGTAAGAATAAACCACCACATAGACAAGCAGCCAGTTTCTAGGGTTTCAAACTCTACTGACTCGCATAGTTTCAGCTCCAACTTTATGACTCCACAGCTAACAAGTAACGAGTAAGCATCACTCACTACAGCCATCGGTTACAAGTGTAACCCAATGTCCTTATAGGTGTACTTCAAAATCATTACCTCGCGGTAATGTTATGCAATCCTGCTCCAAAAAGTCAAGTCAGAAATCAAAGTAGTACTCAGGTTGGCTTGGTAAGTAAAATAGGTAGGATAATATATAGAGGAGTGAAAGGCCAAGTATCATTAAAAAAGATAACAAGATATAATAAAGGGTATTTCAGGGGGATTTATCCTTTCGGACACCGAGTTCCTTCCTTCGACTTCATCTTCTCGTAATGACAAATCTTCAACTTCTCTTCTATCATCGTAACTACTCCATCGGTTGCTTCACACATAGACTACTTTCTCCTTTTTTTTTTCTTTTTTTTCTTTTTCATTTTCTTTTGTCATACTATTTTTTGCAGTCGTTTTACTGACTCGTATGCTTTTGGTTGGCAATAATTGGGCTCTTTTAGTCTCTATATTTTTCGGTAGTGTCTGTTTTACCGAATTCTGCACTTTTGGCTCAAAACGTCGTAAATCCAATTAAGGGCCGGGTTCATCCCCCATTCGATTTCTATGTTCCTATCGGGGATTACCCCTCAGTCGCTATTAACCAACAGCCAACTCCGAGCCTTGCTTGAAAGGGTCGTCGATGCTACTTTCTTCCCTCTCTTTGCTCTCTTAGTGCTTGGTTCACCTACATCCTTTCCTCCTTTGGTTCTTCCCATTGTACTTAGGCCAAAAAGTGTGTGAGATAGCATGTTTGGAGTTAAATCAATTCTAAGGCTTACATGCAAATCCAATGAGGTTTCTTCTCCCCTGAACCTAATGTGCGGCACAAAGCGTATGCAAAATTATAGCTTGTAATAAGATCCATAGACACTTCAAAATAATGCAAGAACTAGGCATGTAACTCAAGTTTTCAAGTTGTGTCAAGCATCAAGTTGAAAGGCAAATTGTAATGTAATCTCCATCCTATGAGCATATGACGATGCAAACATGTTTTCTAAGCATACTTCAACAAGTTACTACCATGTAAGCAAGTAATCGAGGGAGAAAGGGGTCGACAAAGGAGTTTTTTCTATTGAGACATTTTATTGAACACTTGGTAGGCAAGAACAAAAACCTTCAAATTCTCAAACAATTTGTCAAATCTCCATCAAACAAGTGTTAATGTAGTGAATACTAAAAGTAAGCATGTATCCACACATCTCAAGCATCAACAGATCAATCAATTGAAGCACATAATTTCTAAGCACCAAAGAAGCAAGAAGAAAGTGCAAGCAAAGAGTTGAATGATAAAGACAATGAATTGAAGATGTAATGAGGATAAAAATGAGTATAGATCACTTACTTGATGTTGATGATGGATGGGCAAGCTAATAATGCAAATGGGAAGATACAATTATAGAGCAAGTGAAGAATTCATGGAGAAAATGAAGTGGGGATGGAGGAAAAACGTTTTTGGGGTTTAAAAGGGGGAGGGAGTGAGCTGCGGTCCACTGGCGACCGCAGTGAGGCTGCTGCCTCACTGCACCTCGAACACGCTAAATTGCGCGTTTTCGATTCTTTTTTGTTTTTGTCGTTTTTTCAAAAAGCAAACATAATAAAGAAGAAATTATGAAAATAATTTTAAAAAGTTTTTCAAAAAATAATTTTGGCACGGAAAACGAGAAAAAGACGAAAATTGAAAATGCAAACGTAAATGCGTAAAAATAAACGTGACCTTGGGTTGCCTCCAAAGAAGCGCTTGTTTAAGGTCTTATAGCGTGACCCCTGGTTGACGAATCAGTTGTTGGGGTGGGCACCCCGATCTTGATTAGAGCGATCTTTACTCCCTCCTAGTTCGATTCGATGATCACTGAGTCTAGGTCGCATCCCTCCTCTGGGTGCCCCATTCAGCCAAATTCACGATCGAATTCAGATTTTTCCTGCTGGTTGTATGCAAGCTCGTTCATGTCCCATCTAACCTCATACGTCTGTCTTTCATTTTGTTGAAGACGTTCCTCAATCCTTGTCAACTTTTCTCCAGCTCCTCCGAATGTAGTTCCAAACCCCATGATGGCTTCTCCCTGTCCTCTTACGGTGACTTCCATCCTCATCATTTCATTCATTAAGAAATCAACCTTCCTTTCTAGTTCCCATAGCCGCTGTTGGACAGGGAAATCTGATGCTCTTCCCAGTATTGGCATTAGGGGTTGACCTGCTGATTTTCTCGCGGGGCGGCTGACCTCAATATAGTATGCTTCCTCAGTTGAGGTTGCCCTTGAAGGTGCTCTCCTTTTCCCTCGTCCTTTCTGTCTAGAGTTTTCACTTATGTTTTCACATACCTCCCAAATCCTCCTTGGCGGTATGTTCAGCAGGTTTCCTTGACATGCTCCATCGATGAGTGCCTGGCTAATGGAGTCAATTCCCCTGTAAAAGTTGTTGACCTTGTCGAATGTTCCGCACGAGTACATTGGGCAGTTGTCCAGTAAATCCTTACATCTCTCCCATGCTTCGTGAAAGGTTTCTCCGTCAAATTGGCCGAAGTTTTGGATTTGGTTCTTCAGGTCAGATGTCCTCCTGAGTGGGAAGTACCTGAGCATAAACTTGTTGACCACTTCATCCCATGTGCTCAGACTGTTTGATGGTAGTGACCATAACCAATCCTTTGCCTTGTCCTTGAGGCAACTAGGGAATACCCTTCTTCGAAGCTGACATTCTGTGAGCCCATTGAGTGGTACACCTCCAACTGTTGTGTAGAACTCCCTAAGAAATTGAATCGGGTTTTCAGTCGGGTTCCCATAGAAGTGCGGTAGTTGGTTCATATGAGTGTCCTTTAGGTCATATTCTCTTGCGATCCTCTCAAGGTAGATGCTCGGCATAACATAGTCGCGCATGGGTTTGTCTTCTTCATCCATTAGCTCCACCCTTGCGTGGTTATCCCTTCTTCTGTTCTCATCTAATCTCAATCTTTCCTCGGCTATCCTTAGCCTTTCTCGCTCTAGTCCTTCTCTCTCGGATTTAATCTCGAGATGAGCCTTGAGCAGTTCTTCAAGTTTGCACATCGAATGTAACTAGGGTGAGTCTCATTGCTAGTACCCTCCTTGTTGGCGTCACTAGGTGATTCCATGCTTTTCCTGTTTAGTATGAACACTAACAGATAAGCCTTCGCAGATACGAATAGATAATACTAGAAAGATAATAAACAGAAATCTAAAATTACTTGTTTTTGGATTTTTTAATAAGAAGATAATTTAATACAGAAAAGAAAATATTTTTGAATTTTTTTGCTGTAGAAATCGATTCCACAGGTTTTACGATTTTTTTGGGTTTATGCTATACTTATTTAAAAGACAATGCGTAAATTAAAAAGCGAAAGAAAGATTTCAACTTATCTCGGTCGGTCGAAACTTGCTTGAGCTATTGTGTCCCCAAGAATGGCCTAAATTTTGATGTGCACTCAGAGATTTCGTTTTCCGTTGTAGAACCTGTAATCCCTAAATACAATCAAGATTAAATTTATAAGTCGAAAGTCCTCAAATTCACAGTTTATAGCAGAAAGTTGACTCGGGATGTCGTTCTCCACGAACACTTAGCATAGGAACAAGCAAATAACGTTGTAATTGAATGCAGAAAAGTAAACAGTTTGATCTCAGACAGAATAATTAAATTGCAGTAAACCCTAAATTGCTTTGTTGTAAATCAATGATGGAAAGGTGTAAAGGTTCCCCAACCTCCCTCTACAATGCTACTCCCAACTTCTTAATTAAAATCCTACGCGATTACCTTTAACGACGGTATGGCATAATATATGGTGCACAAGGCGCAGTCGACACAAGCTATGTTTTGAAACCCGGACCTGGGGATCGACCCGGCCTACCTACTGAGGGAGGTTCAATCGGGTCAACTCGGGTCAACCTAGTAATAATATTTTTAAAATTAAAAATATGATATGTATAGAAAAATCAACATATAATATATTTTTTGTATAGTATATAGGGGTTTTACTAAAATTTACAAATAATTTGACTCATTTGCAATATGACAAATTGGACTCAAGTACAAAATGTCATTCTTTCGTCCTCTTCTTGTAGTTTTAGTTCTGGTTAAGACCATCTCCAACCCTCAAACTCATTAAACTGCCAGGTCACCATTCCACTAATAAAAAGTCCAACCCTCAAATCCTATCATACTCACCTTTAATTTTCTTTTCTCATTTATTTTTAAGCTACACTATTCTTTTTTCATTTCTTTTACAACTTCATAATTCATTCTTCATATTTATTTTAAATTTCGTCAATTAATTAAAATAATATGAAATAAAAATTGAAAAATTACAATATTCAAAAATAAAAAATATAAAATATTACACTACTTGAGATAAAAGAGTACATTACATATAATTAAAACACTACGTGAAACGTAAAAAATAAATATTACAAACGAAAACGGAAAGAAAATAAAATGTAAAATAGAATGAAAAAGGAGAAAACAAAACAAACAAACAAAAATAAAAGAGAAACAAATAAAATCAAAAGGATACAAAAAGAATTTAAAAAAAAAAAAAAGGAAAAACAAGCTTTCAACTCCATCAAACTCGTTTGTAATTTTCATATGGGTTTGATGGAGTTTGTCATCAAACCATGGCTGGAGGGGCTTCCAAACGTTTGATGGAGCCATCAAACCCTTCATCAAACTCCCATTGAACATGGCCTAATGACCAATCTATTTCTTCATGTTTTACGCAAACGTCAGTGAAAAAAAAAGACCATGACCAATCTTCTTACTCACTCATCTATTTCTTCTTTGTACCAATTCTTCTTCTGCTTCAATTTCTTCATCCCCATCCCTTCTCCTGATCTAATCAATGAAGAAGCTTTACATAAAGTCATCATAAACCATTCTCTCATCAGGAGATCGGGAGATGAAGTAGACGCATCGTAGATCGGAATATTGAAGGCGATCGAAGATGGTGTGGGGAAGATCGAACGAACGATTTGGTGTTAACTGATTTGCTACTGCTACTGCTACTGCTACTGCTACTGCTAGGTTTTAGTGGAGTTTTTTTTTTTAAAAGTTAAAACCAGGTTGACCCGATTTTTAACCGGGTGGATCCCGGTTTTTAACTATATTACCCGGGTTTTTGCCGATTTCCGAATTTTACCGAATTTCAGGATTTAGAGGCTCCGGGTAACGGTTAAACCGGGTCAACGGGTTTCACAAGATAGGGCATGAGTACCCCTACTCAGTTCAATGAAACCACTATGTCACTCAGCAGAACATCACACCACGAAAGATGTATAGATTTGTATAACCACGATTTACGTCTAATAACTATTCCATTAATATATCACGGTATATAAAGAAGTAGCAAAAGCAGAGTTACGGCGGTTCGCCTTTACAAAAGAAAGTTAGCTACACATAGTAATCTAAGAACAGAAATCGAAAAACTAGAGAAGACCAAGCTAATAATGCAATTGAGATGTGCAAGCTAATAATGCAATGGAGATGATAGAATTATAGAGCAAGTGAAGAATTTGTGAAGAAAATGAGAGCAAAAATATTTTTGGGAGTTTTATAAGAGGGAGAAGTGAGCTGGGAGCAGCTCACTGCGGTCGACAGTTGGCCGCAGTGAGGCTGCTGCCCGATCTCTTCTTTCTTCGCGACGTTTCGCATTTTTTCAATTCTTTTTGGTTTTTTCGTTTTTTCAAAAAGCAAACATAATAAATAAGAAATTTTGAAAGATTTTGAAAGTTTTTCGAAAAATAATTTTGGCACGGAAAACGAGAAAAAGACAAAAATTGAAAATGCGAATGTAAATGCGTAAAAGTAATCGTGATCTTGGGTTGCCTCCCAAGAAGCGCTTGTTTTAGGTCTTATAGCTCGACCCCTGGTTATTGAGGACTCAGTTGCTGGGGTAAGACCCCCGTTCTCCATCAGTGCAAGTAGTTAGCCAATCTTCCATGAAACTCGGGTCAGTATTCTAATCTTTCACTCCCATGTTGAATCGGTCACCTTTCCTTGTAAACTCGAACTTGTAGAGGGTACTACCTTCATTCTTGAGTCGGTTTCTAAAACCATTGTCATCCTTGAAGTTCTCGTAGAATAGCTCCTCGTTTTCCAATTTCCATCTTCTGGTAATCCACTTATCCAGATAGATCTTATAAGGTTTGTTCTCCTTGTCTCTCGGATCCGAAAATTGTAAGTGAATCTCATACGAGTAGAAATAGTTCTTATCTATTTCCTTCATCTTTGTCAGCGCATCTTGGAATTCTCTAGGTGGTTGATCCTTCTTTCTCCTTGGCGGTCTTTCAGCCACAAGCTTCCCTTTCTTGAGATGCGTCCTTCCGATGGACAACTCTACGTCACTCTACAGTCCATTAACAAACATAGAAACTCTTTTGCCGGTTATATCGATAATGGTATTAGTCATTATCATAAAGGGCCTTCCCAGATACAAGTTTTTGTTGTTGTCATTCTCGCAGTCGACTATCAGCAGGTCCACAGGAATTATCAGAGTACCTATCTTGATGAGTGATGTGACAATGAAATGTGCGATATAGCATACTTTTAGACCCTCGTTTTTTGCCCTAGATGCAATATTTGTGTCATTTTATGGTCAATTACCAACTTTGCGTGTTTTATGTAGGTCATGATTGCGGTTTTGAGGATTTGCATGATTTCAGGCACCAAAACGGCATAATTGTGCCAAATTGGGACAAGGAAGAAAATACGCCGGATTGAACGTTGCACAGAGTTCGAGGTGTCAAAACATGTCATGCTACCAACCGATGCGAAGATAATTGAAGGAGGAACAACTTTGTAGAAGACCACTTTCCGAGGAAACGAAGTTACGAAGACCGAAATTGAAGAACGAAGAAAACAGATTCGAATCTGCAGCAATCGAAGATGGCGGCCACCAGGGGACCGCAGTAGGGGTCACTGCGGTCCACAGGCGACCGCAGTGAACCTGCTGGATTCTCTTGGGCTGCTCTGTTGGCCTGTCAGGCTGAGGCCCGCCTTCCTAAACCTTCCTTATTGAAGAATGGCGGTTTGGAGGTCGAAATTTCACCTATAAATAAGACCTCAGGGGTCTCAGATTTCACGCTGCTCACAAAGCAGTTCTCCTTGAGAGAGAACCAGTCATCGGGGAAGTGAAACCCTAACCCGCTGGCTGTCAGGCATCCAGAAGGAGGAAACCCTAGAAGCAGCAGCACGAAGACATCAAGAACATCGGAGACTAAGCTTCTTCTTCCTTTCTTCTTAGATTTCGATTATTGTTCTTTGTTACTATGAGTAGCTAATTTCCTTTTGTAAAGGTGAACCGCCCTAACTCTGCTTTTGCTACTTCTTTACATACCGAGATATGTTAGTGGAATAGTTATTTGACATAAATCGTGATTATACAACTCTATACATCCTTCGTGGTGTGATGTTCTGCTGAGTGACACAGTAGTTTCATTGAATTGAGTAGGGGTACTCGTGCCGACTGCGCCTTGAGCACCATAGTATTATGCCCTGCTGTCTTTAGAGGTAACTGCGTAGGATTTTGTTAGATATTTTGTTAGAATGTCTGTTTAGATTTTGTTCAGCAACATGATGACTTATCTTAGTCTCAGAAAGGTGATTAGTACTCTTAGTTCACTTGAACATTGTAAAAGAGGAAACCCACTAAGTATGATAGTCTAGCTAATCTTGTATAGGATGTTAGGTCTCAAAATGTAATTTTTATTTTATGAAGAGAAGACCAAGAAGAAGACATCCAAGCAGAAAGCTCAACAAGAATTGAAGACTTGAAGAAAACTACACAAGATTACTGAATCTGTTGTTCAGATATCTTAGCCAGATATCTTGTAGACACGAACAGTTTCAAACAAACTGTGTCACAAGAGATATCTGAGAAATGAGATACATATTTGAAGACAAGGAAAGTGTCCACAGATATCTGTTCTCAGATACCTTGAGCGTTAAACACGTTTCTGAAAAGAAACAAGGTTGTTTCAATCAATACATGCAAGTGGTATCTGAAGAATGAAGATAAGGACGTGCAAAGAATCAGACAACAAGTCTAGTCTCTGATACAATGCATAGTTCCGTTGACACTATAGGACAAAAAGTATAGTACAATGCATTTAATGCACGGACAGAGATGTCTGAGTAAAAGCAACGACAACTTCTGAGAAGAAGACAAAACCTGCTACAGTACTATACACACTGATATCGATAGTTTGAATTTGAGCCTAACGGATACTATTCAAATGGCACTCAAATCCATCTATAAATATCAACACTTAGACAGCTTGAGAGATACACACGACAAATTGCATACGCTGAAACATAGAACTCTGAACATCCTACTCTCTCAAAGCAACTTACTTATTATCAAAGCTTTCTGTTGCGACTAAAGCTTGTGATCTTGAGTAAACACTGAAGTTCTAAGTGTCCTGATCCTAAACAAGCAAAGCTATCTGTGAAGGAGTTGAATGAAAAGATCAACTATCTGAGATTCATTCTCTTGAACAGATTTCATAAGACTTGGGATCAGTAAAATCGAACTAGATACCATACGCTGTAAAGTGTATTAAGTAACTAAGTTCACAGAGCTATCTGAATAACTGAAAAGTTATTAAGACGCTCATCTGACAACTCAAACCGAAACCAACACCGAAACCGGCGTGGAGTACAGGAAGTACTTAGTTTGAAAAATCAGGGAATAACTCCAAGGTTACCGGAGTATAGGAAGTACTTGATTTGGGAAACTAAGGAATAACTCCAAAGTTTTTGAGTATAGGAAGTACTTAGCTTGGGAAGCTAGGGAACAACTCAAAGGTTTCTGAGTATAGGAAGTACTTGGCTGAAGAAGCTAGGGAACAACTCAGGGGGAACATTTGGTTGGGAACCAATTGTTCAGAATCTTAGAATAGGATTTTTGTAAGGTTATCTCAATTATCTGTTCTAGTGAATTCTAGGTCTCTGATAGACCGAAGTGGATTAGTTGGAGGATTACGCCACCTCCAGATACCACTATACTTGCTGTGTCATTTACATTTCTGTATTTATACTTCAGCAACACACACACACTTATTAACTGTTTCTACACTTATCTACATTAAGTCTTCCGCACTCTGATTCTAAGTATCAGATATCCATTGAGATATCTGAGAAACATTTGTTATCGACAAAAGTTTTAAAAGACTATTCACCCCCCCCCCCCCCCCCCAGTCTTTTACTTTGTCGTTATCTGGACCAACAGATTTTAACTAAGAAGTTGGGAGTAGCATAGCAGAGGGAGGTTGGAGAACCTTTACGCCTGTCCACTATTGATTTACAACAAAAGCAATTTAGGGTTTACAACGAACTAATTATTTTTTTTGAGATTAAAACACTTTACTTTTCTGCATTCAATTTCAAACGTTAATTGCTTGTTCCTATGCAAAGTGTCCGTGGAGAACGACATCCCGAGTCAACTTTACACTATAAACTGTGGATTTGAGGACTCCCGACTTATAAATTTAATCTTGATTGTATTTAGGGATTACAGGTTCTACAACGGAAAACGAAATCTCTGAGTGCACATCAAAATTTGGCGCCGCTGCCATGGACACTTGACCGCTCAAGCAAGTTTCGATCAACCGAGATAAGTTGAAATCTTTCTTTCGCTTTTTAATTTACACACTGTCTTTTTAATACATATAGCATAAACCCAAAAATCATAAAATCTGTGAGAATCTTTCTCCACAGCAAAAAAAATCCAAAAATATTTTCTTTCCCATATTAGTTTGTTTTCTCATTAAAAACCCAAAAACAAGTAACTTTAAATTTCTGTTTATTTTTATTTGTACCTGCAAATGTTTGTCTGTTAGTCTTTATGCAAGGCAGGAGAAGTGCAGGAACACCAGTAGTACCGCTTAAAGACGACATAGATAAGCTTGAAAGGCGAAGACTGCCCGCTACCATCATGGAATCATCTAGCGACATGGGTGGAGAAGGAAACAACAACGACAATCCATATGGGAACGTCACAACTTTTGAACTTGAGCAACTGCTTAAGATTCGACTAGATATCCATGCTGAGATACCTCCAACTATTGCGTAGAACTCCCCCATAAAGTGCATCGGGTCCTCAGTTGGGTTCCCGTAGAAGTGTGGTAGCTGGTTCAGATGAGTTCCCTTCAGATCATACTCCCTCGCAATCCTTTCCAGATAAATGCTTGAGGCATGCGGTGTAAGCATTGGCATAACATAGTCGCGCATGGGTCTGTCGTCTTCGTCTACTAGTTCCACCCTTGCGTAGTTATCCCTTCTTCGGTTCTCATCTAACCTCAATCTTTCCTCGGCTATCCTTAGCCTTTCCCGGGCTCACGGACTGTCAACTCAGAAGAAGAGTCTTCCCCAGCTGCCTTAAGGACAAGGCGAAGAATTGGCTTATCTCACTACGACCAGGCAGTTTGACTACATGGGATGAGGTCTTCAACAAGTTTATGCTAAGATACTTCCCATTGAAGAAGACATCCGACCTGAAGAGCCAGATCCAAAACTTCAACTAATTTGACGGAGAAACCTTCCATGAAGCGTGGGAAAGATACAAGGATCTACTTGACAGATGCCCTATGCACTCTTATGCGCTGTTTGACAAGGTCAACAACTTCTACAAGGGAATTGACTCTATCAGCCAATCACTCATCGATGGTGCATGTTAAGGAAACCTGCTAGATGCATACCCAAGAAGGATTTGGGAAGTGTGCGAAAACCTTAGTGAGAACTCTATGTAGAAAGGATGAGGAAGAAGGGTTGCTACTAAGGAGGTCAGAGCAATCGAGGAAACTCCTTGGAAACATATCTGTAGGAGGACTGAAGCTATAGAGATAAGGATGGGGAAGAAGGATACTGTGGATGAAGGACCGGAGGAACCAACACCACTGGAAGAGGCACACTACGTGCAAGAATCAAGGAAATGGAGGCCGAGGAACCAACCGGTAAACAGCTTTATCCCTCAACACCCTCTCTTATCATACCGTACTGGACCTAGCTTAAACCAACCCGAATTACCACCTAGACCACCAACTATGGCACCTGTTCCCACACTACCACCAAGGCCGTCACAAAACCTGCTCTAGCCATCCTCCATGGAAGATAAGATAGATACCATAATGAAGGAGATGGGAGACATCGGGAAATTTGTGAAGCAGCAGGGTGAATTTACCGTGAGGACCAATTCCTTTATCGCCAAGGCTAAGGATAACTTCAGGAGAACCGACAACACCTTGAGGGGAATGGAACTGAAGATTGGTCAAATCGCCAAAGAAGTAGGGGAACTGCAATAGAATAAGGACAAGCTGCCGGGTCACACTGAGAGAGCTATGATGATTGTTGAAGCTGCCAAGGTTACAGGAATCATGAGAGGAAACCTTAATGAATCTGGACGGAAGAACCCCGAAGGGACGCAAGGTAATGGCCTCAAACCTTCTCCTACGGCTTTCGGGTGTGAAAAAGATTCTCCTGCCGAAGAAGGAAGGGCAAAACCAGTTCTACTAAAGAAACCCGACCCTGGAGCTTTCAACATTGATGTTGTCATCAAGGGGAAGACAACCACAGGAACCCTGGATCTAGGAGCCAGCATTAACATGATGTCGTTCACCGTCTACAAGAAACTTAGCTTAATAGGAATGGTGGAAGCAAGGACCGGCATCTGGTTGCCGATGGCTCTAGTACAACTGCCTGTGGCAAGGTACATAATGTGATTACTCAGCTGGAGGGGCTCGATATTCTTGTAGACTACCTGATTGTGGACTGCGAAGACCCGGACAATGATACAATGCTTCTGGGAAGACCTTTTATGGCCACCACCAACACCATCATCAACGTGGCAAGAAGGGAGATTTTGATGAATATATCGAATCACTGGATAGTAATGGGGACTCCGAGTGAGACTCTGGAGGAGGCAAAGGCAACAAGGATCAATTTTGCCATAGACGACTGGTGGATGGACTCTGAAGAAGAATTGGTAGTCCCTTTTGAAGATTTGCTAGCACCGTTGGATCTATTCAAGACGTACTGGGAGATAGGAGAAGAATCAGTTGAAAGTACTCTTCCATCGATCCCCGGCGAGCACTTTGGGTCGGAGGGCAAAAACTGGAGATGCGGATTTGCTGAGAGTGAAGGTGAATGGAACTGCCTGGAGGAAATCAACGACTACTTAGAGTTTACTTTTCACATCGACGAAGATTCGGAGCTGGATGAGATCAATCGTATTTCTTCATATTCGATTGAAAAAATTCAAAAAAAAATATTCGTAACTGCATTTTAATTATTTTTTAATTCTAAATAATCTTATAATTACTATAATATGTCAAATATATATACAAAAAGTTTTAAAATAAAAAAAATCAGTGAACAACCCGGTGACCACAATTAACTATAGGACAATTTTCAACATTCTCGTCACTAAACCTGTCACTGTAAAAGAAACCACAATCACTACCCGACTCACTCACATTAGTCTAAAAGATTTTAAGTTCTGGGAGAATTCAACAGTGTCAGTTTTAATTCACACATTGTTTTGGCAGAGGCTAATAATCTTTGGTATGAGAATTTAGTTGCAGCAAATCTGAGCTGACACCACTTTACTGAACTTACACTACAGTTGAGTGAATTATTAAAGTCCAGCTCTAACCATCGTCAATGTGAGTTGTTTACAAGGAAAGTATTTTTGAGTCAAACACTAATTTTATTTTTCCCATGCCAGTTCACCCATAAAGTTAAGAATCTTTTCACTAACCAGCTCAAGGCTACATGTTAATCATCACTAAACATTAAAAATCAAAAAAAAAATGTTTAACAAATCAAGAACTTACTTGTGGCTATCTTCTTTCTCCAGAACATGGCTGTCGTTTTCTCCCCCTTTTCACTCTCTACTCCTCTGTAGCTCTTAATCAATCACTCTGCTCCCTTTTTTTAATGTTTTCTGTGGAAAATTGTAACCAAACCCACATCAAATCTCACTCTTTCTGCTTCCTTTTACTCCCACACTTCTTCGTTTCATGATTTATCCGTCAAAGATTCAATCTTGATTTGCTTTCCATCAAGATTTTGATACTTTGCTGCAGATGGGTTCTTCCGGAGGGCAAATCTTGATTACCCTTTTGCTCATAGTTCAAGCAACATTTTCAACTGCGCTCAACTGTTCAGATACTACTCGTTTGTGCTCCTCTTTTCTGGCCTTCAAACCCAGTCCAGAACAAACCCTTCCTGTCATCCAGAGCATGTTCGATGTGCTGCCAAATGATATAACCGTAGAAGGAAACGGAAGGGATACCATTTTTATTAGAAAAAACTGTTCTTGTGTTTCTGGTTTGAGCCAGTACTTGACATTTACTACTTTTACTGTGAGGGAGAGTAATAGGTCTGTCAATGATCTGTTGTGGGATTCATATCATGGGTTGGCTTATTTTCCTCCGAATTCGACTACGAGAGCGGCTAAGAAAGGCGAGGTAGTGTCATTGAGGCTCCTGTGTGGTTGCTCGAGTGGATTGTGGAATTATATGATGAGTTATGTGATGGCAGAGGGAGATAGTGTGGAGTCTTTAGCTAGCAGGTTTGGTGTTAGTATGGATAGTATTGAGAGGTTAAATGGGATTGCTAATCCGGATAATGTCACTGTTGGGGCACTTTACTATATATTCTTGAATTCGGGTATGGTCTTGTTTCTATTTGTTCTTAGTTTGTCAGTGGTAGTTGAATGATTCCATGGTTTCAGTATCTTTGGTCTATAGTTAGTGTTAGATTGAACTTGGATAGCATTTTATTATGTCCATGTTTTCTATTGTTGAGTTATTCCTAGTCACGAGCTCTTTGAATTATCATGTCATTTCCAAATGATAGCGTCCTACATTAGTTTTTTGGCTTGTATTTCATTTTTGTGTAGTACAGTACATGTTATGCAATTGACTCAATATCCTAAACAGAGTAAGTTTCAGAACAGTTGGTATTTTTCGCATAATTCGCATGTTTGCTATATAGTTAGATGGTAGATGAATGTGAGTTGAATGTTTTCTTGTCTGCTGACGATGCTATAATAAAGTTACTAATGTTCTCCGATAGCTTCATGTTTGAGTTACTCACGTGTTTTATTCCTTTTTCTGTGTGACTATTCGTTCTTGCTGCTATTTATCACAATCTTTGTCGTGTCACAGCACCAGGCGAACCCTATCCGGTAAAGAATGATACAACTCCAGCTCCTGAACCAGCTCCATCTGCTGATCATAGCTTTGCTGGTATGGTAGTTTGCTCTTTAATGCACTTAAACACTTATGGAATCTGGTGGCAGATTCAACTCATGAATAGTTATATCAAACAAAAACTTGTGTTAAGATGGTCTAACGGTTAGAGACACATGTAGCATTATGTAATAACAAAACCACCGGCACCCAGCCAGGTGTTAGGCACATTCCTCTAATTCCCTAATTTGGCACACGTTTAACGCACGATCTTCACCTGATAATATCCTCCTGCAAGACAAGGACTTGCTTATATAAAATAAAATCAGAATATATCTCTTCTTATGACTGCGGACAGGCTAAATGAGTTCAAAACTGAGAAATAAATCTTCAGTTGGGGTTTGTTGTTTTCTCATTTATTGTACAATCCAACTAAGAATCCCCATTCCCCTTCGAAAATACAGTTTCCCCCCATAGTTCTGGTAGAATGATCTATGGACTTTTGAGGATCCTCATTGCTTAAACTGTCTTGCAATGGAGAATTATACTAGTTTCTCCCCAAAGGAAAGCACAAATCTTAAGGACTTGCTTATATAAAATAAAATCAGAATATATCTCTTCTTATGACTGCGGACAGGCTAAATGAGTTCAAAACTGAGAAATAAATCTTCAGTTGGGGTTTGTTGTTTTCTCATTTATTGTACAATCCAACTAAGAATCCCCATTCCCCTTCGAAAATACAGTTTCTCCCCATAGTTCTGGTAGAATGATCTATGGACTTTTGAGGATCCTCATTGCTTAAACTGTCTTGCAATGGAGAATTATACTAGTCGACTTTTACCTACCCATCCCCTCTGGAAAGAGAAGGCGGCATTGTAAATGCAAAGGTTTCAAGCACCAAAGCGCATGCAGAGGCAAAATATTTCTATAACCAATACCAACGTTAAAGAATGTGAAATTTTTGTTAACGTATTCTCAATCTTAAAAGTAAAAAAGCACACAGGATGCAGAAAGGAAAGCTATTTGATGTTCATATTTTGATTTTCTATGTGATTCATTAATGAATGGAGTTTGAAGCTGTCATCTTTGCTGGTGGTTAAGTGACTACCAATATCTTGTGAAGCATGCCTGTGTAAAATCATACTCGATCCTGTATTTGTATCATGTCTTTCTTGCAGTGAATGAGGTAAATCACAAATCTCATGCGATTTACTGGTGGATCATTGGAAGTCTGGCTGTTGGTCTGGCTCTTGTAGTCATTCTGGTGGTTCTTTTTGTGGCACTGAGATCATCAGCCTGTTTTATGGGATCACAAGGAAGCCACTCAAGCCAGGCAAAAGATTCTGATGGAAGGATTTCACATAAGTTTCACATTCTCCGAAACTCAAGTTTCTGTTGTGCTTCAAGGAGATCCATACGTTGTGAATCTAAGGAATTAAAGCGCCCTAATGGAGCGTCTAGTAACCGCAACATGAACATTCCTTCAGGTCTGAATCGTCATGCTTTAGATTTTGCTGTGTGTCGTGGACCAGTGCATTGATTAATATATAAGTAACAATTTGAATATTGCAGTGACACTAAGGATTATGGTTAGAATCTATTGTCAAATTATACTGTATATGCTAATATATCAATAACATGTTAAATGGCAATAGTCGTAACTATGTTTCTATAACGGCTTTAGATGTGGTGCCCTTCGTAACATATTATATACTAAAGTAGGAGTGTATTGGTTGATCACTTTGTGTGCTAAATCATAACTTTTTGAGCTCAACTCAAGCTACCAACTGCATCTCCTCCTTGAGATACTATTGATCTGCTTCTCATAGTTGGCTTGTCAATATTTTTCCTGTCACAGTTATCGGAACTGATGTTTTTGATGTGGAGACACCTATCGTTTTTGCATACGAAGAAATACTATCCTCAACTGATGGGTTTTCTGAGTCTACTCTTTTGGGTCATGGAACATATGGTTCAGTGTATTATGGTCAACTCCGGGACCAGGTCTGCTTATCTCAAGAATCAAGATTACTGATTGTGGACTCATAGTCCATACGCCTCACAAGATTTACTGATCGGAATGTTTGCATGAATTTCAGGAAGTTGCAATTAAAAAGATGGCTTCCATGAAAACTAGAGAATTTATGGCAGAGATGAAAGTTCTGTGCAAAGTCCATCACACAAATTTGATAGAATTGATTGGCTATGCAGCTAGTACCGACGATCTCTTTCTCGTATACGAGTATGCTCAGAAGGGTTCTCTCAGAAATCACTTGCATGACCCTCAGAGCAAAGGTATGCTAACATCCATTTTATTTATTGATATATATTTTTGGTTAAGATGTGCATATGTTTACATTCTGATTGTGCTGCACTTGTGTGGGAACGTTTCTTCACTACCTGGACAGGTCATACACCCCTGTCTTGGATCATCAGGGTTCAAATAGCTCTTGATACTGCCAGGGGGCTGGAGTATGTACACGAGCATACAAAACCCCACTATGTGCATCGAGATATCAAATCGAGCAACATACTTCTTGATGGTAGCTTTAGAGCAAAGGTCTGTCCTAATGTAACGCTTGTGCTGTTTTCCTGTTCACTTGTATGTGGCACACTGTCATGGGTTTAAAGAGTATTTATATATCTCTTGCCATATTGATCACTCCATGATTTCTTGCTTCACTGATCACTTCCATTGTTATATACTATATGTGTTGGCCGTGTCTTCAACAGTTGAGTTCTTGCATTTGATTCATTTGTTCGTGTAGATTTCCGACTTCGGTTTGGCGAAGCTTGTGATGACAGCTAATGAGGGGGAGGCTTCAGTTACAAGAGTGGTCGGAACGTATGGTTATCTAGCTCCAGAGTAAGTAATGTACTTATTAACTTCAGGTAAAGTCAGGTGCTTGTTTTTTAATTCTTAATAATTTATGCACATTGTTTCTTTAGATACTTGAGGGATGGCTTGGCCACGAGTAAAAGTGACGTGTATGCATTTGGCGTGGTACTTTTCGAGTTAATATCCGGGAAGGAGGCCATGACGAGAACTTCTGAGAGACGGTCGTTGGTATCAATTGTAAGTCTTGTAAAAAAAAGACAGTTTCAACTGAAATGGAGAATTGACTTTCCTTTAATTATTTGACTGAATATAGATTCAACTATAACATTGCAATGAAAATCTGCTAATACTTGTGAATCTCAGATGTTGGCGGCTCTGAGGAACACACCTGACTCCACAAGCATGTCAAGCTTGAAAGATCACATTGATTCTAGTTTACTGGATTTGTGTCCCCATGACTGTCTTTTCAAGGTAAAATTCATAATTCATACTCTTATAATTAGGCACCTGGATGCCATATATGTTACCTGCCATATGTTTGCCTATTGGTACAGAATGAGCTGCACCATCTAAACAGTCGCACAGCTGCAATAGATGGTGCATATCCGCCCTTTCACCAGTAGTGGTGCAAAATACAATGTCTAATAGGAGACGTGACGCTTAGCTGTAAAAGAAGTTCTGAAGTACATGACTCATGCATAAACAAGGTGTTCACTTCTTTTCACTTGCATTGTTATCCAGGTGGCCATGTTAGCTAAACAATGTGTAGATGATGATCCAGTCTTGCGGCCAGACATGAAGCAAGTCGTAATCTCACTTTCTCAGATTCTATTATCCTCGGTGGAGTGGGAAGCAACTCTATCCGGTAACAGCCAAATATTCAGTGGTCTTGTTCAGGGACGATGAGGAAACTACACAATTTCGACGCCCATCTTCTGATGGTGATTTATTTATTTACTATGTATAGCTGCTAGATGTTTGGTGAGGCACTTGGATGCCATATCTTACCTCTCACTGGCTGATTCTTTTGTATCTTGTTCTTTGGGAAAACTTAACGGTATAGTATGTAGATAAAAAAGCACCGGTTATCATGTACCTGCTGCTTTCCCTGTTTCTTGAGAAAACATGTACCTGCTACTAACAACTGGTTTGTATGCAGTTTTGAAGGTTATGTAACATGTTGCCATGACACACTAGGGTATAGATACACTCAGTTTCAACTTCCAATATCTGTGGTAGACACACTAGTGTTGTACTGATCACAGCATGGTTAAAAGGGTTAATTTGCCACTCACATTTCTAGTTGGCAAAATTTAGATCAAACACCTTAGAAACTACAAAGTACAGTTCATAATATGAAACCATTACTCATTTATTATCGATATGAAACCGATACATCACTATTTACATACACCATTCAGCACCATTAGCTAACTGAACTTATTTCCCTCCATCACCTTATGATGCCAAATTGTTCAGAAAGAGTCCCAGAACAAAGCAAACGGAAGTGGTATGCTGTTTATTTATTTGCACAGTGAAGCTAGTATACGTCGAGGAGGATCAAATGGTCTTCGGGAGTGAAGGACAGCTAAATTATCAATCAATAACAAATCGCCTTTCTGCCATGGAATTGCAATGCTTTCCTCTTCTAGGATTTTAAGACAGTCATAGATAATATGACCTGGCAAGGGCGTACCATCCCCAAAAGTAACTGCCTTCACAGGGTCATTACGGGAGTCTTCCCAACCTGTATAAGCAGCCACCATGCTATTGAACCAAATCTTGCGCTGCCTGGATTCATCGAATTTAATTGCTGGGATTGGACCCATTATTGTTTTCACGCCATCCTCGGTCCATTCAAGCTTCATGTTCAACTTAGCAGCCCTATCAAGAAAAAATCAAACCCAAGAACTAATTGTCACGGTGTGAACTCAATTTTTCAAATGTGGAATGAAGTGGTAAGCAGAAACAAACACTTCTTTATTAAAAGCTATACTGCTCTACGACAGATTTGTTTTGTTTAACAGCTGCAAAGAGAAATTATGCTATTCCTAAAAAAACCTATTTTCTGGCTATACCAATGCAATTGCCATAATATTCTATATAACCATTTTGGTGGAAAATACTCGCCTAGACGTCTACAATTAATGTTGTAGACCATGTGGCTAGAAATGCTCCACAATAGCAAACACGTGTGAACCACACTTAATCAATATTATGTGTTGTGGATGATTCCGAGCCAAACGGTCTATGGAAAAGTCATAGACCCGTCTAGGTAATAATTTTCACCATTTTTGGGAGATACAAAAAGAAACCCAACTAGTCGCAGAAAAGAATAGCCTCAATCATGTTTACATGTGGAACATATCACTGAATTGGAAGCCTATAACAGCTGAACATGCTATATATGATGAATTGTTTACTATCATTATACTGCTCGAGAAACCTTGTAATCATGCTTAGTATGAATAGTTTCAACAACATTCACGAAGGCACCCACTTTTCATGACAACTAAAGAACCAAACTGAAGGAAGAAATATACACAGAAAAAACACAATTGAAGGAAGATACTTGAAATAATGCAATGTGTTGATCTAGGAAACAAACCTTTCTTCAGCCACTTTCTTATCTTTGGTCAAAAAGGTAGATTTCCAACCACGGCCAATTGGAGACGAAGGATCATCCTCTTCTCCCAATACCCGGGTATAGATGAGTCCATGCTCCTCCAATTTGTCCACAAAGTCAGGATACTTGTCTTTCATCCTCTCATACACAACATGACTGAGAACAATCGGTGTTTCTCCTCCTTTAGCAGGTTCTACTTCACAAAAGAAAAACAGCTTTGAAGGATACTCTGGAACCTGGAGACGGAGCAAAGTTAGTTGCAACCCATTATCATTACTTCTTATATCTTAATCACTGACACACAAGTCATTTCCAGAATTTAGCCTCCATGGGGCACAAAACCATCTTCATAGAGTAAGAACAAGGGCCTGATGTCATGTGCCAGCCATCTCTAACAAGGCATACGCATCAGTTCTAGCACTAACCGCCTCTATCAAAAAAAAACACAAGGATAAGGCCGTGTATAACACACATATCCTCCCTATACCCCATCAGAGATAGGGAGCAATTAGTGCAAATGGAAGGTGAGTGCACTGCAGGCAGTATTTTGACAAAAACTTGTGCTCAGAGGTTTAATGGCTAGATACAGCTTAAATATTAGGAATAACAACACCACTACAGATCCAAGTGTTAGTCGGTTTCCTTAATTTGCACCAGGCTAAACATTAGTCTAAACACATAATATTCTCCATATTAACCTTAACAATTTTATGTCACATCAAACCGGTCACAACACATCACGGCATCACCACGGTTGAGCTAAGGCACAATTCTTGTTGATTAAAGCGAGCAATTAAGATGAACTGGTAAATATATGTCAAGATATATCACACGACTCAACTCCAACTTGAAGAAGAATCATCTCCGAGTCATATTCTATCCTATTATGTACTTTTCGTTTCCTATTTGGATTACTTAGCTAGTTTATATGTCTATTTTGCTTTCTATTTATCTTACTACTTACTTTGATCAATTGATCATTCGTCAATACAATATAGTTTTCTCTCAATCAAAAAGGGGAATTGAAAAGGCAGATTGAAGGAAAAAGGGAAAAAATTAGACCTGAGCCATTTCGTGATGAAAGGGGATTTTCTGATCAGGCGGAGACTCATTGGCGGTGAAAACTCGACCAACGACATTAGTCCTCGGAGCGGCGCCACCGACGTACGGCAGCTCCTCATAGCCAAACGCCTCAACGACGTCGTTGAAATCAGACGCAGATGCTAACGAACTGAAACCGCGAAAGAGAATAGCTCCGTGTTTGTGCAGAACAGAGTCTAGCCACGGCTTCTGCTCTTTCACTGCTGCCGTGAGATTGCGGCCAGCCGGCGGAGATAGTACGGCAGGGAAAGCGATGTGGTTGTGGAGTTTCTGTTGGGGGATTTGTGTTAAGATGAAAAGGGAATTGGTGTTTGAGGGCATTTTCTCAAAAGTTGAGGGACTGGAATGTAAATGGTATTGAGTGAGTGTAAGTAGATTATGGAGTGGAAGTGGAGAAATGGAAAGGGGAATCGAGCATTTGGATACTGTTGGTGTATGGTTGTGGATTGATTGTGGATTTGGACGTAAAGTCGACTACATTCGATTCAAGTTAAATGAGGACCATTGTGGTATGTTTATTTTGTTAAAAATTAAAGCTCGATAACATGAAAAAGCCGGAAAGGAGTTGTATTGAGATTGTTGATCGAATTGTTACATAAACCCTAGTCAAATCCGGTTATATATACCCGGAGAAATAATATAAAGTTTGTCTCTTAACTAGAACAAGATAAAAGCTGCTGAGCAACTTAACAGGGCTAGGAGGCGCGTGTTGTACTTGATTCATCATCTCACCGTTCAAATTCATCTCAACGGTCGAACCCTAATAGTGCCAATTTGGTACTATTCTGTTACAGTACGACTTCGTTTTGTTTTCTTATGAAACGATGAAGAAGACGATCCAAGCTCTCGCTCTCGTCTCTGATCCAGCTTCCTGATTCGTCCGTCAAGGCTTCCTAAATGCGTTGACTCCTTTCCGGTCTTTAGTTCGTCTGTCGTGTCTTCACATGATTGGTCATTCTTTATTGTTGGCTTCTCTTTTCCGTCCTCATTCATTTCATTTGCAGTCTCAATTTTATTCCCGCTTTTCATTGCAGTATATAAACTTTAGAATTCTTCACAATTTGGTCCAGACAAATTGTATTTCTTCATCCCTTGATTTCTTCTTTTACTCAGGAATTTCCAATATTCTCCCTCAAGAGGAACATATGGATTCCTTATTTTCATCTTTCTAAGAGATTTTAAGAGATTTGCATAACATACTCCTTTAATGAAAATATCTGCTAATTGAGCTTGTGAGTTGATAAACTCAACCTCAATCTTCTTCTCTATAATCTTGTCTCGAATGAAGTGGCAATCGACTTCAATATGTTTTGTTCTCACATGGAAGACTGGATTCTTGGTTAAATGTATAGCAGATTGATTGTCACACATAAGTTTGACATGACCTGTGGATTTGATTTGTAAATCTCTCAGTAAAGCCACCATCCATGTTATTTCACAACAAGTGAATGTCATGGCTCTATATTCAGCTTCAGCAGAGGATCTGCTTACTGTGGCTTGCTTCTTGGATCTCCAGCTTACGAATGAGTCCCCTATCATGATACAATAACCAGAAGTTGATCTTCTTGTCATAGGGCATCCGGCATAGTCTGAGTCACAATAAGTAGTTACTTGCATATTTTGATCTTTTGAGAAGAAAATTCCCAGTCCTATATCACTTAATATACTTTATTATTCTCAATACCCCATTCAAATGGTCCTTGCATGGATTTTCCATAAACTGACTGAATATCATACAAGAATTCTGCTGTAACGGGACGGAAAGGGGCGACGGATTTTATCCGTCGCCCCTGTAGCGACGGATTGCCAAACGGGGCGACGCTTGATACGGACCTGGAAGAGCTAACTATGATGAATGCGCCAACTATAGATAGGATGTCGGAACTAGGCCCCACCCTTCAATTCGAATTAGCAAAAGCGATGTCTCCTTGCATAATATGGATTCCAAACATTCATGATCTGGATGTGAATGAGTCGAATTACTTATCCCTAGGTCTATTAGTGAACCATCTATCTGAAGGATGCTCCAATAGAAATATTCTTGTTATTGCTTCGACTCATATTCCCCAAAAAGTGGATCCCGCTCTAATAGCCCCGAATAAATTAAATACGTGCATTAAGATACAAAGGCTTCTTATTCCACATCAACAAAAGCACTTTTTCATGCTTTCCTATACGAGGGGATTTCACTTGGAAAAGAAAATGTTCCATACTAACGGATTCGGGTCCATCACCATGGGTTACAATCCACGAGATCTTGTAGCACTTAGTAATGAGGTCCTATCGATTAGTATTACACAGAAGAAATCCATTATAGACACTAATACAATTAGATCCGCTCTTCATAGACAAACTTGGGATTTGCGATCCTGTAAGATCGGTTCAGATCATGGGATCCTTTTCATCGATAGGAAGTCGTAGCACAAAATGTACTTCTAAGTAATTGCCTCATAGATCCTATATCTATCTATCTGAAGAAGAACTTATGTAAGGAAGGATTCTTATTTGTACAAATGGTACTGAACTTGGAACGAGCATGAAGAAATTAACGCTACTTCTTTATCTTTTGACTTGTTCCACGGATCGCCGCCAAGATCTTTGGTCTCTACCCTAATTCGAAAAAATGGCATCACTTCTTATGGACTCATTGAGAATGAGTCGGATCTAGTTCATGGCCTATTAGAAATAGAAGGCTCTCTTTCACGGACAGAAAAAGATTGCAGTCCGTTTGATAATGATCGAGTTCCATTGCTTCTTCGGCCCGAACCGAGGGACGACGGATTCTATCCGTCGCCCCGTTTGGCGACGGATAAAACTTATCCATCGCTCTGTAGCGACGGATAAGTTTATCCGTCGCTACAGAGCGTTGACCAAGATTTAAAAAAAAAAAAAAATTTAGCGACGGATAGATCTATCTGTCGCTATAGCCGAAAAAAAAAAAAAAAGTTAGCGACGGATAGATCTAGATCTATCCGTCGCTAAAAGCCTAAAAAAAAAACCATATATCTCCTCCACCACTTCTCCTCCATTTCTCCTCTCCTCCTCCTCCCACCACCACCTTTCTCCTTCCACCACCTTTCTCCTCCACCACCACCCTCCTCCACCACCACCACCTCCTCCACCACCACCACCTCTCTCCTCCCACCACCACCGCACCACCACCATCTCCACCACCACCACCACCACCTCTCTCCTCCCACCACCATCTCCACCACCACCACCACCACCTCTCTCCTCCCACCACCACCGCACCACCACCCTGCCACCACCACCATCTCCTCCACCACCACCACCACCCTGCCACCACCACCACCTTTCCTCCTCCCACCACCACCCCACCACCACCACCCTGCCACCACCGCACCACCACTGCCACCACCGCACCACCTTTCTCCTCCCACCACCACCGCACCGTACGAATACAAATTGGATACGAATATAAAAATTCGAATACAAATTAATCCGTATACGAATACAAATCAATATCTCGTATACGAATACAAATTGGATACGAATTAATCCGTATACGAATATAAAAATTCGAATACGGATTTTATTTTTTTAAAAAAAAATAGAAATGGGGCGACGGATAGATCTATCCGTCGCCACGTGGGGCGACGGATAGAATCTATCCGTCGCCCCATTATCAATTTAAAAAAAAAAAAATTGGTCAATCCGTCGTCCAATCCGTCGCGAATTGGACGACGGATTGTTATCCGTCACATAGCCTGTGGGGCGAATTTTCTATCCGTCGCCCGATCCGTCGCCAGAGCTGGGGCGACGGATAGATGGCCTGTAGCGACGGATCTATCCATCGCTACAGGCCAGATTTTTTGTAGTGTATACCAACTGCAAAGCTTATATCAAGCCTAGTTATGGTTAAATATATTAACTTGCCTATAAGCTTTCTGTAGTAGGTTGGATCTGTAATGGGAGTTGAGTTGTTTGGTGTGAATTTTACATTCTGCTAAATTGGAGTTGTTACTGGCTTGCATCCAAGAAGTCCTGCTATCTCAATGATTTCAGATGCATATTTCTTTTGTGAAATATGAATTCTTGTGTCATTTCTTGCCACTTCCAATCCTAAAAAATACTTCAACTGTACTAGATCTCTGATCTTAAAAATATGTTTTAATTGATCCTTAATTATGTTTAGTTCAGAGATCTGTTTGCTTCCTATTAAAATATCACCCGCATATACTAAAAGAGCAATAAAATCATTGTTTGTTTTCGTCCCCTTAGTGAATAGGGAATATTCACTTTTTGACTGTGTGAAGCCTAGGCTCTTAAGATAATTAGTGAGTTTTGAATTCCATTGCATGGAAGCTTGTTTTAGTCCATATATTGACCTATGTAATTTGCATAGATATCTGTTTGTATCTTCCCCCTGAATTGAAAGGCCTTGAGGAATTTTCATGTAAATATCTTCATCAAGGTCCCCATTAAGAAAATCATTATGCACACCTAATTGACGTAAGTACCAGTTTAGCTTAGATGCTAATGCTAGAAAAATCTTTACTGAAGTGAGTTTAGCCACAGGACTGAATGTATAATCAAAACCATATTTTTGTGTGTAACCTTTAGCTACTAGTCTAGCTTTATATTTATCAACTTTTCCTTCTGAGTTGAGCTTTGTTTTGAATACAAATCTGCATCCAATTGGTCTTATGTCATGAGTTCTTTTTACAATACTCCAGGTGTTGTTATCCTCAAGTGCTTTCAATTCTTCTTGAATAGCTTTCTCCAGTGTGATTGAGTTATTGCTTCTTCATATGTTTCTGGTTCATGGGTGAGAGCTAGATTGATTGAATAAATTCTGTAATTCTCTGAGAATTTGTCATATCCTAAAAATTCAGAAATAGGATATTTCGCTCTGTTATTCACAATTTTTGCTGTATATTCTTTTGCATTATGGTGATATATGTGTAACTTTGATGGAAGTTTTCTAGCTCTTGTTGTTCTTCTCACATTTTCTTCCTGAACACTTGGTGATAATCTTTGTTCATTATAATCATAATTCTCTTCATCCAGTATCTCATTTTTCATGTTCTATAATAACCTTTTCTTCAGGCAATTCATTGTTTTCTTGATCATTTAAGAGAATTTCTTCCTCTTCTATTTGTTTTTCTCCTTCAATCCAGTCATAGTCATCATATGCTGGTGCTTGAAGATGTATTTCATCACTTTTAGTGATCTTTTCTTTATAAGGAAACACTGTTTCAATAAATATCACATTTCTTGATATAGAAACTGTTTTCTTGTTTAAATCATAAATTTTATATCATTTTACATTTGATGGATAACCAACAAATATGCATTTTTGTGATCTTGAATCTAGTTTAGTCCTTCCTATTGATTTTGTACAGGTGAAGCATAGACACCCAAAGGTCTTAATGTCATTATAGTCAGGTTTTTCACTGTAAAACATCTCAAATAGTGTTTTATTATCCAAAACATGACTAGGTGTCCTGTTTATCAGATATGCAACTGTCAGAACTGCTTCTCCCCAGAACATTTTGGGTAAATTTGATTGAAATAATAATGCTCTTGTAACATTCAATAGATGTTGATGTTTTCTTTCAACTACACCATTTTGTTGTGGTGTATAAACACATGATTTTTGGTGTAAAATCCCATTTTTACTCATCATTTCTGGTAAATGAAATTCCATAACATTATCAGATCTGATAATCTTTATTTTCTTCTGTATTTGATTTTGTATCATTTGTATGAAAGTGTTTAAGGCTTCTTTAGTTTCTGATTTGTGTTTAAGTAAGTATAACCAAGTTAGCCTACTATAGTCATCCACTATTGTCAGAAAATAGTGGTGATTCTTTAAAGTAGCTACTGAATAAGGTCCCCATAGGTCACAATGCAACAAATCAAGAATAGAACTAGAATTTTTCATTTTCACTGGAAAAGGGAGTTTCTTCTGCTTTGCTTGCATACAAACATCACAGTAAGAGAATTCTTTACATGAAATAGCAGGATTAGAAGCCTGAATAATAGATAATCTACTTAAACTAAGATGTCCTAATCTAAAATGCCATAGATGATCTTTAACAGCAGCAGCTTGATCATGGTCATTTTGATTGGAGATGGCTAGTGCCTTAGGTAAAGCAATGACATTCTTCAACTGATAGAGACCTTTTTATGCTTCAATCTGTCCAATCTTTGTCATTGAGGGACTCAATGAACAGCTTGTCTGCAAAATATGACAATCATTATTAGTAAACAAGAAGCCTATTTCATTGTCTCGGCAGACTTTATTCATAGACATGAGATTTAGTTTGAATGATGGTACACATAATACTCTCTTTAAAATACAACTGTCTATCAGTTTAATATCTCCCATATAGGTGATTGGTATTCTTGTTAAATCAGGCAACTGAACATGAGAATTAAGTGTTGTAACATTATCTGTAAACAATCTTTTATCATAAATAATATGATCTGAGGCTCCTGAGTCTAGAATCCAATCATTAAGCTTGCTATTAGCTATAAAATTCATTGAAAAGTTCATACCTGCATAGTTTAGCTCAGCATTTGGCTCAGATCCAGATGGTGCAGAGTTGGGGCTTGCACCATATTCCCATTTTGTTGTGCAGAGTTGGTAGCTGGTGCAGTGGGCTTGTGCTGTGCAAAACTCATGAGCTGTTTCAACTATCCACCAGTGAGATTGACAGAACCAGTCTGAGCAGATGAGCTGGAATTTGCATGAAATTGGTTTCTTCTACCACCATGACCAGCTCCACCTCTTCCTCTATAGCCACCCCTTCCACCATTATCAAATGGTTTCTTAGCTCCATTCATGGGATAACCATGCACTTTAAAGCAGCTTTCAATAGTATGATTGCTCAAAGTAGGGCAATTAGGACAAGTGAGTCCCCTCTTATCTTTCCTTTTGTAACCAACATTCATAGCAGAAGTTTCTATTGGTGACATGTAACTTTCCCTTGACATTTTCTGTCTTTCCTCTTGTAAGACTAGTGAATAGGCTTTATCAAGAGAAGGTTTGGATCCATCAACATAATCTGTCCTCTCACCATGTCAAAAGTATCATTGAGCCCCAGTAGGAACTTGAAGATTTTGTCAATGTCCTGCACCTTCTCAAGGTAGCTAGTGACAGTAGTGTCTTTGCATGAGCATGTAGGTAGTGGTCTATAATCCTCCAACTCCATACTCTTAAGGTACATACGTACATGATGGGAAAAGAATACTAAATGAAAGTATGACAATAATTTATGAATTAAGGATGAAGGGACAACAAAATTTAAATGGAACTCCTAACATGTATTTTATCAAACACCAAGGATGCATATAGAATCATCTATTTATCAATGGACTTTGACTCTGTAAGTCACCTTTCAGCTTATAATGAAAAGCATCAAATGTACCGGAATGAATCAAACGAAGGTAAATATGACCAGAAAGCTCAATGAAAAATCGGCTAATTCTCTCCCTGTTTTGCCGATTATTAGTTTAGCAGTTTCTAAAACTGGTGTGAAGTATACCGTGAGTTTTCTTTACAGAGGTTTTTATTTTCTTTTTCCTTTTTTTAATGGGTCAAAACCAATTAATTGGTCAAAATCAATTGGTGTAACAACTGCTTCACACCAGTTTCCTTTTAGAATAGTAGATATATCTAGTACGAAATTTGCGAAATATGGATTGTGTGTTGTGGTTTAGCGCCTGCTTAATTGCACAGGTCAGGGTACTGAAACCCAATGGCATCAGTCATATTTTCTCTTAACTATTTTTCTTTCTAAATTTCTCTTTAACTGTTTTTCTTTCTAAATTTTATGTTAGATATATTATTATCAAAGCTAAATATTTTAGATTTTACTCACTCCGTCTTTGTATAAGTTTCCACTTTATCTTTTTTCTTTTTATTGCTTTCAAATTTTGTTTCTTCAGAACTTAATTCTAAATTCCACTGTAATAATAATAACAAATTTATATTCTAAATTTATTCTAATTATATTTTCGTAATATACTAATTTATTATCATTTATGTTATTATTTATTACGTCGAATTTGTGGTTAATAACTCTTAAAAAATCAACATTACAGAGAGAGAAACTTATTAAGGTCCAAGGAAGTGTAACAGAAAAAAGAAAAGAAAAAACAAAATAAATAAAGTATGTTATATGCTCGTTTAGTTAAAGCTTATATTATAACATTAATTTTAAATTTTTCATAAAAATATACTCATGTATCTCTTTATACTCGTCTTTTTAATGTAATTTATAATAAATGTATCGTTTTAATGTAAATTCAAATTAAACTAAATTAAATTAAATCAATATATTATTAAATTTTGATATTACATTATAAAAATTTTCGTTACCCCTCAACTAATTTTCTGCATTCGTCTCTGGGTGGGATGGTCACCTGCACTTGCGCCCCGTAGCAAGAATGTACCTTTTTATAAACAAAAATCCAATTTAACCTTCTCTGCGTGTCAACAAAGACCATATAAATATAAATATGAAGATACATTAAGATGCATGTTCTTATCAAGAAGACATTTCAACCAAATTATTATATAAATACTATTACTGATTTGTACTACTTAGTAGTGTACCAACAAATTAAGACCAGACTTAATCCAACATGATTACATCTCCACAACCAATATATAGTACTAGTATCCTTCCATGCACCACAGTAAATATTTGCAAATTCTCATCAAATATACATATCAAACTATAAATATCGAAATTGCACTTGCACATAAACCTTAATTACTCCTAAATCCTAATTAGTAAATGTAGGTTTGTACAAGTAGCAAGTGCCAAGACTTATTATATCCGATGTCCTTGACGCACTGTTAAATATTCGTAGCAAAATCAGCTCTTTCCATGTCAACAAAGACCATCCAATATATATTATAGTATAATTATATTAATGATTATTAAGATGCATATTCTCTATCACGAGGAATTGAAGAAATTTCAACCGAGTTATTTTAATATATCAATTATTTGTATGGAAAATCAACAACTTGATTAAGCAAAGACTTAATCCAACATGCACGCATGGAAATTCAAATGAGTACAAAACATTTATCCCAGTGGGCTGCCCAACAAGGTTCCATCAAGTCCTATAAATTCACTATGAGAAACCCCTTCTTATCATCATCACTCAATATTTCTTAATTTAATTTTTTATATATAGAGCGAGCATTTCACTTGCATAATATTTAACGTACTCTGAATCTTTCCTACATGAATAGCAAAACTTTAATTTCTGCCATTTTGGCGCTAGCTATATTATCAACATTATGCATCATACAAAGTGAAGCACAACTCTCTACCACATTTTACAACACACGGTGCCCAAATGCAGCAGGTATAATTCGGAGGTCTATCCGACAAGCAATTGCGCGTGAGCGTAGAATGGCCGCATCACTTATCCGCCTGCATTTCCATGATTGTTTTGTACAAGGCTGTGACGCATCAATATTGCTTGATGAAACGCCTTCAATTCAAAGTGAGAAGACTGCGGCCCCAAATTTAAATTCTGTGCGAGGGTATGAGGTGATTGAGGCTGCTAAAGCTGCAGTTGAGAGTGCATGTCCCGGAGTTGTTTCTTGCGCAGACATAGTCACATTGGCAGCTCGTGATGCCTCTGTTTACGTAAGTGTAGATACATCCTCTTAAAACTACTCATTTTGAAATGTATATCTGCATATATAACTATAATTTGATTCTCTATTTATGCTTAATCATAACTACTTTAGGTTGGCGGCCCAACATGGACTCCAAGACTTGGGAGAAGGGATTCAACCACGGCTAACCGCGCTCTAGCAAACACCGGTCTTCCAGCTCCATCTACTCCTCTTGACACCCTTATCTCTTCCTTTGGTGATTTGGGACTCAGTCCAAGGGATTTGGTTGCTCTATCAGGTAACCTAAATAGTGGATGAGTAATATTCTTCATTAGAAAACTTTTGTTCATTTACATAATAGTGATTTATACTACATGATTTTCATAGTTCTGGTGCATGGTATATCATTTACAATTTTCTTATGTTTGAAAAAGGTAATGACATATTTATATCTTACAGGTTCACATACAATAGGACAATCTCAATGCTTTTTGTTCAGGGAAAGAATATATAGTAATGGAACAAATATTGATGCAAACTTTGCTAACACCAGGAGACGCCAATGTCCTCAAACGGGCGGAGAAAGCAATTTGGCACCACTAGATTTGGTCACACCAAATTCATTTGACAACAATTACTTTAGAAACATACTTCAAAGAAGGGGACTTCTTGAATCAGACCAAATACTTTTCAGCGGTCGATCAACCGATAGCATTGTTAGCGAGTATGCAAGAAATCCACGAACTTTTGCAGCTGATTTTGCAAGTGCCATGATCAGAATGGGAGAGATTCAACCAACTGTTGGACAAAATGGTATCATCAGACGTGTTTGCAGTGCCATCAATTAGTTAGATCAAGCTTTACAAAATAAAATGCTTTCTCAAATTCGATTAATTATATTTACATTTAATTTGTTCTCGTTGTGATCTCTACTTGCCACTTGGTACGCGCAATTCATTAATTATGCATAAATATAATTCTTTGTAACTTTTCACAAATCACAAGATTAAGTCTATATTGTTAGAAATTATAGAACTAATGTGATAGGAAAGAAAAGAAAAACAATAAGAAAGGAGAGAGTAGAGTAAAAGAATATATCATTCATTTTATCCAATGATACAAGTGTATTCAACATACATCATGATTCACTATTTATAGACTACAAGTAGGAGGAGATTTAATATCATCATAAAGTATAATAGTGGTGGGGTGATTGGAGTTACCACTACAAAAACTGGTCTGTAGCGACGGATAGATCCGTCGCTACAGACCAGCGATCCGTCGCTACAGACTAGCGATCCATCGCCCCAGCTCTAGTGACGGATGGGGCGACGGATAATAATTCCGTCACCCCGCTGGAGCTGTAGCGACGGATAGATAATATGTCGCCCAATCTGCGACGGATTATCTAATTTGACTTTTTTTTTCATTTTTTTTAAATTCGACTATTGGCGACGGATAGATTCTATCCGTCGCTACAGTGGGCGACGGATTCTATCCGTCGCCCACTTTAGCGACGGATAGAATCTATCCGTCGCTACATGTATTATTAGAATTAGTGACGGAATTTGAAATTCCGTCACTAAACGTAGCGACGGATAAATTATCCGTCGCTACATTATTGGTGTGAATCAGTGACGGAATCTGACTAATTCCGTCACAAAATATTTTTTTTAATTTTTTTTATTATATTAATCCATGTTTTTCGTATTTCACCTATTTAATCAATATGATGCTCGATAATAAATCAAGAATACGGAAAATGTTTCAATAAATGATAAATCATTCATAAGTTAACAAACCGAAGATCCAAATAAGTCTTAATTATCCGAACAAGTCTAAATATAATATATCCGAACGTACATAGTCTAAAGTAACGATAAAAATAACTAGCTACCAGACGGGGGTGCCGTCGAATCGGGACATGAAAGCCTCCATCAGAATCAAGACGACGTTCTCCTCCCTTCGTTCTCTGTCGAACCGCTCCATCTCTTCTGTTATCCGTGCAACATGTTCAAACTCAGAATCGCACCATCTCCAGACCAGGCCTGTGGAAAACTGATGTCTAGATCACGGATGATGATGAGGAGTAGTTAGGACTAGCCCAGCTTAAACCGAGGCTCCCGAGTCCATATATTCGTCCTTTGTTGTCCGGTTTGTTCACCTCTAAGAAGATTTTGTCAACTTGTTCAGTTGACAGCACCTCACCCGTCTCTTCCTCCTGCCTCACTACCTGAGCATCAACCTCAGCCTGAAATCGTAAATATATCATGATCAGTTACTGTTTTTCAAAATAACTTGTAGTAGTGTACAAATATGAACTTTAACCAACATAAACATACCACAATAGACTCGGCCCTGGAGTCAGTCCACATCCCGTCCTTCAGCTTGGCCTTTTTGAAGATGTCATACTTGGATTTCACCTCCCCCTCTGACATCTGAACAACATATATAGTCAACCATTTATCATCTCACAAGTAATAGAGCAGAGATACAATACATACACGTAATGCTAGATTGAAAAAAACATTATATATATATATATATATATATACTTACCTATTTATAATAATCAGTGACAGTAGATCGCCTCCCAAGGTGGTGAACGGCCTTTCCTGCTGCCTCAGACTGAGATGCCCGATTCTGTTTATTGATGTAGGCATTATTCTCGACATCAGTTCGAGCCTAGTAGGCATCCCAAAGGGCCCACTCCTTTGCATCAACCTGTGGGGGCATTGGGCTTTTTCGATCCCGAATGCATTTCCAAGTATGGACCATATCCCTGTATAATTTAGACCCCACGGTCTCGTAAACACACCATATCTGGGGGATCAATCTACTGGGAATGAAGTACTCCTTCTACATTCCCAATTTCATACAACATCCAAAGTCAATATATATAACGTCACCATGTTACATCAATTTAATAAGATACAACAACATAACATAAATGGTGACTAACATATCACCCAAACAAAGTGGCTAACATACCACTCATATATAGTGGCTAACATACCACTCACATTGTCCTAAATTTTACTAACACAATGGTGACTAACATATCACCCAAATAAAGTGGCTAACATACCACTCACATACAGTGGCTAACATACCACTCACATTGTTCTAAATTTTACTAATACAATGGTGACTAACATATCACCCAAATAAAGTGGCTAACATACCACTCACATATAGTTGCTAACATACCACTCACATTGTCCTAAATTTTACTAACACAATGGTGACTAACATATCACCCAAATAAAGTGGCTAACATACCACTCATATTAAAACAACGATTATAATAACAAATAAAGGAATGTCATATTTTAACTTACCCGCAACTCATCAAAGTACTCGGCCCTCATGCAGTCCGAAATGTGAGACCAACACTCACCACACTTCCCTAGTGGCTCTCTCCTGCTCCGAATGATGTCACCGAGTTTATTATGGACCTCCCGAGGCCATAAACTATTGTCAATGTATAGGATACAAGAAACAAATATTAATTACTTTAGTAAAACAATTTATACTTGTCAACTATCATAAGTTATGTTTTACATATTTAAGAAGAATGTATAATACTTACTTGGCAGGACCCAAAGGAAAAATCACCGGCAACCCGTCTCACGTAACGTTGGGATTCTGTGCATCCCAATCGAGGTAGGAACAACCGTCCTCCTCCTCTGCGTTCGTGACCGGTAGAGCCTCGCCGCTAGAACTCATTGGTGGGGTCTCAGAATCCGAGACTCGCTCGACTACTATAGCCCTCACACCTCGACTCGCCCCAGACTATCATGCGGCTGTGTTGGGGGGCGATAATCGTGGTCTCTGTCGCGGCATCTGCAAAAACATGTAACAAATACAATAAAATGTGTTAGTACGAGTTATAATACATAACAAATTATAATAACACATGTAACCATTTTTCATGCAGAACAGAAATACTCAAGTGTTATCAACTACTAACTAGTTATAATACACATAATATACCGTTATCGCCGTCCTCTAAGTCTACATCTTGGTCCTCGTGCAGATCAAACAACTCATCATCCGCGTCTATGGGATTTTATGCTTGTTTATCGACATCCTCTTGTTGGTACGAGTTGGTAATTGAGTCGTCTTTCTCAATGTACTCCACTTTCGAGCGAGCACGAGTAGGTATCGCAGCTAACCATTCCGCCTTATCGCGTTTCCTGCTTGGATATTCAAGAAACACCACTTGTCGTGCTTGAGTCGCCAAAATAAATGATTCATACTTAGTTCTGTACCTCTTCTTTTGGTTTACATCAACCATTTCATACTGCTCATTCTTCCTCGTACCTCCTAGATTAGGATCATACCACTCAACATCAAACAAGAAGGTTCGTTTCAATGGCAAGCCGGGATATTCAATCCTCACTATTCATTTTAGCTTCCCGTGGAAATCAAACAAAGCAGCGTCTCCATAATCTGCACTCTTAACACACACCCCGGAGTTGCTTGTCGCCATGACCGTGTTACATTCAGTCGTGTGGAACCTAAGGCCATTGACTATATAATCTGGGAATGTGTAGACCTTTTTAAATGGCCCCTCTGCGAGAGCCTTTAAGTATAGGCATGTGACGTTGTTAATAGGATTCCGGACATACTCTTTGAACCAATCTGGAAATTCTGATTCCATTTTTGAGTCAAGTAGTTCCTCTAGTGTATCCTCTGTCATCTGAGGATTTTCTTCCAAACAACGCTTTTTGAAAATACTGCAAACATTGATTCGATGATAAGTCTATAATTGAATTAGAGACTTACGTAGCTATATTAAAATTTAAAGAAAGTGTTGCTCACCTCGCAAATAGCACCATATACTTGTCAACCTCAGCACAATTCGTGAGGACATAATATTGAGCTGCTTTCAACTCCTTCCCCGTAAGATATTCTTTCTTAGCTCCACCAAGAGGTCTCCTTGATACCCTAAAGACAGATAGGGAAAACTCATCATCCGCTTGAACTTCGAATGTGTCTGCGTTTCGAGCCGGCCTTGATGTCTTCGTAGGGACGTGCTCATCAAAGTAATAAGAGCAGAAGGTTGCAGTTTCCTCTCGAATGTAGGCATTGGCAATCGATCCTTCAGGTTTACCTTTGTTGTTGACATACTTCTTCAATTTCCCCAAGTACCTCTCGAATGGATACATCCATCGATACTGAACCGGTCCAGCAAGTCTCACTTCATGTGGAAGGTGAACCGGCAAGTGCTCCATAGAATCAAACCAGCTCGGTGGAAAGATACGCTCGAGCTTGCATAGAATCAATGGTATGTTCTTTTCAAGATTTTCCAACACTTTGTCATGAACCACCCTTGTGCCTAAATTTTTGAAAAATAAGCTCAACTCGGTGATAGTAGTCCATACATGTTTCGTACTGCCTCGAAATGCTACTGGCATAACGATACGTGCTCTTCATCCCAAAAACTTTTGTCTTCTTCAAATCCACACACTTCTCTAAATTTGAGGCGTAATTATCTGGGAAACTCAATGCCCTCACCCAATCAAACATAATTGACCTAGATGCATTGTCAATTGTGTAGCACGCTTTCGGCCACTTACCTTTCTCATCCTTCTTTCTCAGGCCTTTTACACCACGTATCCAACTCGGCTCTAGACTTCGCATGGTCCTTTGTTTTTCCCTCAATGTTGCAAAGTGAATTGAATAAGTTCTCGAACACGTTCTTCTCAATGTGCATGAAATATAAGTTGTGACGGATAAGAAGACTGCTCCAATAAGGCAAGTCCCAGAAGATTCTTCTCTTCTTCCAACCACAATTTTTACCAATTTTCTCGTTATGCTTCATCCACCCAAGTTCAGTCACCTTCATAATACCCAACCTATCAATCTCCGAAAGAATTTGTGCACCAGTAAGTCGTCTCGGGGCTTTTTTCTTTACGACTTTATTTTTCAAGAATTGATCCTTGTTCTTCCTGAACGAATGATCACTTTCTAGCAACCTACGATGACAATCAAACCAACAAAAATTTCCACTACCCTTCAGTCTAAATGCATCAGTATCCTCCAAGCAATGTGGACATGCATATTTCCCTGCGATTTTCCTTCCAGATAGCATGGAGTACGCAGGGAAGTCACTCACGGTCCAAAGAAGAGCTGCTCTCAAGGTGAAGTTCTTTTTGGTCGACACATCATATACAGGGATACCATCCGTCTACAACTCAATTAGCTCCTTGATTAGGGGTTGCAAGAAAACATCCAACGTCAGTCTAGGATCTTTCAGCCCAGGAACCAACGCAGTCAGAAACATGAATGTCTCCTTCATGCACTCACCGGGGGGCAGGTTGTACGGTGTGAGCATAACTGGCCAACAAGAGTATTTTCGGTCACTTCCAAACGGGTTAAAACCATCCGTACAAAGTCCCAATCGTACATTTCTAGATTCGGCTGCAAACTCTGGATATGTCTTGTCAAACGATTTCCATGCGGGTGAGTCTGCTGGATGGTCCATTCTACCATCTTCTGCATTATCCGATATTACTCGCTCCTTGTGCCACCGCATTTTATCGGCAGAAGCACTTGAAGCATACAATCTCTTCAAACGAGGTGCTAGACGGAAGTACCACATTTTCTTATGTGGGAGATTTTTCTTCTGTCGTTTCCTTGAAGCCCCCTCCTTGTAACGCTTGTACCATTCCTTACCACAGAACTTGCATTGTATTAGATCTGCATCCTCCTCCGAATAGATCATGCACATTTTCGGACAACAGTCTATGGTTACCACAGGCAACCCCAAACCCCGCATTTTTTCTTCGCTTGGTAAAAGTTGGTGGGAACTAGGTTTTCTTCAGGACAAAGGGCCGACATTACGTCAACCCATTCATTGAAGCTCATTTCAGATTGCTAGCCATTAGCCTTACAACTCATTAGCCGAGCCAACAAAGACAACTCAGTGAGCTTACACCCCGGATAAACCGGCTTCCTTGATGATTCTAACAAGTCAAAGAACACCTGATCCTCGGGATTCGGTGGTTCCTCCACCCCCCCCCCCCGGTTTCAGTGTTACTTGTGTCCATGAACTCTGCCCCTGCAACATAATACACCATTTGTTCGACTCGAGCTCGAATAGCATCGCCTTCAGATGTACTTTGTTCCCCGACTTGTTCATTTTTTTCTCTTCCTTCCACGCTGTCTGTATTGGTCATATGTATTGGGCGGTGCTGCTTCCTCACCATGATGATTCCATACCTGATACGCAGGCAGGAATCCATTTTTCCTCAAGTGCTGGACTACCGCTGTAGGAGTCAGGTATTGCTTGTTTCTGCACTTTTTCATTGTACAAGGGCATTTTATCAACCCATCCTTTACACAAGCCGGATTTGAGATTGCAAATTTAATGAAACCTTCAACCCCTTTCAGAAAACTCGATTGAACTCTGCCATTTAGAGTACGACAATACATCCATGAACGATCGGTATTCATTGAATAATTAGATAATAACCTGACACATTTGAATTCATTAGATCGAGGTCTATCATTTACGATAATAAATCAATTTCACAATAATTCAATAAATTGCTACATAATATAAGTTATATTAGCTTCAGTCAATTGTTACGTCATTACATAATATAAGTTACATTAGCTTCAATTTTACCATAATGTTAGGTTTCATATATCAACTAATGATTACTAGTTATACAAGCCTAAAGACAAAACGGATAAAACTCATCATTCTCTTGCTGCCCCCTCATCACCACTTGTGACGCTCCCTACCACAGAACTTGCATTCCAACAGATCTACATCCTCCTCCCAGTACACCATGCACATGTTCCGACAACCAAAAAAGTACTCAATAGGCGGCCCCAAACCTCGCCTCTACCTCCATTGGAGGTATGCCATGGACGGTGCTTCCTCACCATGATGAATCCATACATGATACTCAGGCATGAATCCATTACATCTCAAGTGCTCGAATACCGCTGTAGGAGTCATAAATTGCTTGTTTCTGCAGGTTTCCAATGTGCAAGGACACTTTATCAACCCCCATTTGCACAAGCCGGACGTCCCATGGCAAACGCGATGAAACCGTTAACCCCTTTTACAAAACTCCTACAAACTCTGCCATTTACCGCCGTACGATCGTACATCCATGAACGGTCGGAATTCATTAGATACTTTTGTAACCTGACACGTTCCAATTGATTAGATCGTATTTAATTGATTAGATCGATTCCAATTCTGCCTAGATTGTTGAGATAAATTGTTAATTATTATATGTTCCTTATAATTTCATGATTAATTATTAAGTGTTCGATATGTTACAAAATTTCCCATGTGTTTTAACCATTTCAACCACTTACTACTACGAGTTATAAATTATAAATTACACGTTAATATAATCAACAAATGGTCTCAAAACACTTAACTAAATCCTCGTAATCTAGTACATATACCAATTTATCAAATCAAAACTACTTAACATTATACTAATTAACAATCTAAGTGATAGCAAATCTCAAAGTTAATTAACTAAATCTTAACATTATACTAATTAACTAGTAATACTAATTTGATATATATACTTAACATTAAACTAGTCGAAATTAACAAAATTCCCAAATTTGTCAAAATATTAGGGTTTCAAAACACTAATCGTAATACATATACAAAAATATCAAACATGAAAATCAAGCTTAATCAATCAAACATCAAACATGAAAATCAAGCTTAATCAATCAAACATCAAACACTAAATCAATTTCACAACAAAATCAATCAACTGACAACCCCAAGCTTAACCCACTACTTCATATAACATATACTAGCTACCATAATTGTTTACAAACATACAATTGATCCAAATTATCAAAACTTCCAAATTTAGAATAGTTAGGGTTTAGCCTAATACCTTCAAATTGCGGTAAAAATAGCCGAAGAATGATGAAATTGATCGACCACCCAAGCTCCTTGTCCCACGAGCTTCGAATTGACACCAAGATTGGCCGGAATGGTGGAGTTTTGGCCGGAAAGTGGAGAAAACGAAATGCAACCGGAAAGAGGAGGAAGAATGAAGCAGAAGCAAAAATGGTGAAAATGGGGCTGCTCCCCCCGATTTTTACTATTTTCTAGCGACGGATCGCTATCCGTCGCTATTTTTTATTTTTAAATTAAATTTAATTCTTTTTTATTTTTATTTTTTAAAAATTAGCGACGGATAATTTATCCGTCGCTATTTTTTATTTTTAAATTAAATTTTAAATAATTTACGACGTATAATCTATCCGTCGTAAATTTTTGAATTTTTTTTTTAAATAAAATTAAAAGTCAACACATTAGCGACGGATGTTAGCGACGGATAAAATTATCCATCGCTCTGTAGCGACGGATGACATTTATCCATCGCTAAGGGTAGCGACGGATTATCCATTGCTAAGGGTAGCGACGGATTAGCGACGGATTATCCAACGCTAAGGGTAGCGACGGATTGAATCCGTCGCTACCCTTAGCGATTCGTCGCTATAGGGGCGACGGATAAAATCCGTCCCCCCTTTCCGTCATTTTTTTCTCAGTTTTTTGTAGTGTACGAGAGTTACAATAGGATGTAAATGGTACCCTTTAACCCATAATCAATAAGGGATAGTAGTGTGGTGATTGGAGTTACAAGAGTTACAAAGAAGTGGAGGAGGTGAATGGACTTTCATCAAGTATCATATTATTACATAACACTCCCCCTTGAATGTCCATTGACTTGAAAATGTGCCTCGTTAAAACCTTACTAGCAAAAACCGAGTGGAAAAAAGTCTAGTGAAGGAAAAAGTGTACATCATCCTTATTAAAATAAAATACGATGTGGTAATACTGCCTCGTTAAAAACCTTGCTAAGAAAAACCCAGTGGGAAAAACCTTATTTAAGGAAAAGAGTACAGTGTGTATTTGCTCCCCCTTATGAGTTCATCATTTCATTTATATCCACCATATTCATATTGTCTTCTGGACAATTTGTTGATCGACATTATCAACATTATATGTTGAACGTAAAGTGCTTCATTGCGAACTTCATCCATCATGTATCTGAATTATCTTCAATGAGCAACGAATGTCCCACCATATATTGTTCATCACATAAGTCCTCAAGTGTTTTTGCATGGTTAGAATAAGAACACAAAAAATTGTCGATATATACGTTTATTTTCATGAGAAGAATTTCTCGAGCACTTGAAGAATTACATTTCTTCAAACTATATTTTAAGTTTTCTTCAATATGATATGTGATCATATTGAAAACTTTGCAAAAAAATCTTGTCACGAGGAAATGAGTTCTAAATCTCCATCATATTTGTAAATCTAAAGATAACTATCAAGTTATATAACCTTATCTTTACAACATATGTTACAATCATAGAGATATGGAAATATGCGCTTAAAATGTTGCCTCGTTAAAAACCTCATTAGGAAAAACCCGATGAGGTAAAGACCTAGGAAGGGAAAAAGAGTGCAACAATTGATCCTGGAATGCGCAAAATCACTCATGATTTTTCAGTCATTATCTCCATTTACATGACAAGATACATACCTTCTTCAGAAGGTATAGTAAAGGATTGTAGATTTCTTGTTAACTCGACTTTTAAGAATTTGTATTCTTAGTTGACAAATGATTAAGGTACTTCTGGACCATGTCAATCTCAATATTGTTAACAAGAGTAATCATTGTATATGCTCAAACTTCAGGTTGAGCTATCATTGATGTAACAAATACTACTCTTTACAAATCTTGAGAATCTTATCTCATACTTCACTTGTTCAATGTAATGAATATACATTTTCATGTCGTCGACGTGAAGTTGATTATAGAATGAGTCTAGAGATAAAAAGAAAATAGTTCTTCAAGTTGATTATAGAAGTTGATGTAACATATACATTTTCACCGGTATTTCAAATCTCTTTCTTAGATTTTTCAAATCGGTACTGATAATTGATATCTGAATATTTGAGAGGTACCATTTCATTTTATATATGCCATCTATTATAACTATTATAATTCAGATATATATATATAGCTCGAACAGCTTTATCTTGCCATTTTCCTATATTGTATGTAATATTTGGAACCGCATATATCGCACTTCAGGTGCATTGGTCATTAATAAAATAGGCAAGATACCTCAATGTTCAACACATACCATTATATCACTGATATGTAACTCTGTATGCCTCAAACTAGATCATAGCGGGTCAGCAGTCAAATCATAAAATTGTATGGTTGAACATATCTCGGTAATTTTGAAAGATATAACTGGTTTATATATGATACATCATCATATCCTTTTGAACATCTATTTGATGTATTTCATATTTAACAACTTTAAACTTCCGGTTTAGTTTGGGGATCTAATTCTTTTTACCAGCTTTATCCTTCATCCTCCCCTTAAGGTGGTAAAACCTATCTCTAAGGGATAGGTTTATTGGGCGATTTATTATCAAACATCATAGTGTCCACCTTAGAATAAGTTTCTCATGTCTAATTCTCTTCAAAAGAACATAACAATGGGGAAGTTAACATATTTGCACAGTTGGATTTTATAGATAGTGCTGAAAATAAATTTGCCCCAAAATAGAGATCAATTAACTCACTCAATAAACTTTAATTGTAAAACAATTGAAAGATACATGTAGACTTCTGGCACTTATAATGTATCAATCTGATCAACTTGATGAGTGTGATATTGCTTATTTTCAAGATTTCAATTTTCATGCTTACTCAATGTTGTGTCTTGCCACTGATACAATTGAATTACAACATGAGAAAGCTTTCAGCACATAATTATATTTTGTATATGAGAACTTCAGGTTTCACAAAAATGGTAAAGTTGTAATCGGATGGCCGAATTTGTCACATCAAACATAATGTACAATATTATCACTTTCTGCCAAGCTTCTGGTTGGTAGTGACTAATTCTTAGAGAATGTGCCAATCTTCTTGTTGACGGATAGTGAAATTTCATAGCGCTTGTATACAAAATTAATTTTGATACTGGCCAGAACGATGTGACATAAAGAAACGAATCATTGTCTCTTTTTTATTTGGCAAGACATATAGTCATCAACTCTTTCAAGGAGTAAGTCTAACACGTGTTCTTCTGGGACACAATGTTCTTCACTTAGTTACTCTTCTAGAGCCTGAACTTTCATTTGAGGGTTCATTTATATTTAAAAACTACTTGAATAATTTATACCAAGTAAGTTTTGCACTTCGGGTGGTAAAAGCATCAAGTAATTCATTTGTAATTATGCCTTCTGGGCACAAGTTGTCACTTATGACTTTATACTACTAGTAGTAGCAAACTCTTCTAGTGCTTTCACACAACATCAAGTCGGAAAGTGTTAGGAATATTTGTTTAGATTTTGATCAGCAACCTAATGACTTATCTTAGCTCAGAAAGGTGATTAGTACTCTTAGTTCACTTGAACACTGTAAAAGAGGAAACTCACTAAGTACGATAGTCTAGCAAATCTTGTATAGGATGTTAGGTCTCTGAATGTAATTTTTATTTTCTGAAGAAGACCAAGAAGAAGGCATCCAGCAGGAAAAGTTCAACGGATTTGAAGACTTGAAGACTGCACAAGATTGCTGAAGACAAAGGTTTTTCAGATACCTATATCCAGTCTTGAAGAAACAAGTGTTTCGAAACAAGTGTTGCAAAAAGATATCTGAGATTAGAAGGTTTATGAGACGAGGAAAGTGCCCACAGATATCTACACTCAGATACCTTGGACATAAAATATGCTTCCGAAAAAGAAATATATTATAACAAGTTGTTTCAACAAGTGGTATCTGGAGCTGTGACGATCTATGGAAAAGAACGTGCAAAGCCTCAGAAAGCTTGCATAGTTCAGTTGGCACTACAGGACAAAGTATAGTACAGTGCATTAAATGCGCGGGTAGATATGTCTGAACAAAAGCGGTAGCTTCTGAAGAAGAAGACAAACATGCTACAGTACTATACTCAGATATCAATAGTTTGAAAATGAGTTGAGCCTAACAGATACTATTCAAACAGCACTCAAATTCATCTATAAATATCAACACTTAGACTGCTTGAGAAGACACCTTAGAACACACAATGAACACCAAGAACACTGAATATTCTCACAAGCTCTCTCAAGCAAACTACATACCTTCAAGCTAACTGTTGCGACCAAAGCTCTTGATTCTAAGTAGCACAAAAGTTCTAAGTGTCCTGATCCTTAATGAGCATTGTTATTTGTGAAAGAGTTGAACTAAGATTTCATATCTGAGCTTCATTCTCTTGAACCCTTATCATAGACTTGGGTCAGTAAAGAACAAGATACCATACATTGCAAAGTGTATTAAGTATACTTGATTCTCAGAGCTATCTGCATAACTGAACAAGTTATTAAAGAAGCTCACCTGACAATTTACCTTAACCAACACCTTAAACGACGTGGAGTACAGGAAGTACTTAGTTTGGGAAACTAAGGAATAACTCCAAGGTTATTGAGCACAGGAAGTACTTAGTTTGGGAAACTAAGGAACAACTCAAAAGGTTTCTGAGTACAGGAAGTACTTGGCTGTGAAAGCCGGGGAATAACTCAGGGGGAACACTTGGTTGGGAACCTAGTGTATTTAGGAATCGAGAGAAGATATCTGTAAGGTTACCTCATTTATCTATCTTAGTTGATTCTAGGTCTGAGAAAGGCCGAAGTGGATTAGTTTAAGGATTACGCCACCATCAGATACCACTACAAAAAGACTTGTGTTATTTACTTTCTGCAGTTTATTACTTGCTTTACTTATCTTGCAAAGTACTTACACTTATCTTGTCGAAAGCACGCACTTATCACGTAAAAGTCTTACGCTCTCGAATTAAGTATCGATATCTTCAGATATCCGAGAAGCAGATTTATCGACAAAATTTTTAAAAGACTATTCACCCCCCCCCCCCCCCCCTCTAGTCTTTTACTTTGCCGTTATCTGGACCAACAAGTGGTATCAAAGCAGGAGGTTCCCAAGCCTTCTGCGCTGAACCTAGATCCCAGATAAGTGCCCACTAACTGCTTTTCACCTACACTTGATTTGTTTGTTTAGTGTGTTTGCTGCAGGATGTCTTTAAGTGACGCCCCAATTCTCAAGCCAGAGAATTATGAAAAATGGAAGAACAACATGATGCTCCACCTAGAAGCTATCAGTGACGAAATGATCAAAGTAATAAAGAATGGCCCAATAGTCATTCAACAACTCAAGCAAGTCATAGAGGTTTCTAATGGTAGAGACAGAGAACAAAGTGATGGGTCTTCACAGACAGATGCGTCAACCAGTGGGAGACCTACCAGTCAAGTTATTTACGAACCAAAGCCCAGAGAGCTATGGACATCGGAAGATGCCAAGAGAAATTGATTGGATGGACAGGCTCGTAATATCATCATACGTTCTACTCCAGAGCACATACAGTGTAAACTGTGGGGTGCAAAAAGGGCGAAAGTGGCCTGGCAACTGATTGAAGAAATCTGTGCCGGCACTAAGAAAACAAAGGAAAATAAGTTCGAAGTTTTGAAGCTCAAATTCCAAAACTTTAAACAAGGTCCCACAGAGACTCTTGAAGAACTAGATTTCCGGTTTACAACACTTATGAGTGACATGGCTACACTTGGTGAAAGTAATAGATATACCCAATGTAAAAGATTAAGACTATTGAGAAGTCTAAATCATAACTGGAGCACACAAAGTTTTTCTACTTCAACCAAGGAATGCCGATATCACTCGATGGAACTTTTCTCTCACCTTCACATCTTGACTATGAGACAACTCAAAGAGAACAAACAACCGAGAAGTTGCGAATGTTGCTCTAGTTGCTCAAAGAACTTCAAAAGAAGAAAGGCAAGGAGGTGATCGAGGACGCTTCTGTAAAGCAAATGGGAAAATATGTCACGAGAAATTGAGAGAAGAAAAGCCAAAGAGAAGTCAAAAGCATCTAGGCTCAAACTATCACCAAGACAAAATATCCAAAGCTCATTGAACAAGCCATTTCGAGAAAGCATCAAAATCTTGAGGAAGCAGAAATCGGAAACGATATCTGTTTCTATTGTCAGAAACCTGGTCATTTCAAGAAGGATTGCCCTGCCTTCAACAAACTAAAGACAGGTGACAAGAAAGATAGAAGAATCTTCAAAAGAAGTCAGAGGGCTATGCTCACTGAAGAAAGGAAAAAGATTCAACTCCAACTGGATGCTCTAGATATTGAGTCTGATTCTGAGGATGAGGATTCAGATGATCCCACACTGCCTTCCCCGGAAATGTGCGGTGTTTCTCATGAAGTAATTGACTTTGGTCAAAAGAAGAAAGAAGTGTGTGGAATGGCTGAAGAAATCTTTCCAGATATCTCCAACATTGAACCTTGTCTAATGGCTAATAAGGTAACACATACTTCCTGTTATACTTATGAAAGTGATGAAGACGGAATCAAAGATCTGGAAAATCTCAGAAGAGAACTTGATCTCTACGAAAGAGAATTTCTAATGGTCCGAGCTAGAGCCGAAATTCTTGAAGAAGAAAAGAATTCTCTTGTAAAGGAAAATTCTCAAATACTCAAGATATCTGAGAAAAAGGATGTTGAAAATGCATTTCTCAAGGCTCAGATATCTGAGACCGAAAAGTCACATAAAGAAGCAATCGCCAATCTCCAAAAGAAATGTGAAGATCTTCTTTCTGAAAATAAGGAACTCAAAAAGAAAGAACTATCTTTTCAATCTTATACCAAAGCTAATGACACTCTTACTGAAGTACAATCTTATTTAAGAGATCCTTCAGAAAAGAGAGGACTTGGGCTGAACACACACACAGACAGTTCCTCCACTCTGAATAAGAGTAATGTAGGTCGAACATTTGTCAGTGCTCAGCAAGGTGATTCCCAAACAATCTATAGTATCGGTTAGAAAGCTAAGATTGTTGACAAAGGAAAAGCAGTTGCGACCAAGCCTTTGTGGGAAAAACAAGTCCAAAGGAAAACTGTTGGGAATGTCTCTGAAAAGAAACATAACACTGAAAAGTGTAATCATCCACAGTGCTATGTCTCTCAAAAAGGAAAAATTGCAGGAGCTGATAAATTCTCCTATGTCACGTTTTCTGGAAAGAAAATAGATTATCCAGAGACTAGCAAAGCTGCTGAGAAGAGATCTCAGATAGCACCAGGTGCTCGGAATGGTATTGGCTATAAACCCATCGGGAAACAACTTGCTCGTGAATACAAACAAGAGCAAGAACGATGGTTAAAGGCTAGAATTGCTCACAGCAATTATCAGAAGTGGAAGATGAATCAAGCCACTGAAAATCTGAATGCCAGAGCTAGAAGAAATCTGGCTAGGAAAGCTAAGTTTGCTGAGAAGCAGACTAAAAAACCTGACATGTATCTGAAAGCACGAAATGGAGCACCAAGGAAGAAAATAATTCTTAATGACAATGATACTAATCATTTAACTAGAATTCCTCCTTATGTTCCTGTTAGACAAAAGAATGTTCCTAAGAAATTCATTCAAAAATGGATTCCTACTGGAAGATTCTTTAGTCCAAATGGTTCCATTGTTGGTATGAGAACCTAATCTCATGTTTCCTGTTTTGTGAAGAACACTCTGAAGACTAATTCGAAGTGGCATTTTATAGTGGATGTGGGAAGCACATGACAGGAGACAAAGCAAATCTGATTGATTATAAAAAGTGCAATGATGGACCAATTATCAGGTTTGCTGGAGGAGATGAAAATCCAACCATAGGTTTTGGCAATTTGAAGTTTGGAGCCCTTACAATCTCTGAAGTACTTCATGTAAAAAGATTGAAATATAATCTCCTAAGCATGAGTCAGCTAGTAGACAAAGGGTACACTGTCAAGATCAAGTCAAAACTATGTAAAGTGATTGACAATGAGTCAAACCAGACAGTCTTGGTTGCAAGGCGTAAAGAAAATCTTTATGTTGTTGATTGGGCATCCGCCACAACCGAAGAATGTCTCATGGTGAGTCAATCTGGCCACACTGAAGAAAATTGGCTATGACATAAAAGAATGAGTCACATGAATTTCAAAACTCTGAATAAGCTAGCCAAGAAAGAGTTGGTGGTTGGTTTACCCAAAATGGCATATAGAAAAGAAGGTGTATGCTCAGTTTGCCAAATGGGAAAACAATCCAAAACATCTTTCAAGTCTAAGACTAGACATTCCAGTGAAAGGCCACTACAATTGTTACATATGGATTTGTTTGAATCCTCAGTTATAACTAGTTATGCAGGAAAGAAGTATGGTCTGGTTGTTGTTGATGATTACTCAAGATTCACTTGGGTTGTCTTTCTCAAGCACAAATCTGATGCAAGGGTTGAGATACCTAACTTGTTGAATAAGCTCGAAGTCATGAAAAATGACAAGGTATCTCAGAATCGTATCAGCACCATGGTAATCGAAGTGAACCAGTACATCAAAGAGTTTTGTACCTTCAAAGGTATACAACATCAACTATCTTCTGTAAGAAACCACAACAAAATGGTGTTGTTGAAAGAAAGAATAGGACCCTGAAAGAAGCAGCAAGAACAATGCTTGCTGACACTGAAATAAGTGAAATCTATTGGGTTGTAAACACAAAGATGCTACACTCAAAACAGATGTCTGATTAACAAACACCATGACAAAACTCCTTACGAGCTATTCATTGGTAGACCCCCAAGTATCAAGCATCTAAGGGTGTTTGGTTGCAGATGTTTCGTTCTTAACAATGGAAAAGAATACTTGAGAACATTTCAACCAAAGGCAGATGAAGGAGTATTTCTTGGTTATTCTCTGAATAGCAAATCCTACAGAATCTACAACAAAAGAATGCAAAAGATCGAAGAATCTGTTCATGTAGTATTCTATGAAAGAAACAAGAAAGTACTCTTGAATGATGATCTCTCAGATAGGTTCAAAGAACTAATGATTAAAGATTCTGAAAAAGGATCCTCAGAAGGAAATAATTCCATCATTCAAATAGAGGATGAGTCTGACGATGAAAAGCAACCTATGCTTAGTAATAACCAGATGACTCTAAGACATGATGAAGAATTTCCTATGAGAATTCCAGAAATGGAACAGGTTACTGAGAACCTTCATCATGAAGAGGTATCTGAAAGAGAGATTGCTGAAATGCAAGTTCCAGATATCTCTAACACTGAAAAAGTGTCAGATGGCATTTCCCATGTGTCAGATATCTCAGATACTGCACAAGTATCTCATCAAGATCATATTGATTCACATTCAAATCAAAATGATACTGATCCTACTAGTTCAAAACCCATTATGAAATGGATAAGAAATCATCCTTGCAAAGGATGTTATTGGTCCCATAGACCAATGAGTTAGAACTAGAAGAACAATCGCTAAAAATGCAAATTGTCTCTATGGATGTTTCATTTCAAACATTGAACCAAAGACTATAGAAGAAGCATTAAAGGATCAAGATTGGATCTCTGCAATGCAAGAAGAGTTGGATCAATTTGAGAGAAACAAAGTCTGAAAACTGGTTCCATTTGTTAACGGTATATCTGTAATTGGAACCAAGTGGGTTTTCAGAAACAAAATGAATGAGTCTGGTGAAATAACCAGAAACAAAGCTAGGTTGGTTGCAAAGGGATTCACCCAGACTGAAGGACTAGATTTTGATGAATCTTATGCACCAGTTGCAAGATTGGATGCAATAAGACTCTTTCTAGCCTTTGCAGCTCATAATGACTTTACAGTTTATCAAATGGATGTCAAGAGTGCATTCCTAAATGGTGAACTTGCTGAGAAAGTCTATGTTGAGCAACCACCAGGTTTTGAAGTTTCCTCAGAAAGTAGGATGGTCTATAAGCTTCAGAAAGCTCTGTATGGGCTGAAACAAGCTCCAAGAGCATGGTATGATACATTGGCTAGATACCTACTAGAAAGTGGTTTCAAGAAAGGAGATGTTGATAAAACACTCTTCACTTTGAACCATGATGGGAAATTACTTTTAGTTCAAGTATATGTTGATGACATTATATTTGGATCTAAAGACAAGCAACTTTGTGAAGACTTTGTTGAACTCATGAAAAGTAAATTTGAGATGAGCATGATGGGAGAATTGAATTACTTCCTAGGGCTGCAAGTCAAGCAACTCAATGATGGAATATTCATTAGTCAAACAAAGTATGCAAAATACATGCTCAACAAGTTCAATCTAAAGCTCTCTGAAAAGAATGCTAAGATACCAATGAGGATTGGAACCAAAATGACCTATACTGAATCTGACAAGAGTGTTGAAGAACACAAGTATAGGAAATTGATTGGGTCTCTACTATACCTCACTGCAAGTAGACCTGATATTCAATATGCAGTTGGAGTGTGTGCCAGATTTCAAACAAATCCAATGCAGTCACACTACAACATTGCTATGAAGATATTAAGGTATGTAAAGGGTACTGTAGAAGTTGGATTGTGGTATCCAAAAGACAGTGGATTGAGTTTAGTTGGCTATTCAGATGCTGACTATACTGGATCATTGCTTGATAGAAAAAGCACCTCAGGAACTTGTCAATTTCTTGGTGCCAGATTGATATCATGGTTCAGCAAGAAACAAAACTCAATTGCTACATCTACCACAGAGGCTGAATATATTGCTGCTGGGTGTTGTGCATCACAGATATTATGGATACAACAACAACTCAGAGACTATGGACTTAATGAAGAAAGAACTCCCATTTTCTGTGACAACACAAGTGCTATTGCCATAACTCAGAATCCTAAGTTTCATGCAAGAACAAAGCACATTGATGTTAGACACCACTTCATTAGAGACCATGTTGAAAAAGGCAATATAGAGATACTCAAGATTGGGACTGAAGATCAACTTGCAGATATCTTCACTAAGCCACTACAAGAAAGTAGACTCTTAGCCTTAAGACATAGTCTTGGACTAATGGAGCTACCAAAGAACTGAAAAAGTTCAGATATCTGAAAAGGATATCAAAGTAGAGAAAAGAGGAATCTAGAACGGGTATCTAGAAACCAAAGGCTAAAGGGTAAAATAGCTATTCAAAGATCTCTGAGACGGGTACTCAGATATCTGGATCACAGTGAGGGGGAACACGAGAATAGTACAACTGTCTACAGTTAACTACTATCTTGAAATTTGTATTATTTCTATCTTTGTGTAAAACTTTGAAAAGACAAGTATAAGATAGACTAAGATACAAACAGTGTTCTCATTCACACAGAAACGTGATTCAGATAGCTAATAGCCAAAATTCATTAAATGGGCACAATTACATTTGCTGATTGTGATCATTGCTGAAGATGCAATGGTGACCCTAGATGAAACGTGCGATTGATCTTTACGGCAGAGATTAATTCTTAGTAGATAGTGGACTGTTAAAACTCCGACAGGGCCCACTATGCATTTAATACCGAACAAGCTTTTACCCACGCCTTACTGCACGTACACAGATACAAATGCACAAAATCAATTTGTGTATTTTTGTCTGTTGGAATTACACTGCTATATATATAGGATTTTGGGAAAAGAAATTACTTTCGCCTAATCCTACATTCGCTCTTGCACAGAAACTGCAAAATCCTCTCAAAATCTCTCTGTAATTTTCTCTGTAACTACTGATTCCTTCTTAGTTTTTCTGCAAAGAATCACTAATTTCCTACCTTAATCTCTTCTCGTTTTTCAAAAACTTCACTATTTAAAGATATGGCCCCCAAACGATCAACTACACAGAAATCCCAAAGTACTACCAATGGTACTGCTAAAAAGCAAGCACCAGAGTTGGTAGTTATTAACAATCGATTGGTAGGGAACTTCAATCCCGGTCATTGGACTTCAAATCACATAATGATTTGGGGTGGTGCCATGATCGAGGAATACCTCACTACTGCTATTGAGACTCAAGCCGACAGAAAACTGATACTTGACATGCTTGAAAAGGCAAAAATCAAGGGTTTTCTATCAGCTCTACCTAGTAGAATCTCTTCACTGGATGTGTTAGAATTCTACAAAAACTCCAAGATTATATCCTGTGTTTCTGAAGGCACTTCAATAGTGTCTACCAGAACTTCAGTCCAAGGAAAGGAAATCCTTCTGGACTTAACAACTTTCTACAAGTTGTTTGACCTTCAAAATCTTGGAAAAGATTTTGAAATAGACACCAAGGATGATGATCTCCTTGAAGGTGTAAAACAACTGTACAGTGATGTGTGTGATCTTGAAAAATCAGATACACTCACTGATTTCAAGCTTGCTGACATCAGAACCAGACATCTGCTGGTTCACTGGGATGTGTTGGCATGCATTCTTCACAGATGCGTTGATGGTCTACAAGGAGGTGCTGACCAGATAAACCAAGAACGCTGGATGATGATGTTCTTGTTGCAATAACAAGACAAAAGGCTGGAAAACCCTTTCAATTGGGGAAAGTACGCCTTCATGAAATTTGTGAAGAAGATTCAAGGCTTTGAGCCTACAATCGCTAAGGGACTTGCTGAGCCAAAGACCACAGTAAGCTATGGTCTAAAGATATGCTACTTGTTGGAAAAGCTTGGCATTGAGCTTAGAGAGAAGGCTGACATAGCCAACAGTAACCTACTCTACAAATATGAGTATACGAACATGATGAAAAAGGTTACTGGATCTCAGAAAGGTTCCAAGAAGCGAAAGACTGAAGAGGTATCTGAAGGAAAAATTGCGACCAAGAAGCCCAGAACTTCACGAAAGAAGTCTGCTGGCAAATCAGAAGGCACACCCATTGAGGTTGTCGATTCCCAGATACCTACCGTCGCTGCAGATGAACTCATCAATGCTGCAAAAGAGGTATCAACTACTGAACAAGTAGACTCAGCAAGACAAAGTGCTTTCCGAAATGTCAAGACTATTGCCGAAAGTCTTGCTGATGAACTCATCAATGCTGCTAAAGAAAGTAGTGACAGATACCAAGCCCTATCTGCAGAAACCGCAGGAATTATGGACCAATCAGTTCCCAATGCTGATGAGAACTTTGACGATGAAGATGATGAATTAGTCATTTCTCAAGTCCTAGAAAAATAAAAAAGGGCTAAAGTTACTGGTGTAGAGGTATCTGAAGAAGAACCTATGCCACAGGTTGCTGAACAAGCACCTGTTACAAAGGTTGCTGAAGAAGCAACAGTGTCCAAGGTAACTGGACAAATTACACCATCAGAGCAACAAAGACTGAAGCATATTGAAGATTCTCTGATGAGTGATAGCTTAGTGTTGGAGGATACTGCCATTGCCTCAACACTCAACAGTCTGTCTCAAGCACAACAACCACAACAGCCAGATGTAAATACTGCTGAAATGGTACTTGAGCTGCAGATACCAACATCTTTTATTGCTGAAGAAAATCCTGCAAAAGAGCAGGTTCCCCAACTCAATGAGAGGGATCAAACTGAGACATCGCCGTAATGATCAACTGGGAAGGCAAATCGAGTTGCATACTCGTGCAAGGTCTGGCACGAAACTTCAAACAAAGAAGATGAAATGGAACAACAAGACCAACGCATAGAAGGGTCACAAGTTCCAGAGACCAATCAGCCTGACATTGCTCAGGTATCTTAATGGTTTAACTCTCTACTGGTGATATTTTGTGCCACATAATCTTGTTATTTAATAGAATTTCTTTGTTACAGGCTGATTTAGAAACACGAGAACAAGAGGAAGCTGAAAAGCTTGCCTCAGAAACTGAGAAGGAGGCTTCCACACCCTCACAACTTAAGGAATCTGAGCCTGTGCTACAGGTGATAAAGAGTTTCTTAAGATATAATTTTTCAGATATTCGTTAATACACTTCACTAATAAGTGTTTGTTTCTAATAGGCTCCAACTGAGAAGAAAAATGAAGAGACTAAAAAGTCTATCTCTTCAGAGAGGAATCCAGAGGCTTTCAAGGCCTCTGAGGAACAAGTATCTGAACCTTCTGTACAGAAGGTATTTCTTTCAGATATTTATACTCCTCAAAGAGCAATCTCTGATCATTTTTCTTAGACTAACACTTTCTACTTAACAGGTTCAAAAAGAAGTAGAAGTTGTTGAGGAATTGCCCACTCAATCCTCACAACATATGGAAATTGATGAGGCATCAAGGCCTTCATCACAAGAAAAGATTTCAGAAACTGCACAAGTTTCTGTGAGACAAACATCTGAGCCTCCAACAGAGGTAATTGACATCTCAGATATCTGATTTAACAATAAAAAATTTCTTGATAAAATTTCCTAAGTGTTATGTTTTAATTCTCAGGTTCAAGCAGAAAGAAAGATTGATGAGGACCAGACTTCCAAATCTCCACCTCACAACAAGATATCTGAGGCAACCCCTGTCTCAGCAGTACAAGTCTCTGAGCCTGATGTACTCATTCAGGTACCTCAGAAACCTAACTACACTTGTACTCAAATATCTACATAAGTTTTGAATGTAACTCAGAACTCTTTCTTTCAGGCTCAAACAAGTGCCACGAAGGTCCATGATGATGAGAAAAAGGACCTACTTCCCTTCTTCAAAGCTCATACCTTGCCAAAGCACATTCAATGCTTCAAGAAATGGCAGAGGTTAAGGTGCTCAGATCTCTCTGAAATATTGAGAATCACATATCAACCTACGAGACGAGCAAGAGCTCTTGACTTGGAGAACTACATCCATGCAATGTTTCCCACGGAATAGTATCAAGTTGCGACCTTATTGCATAAGGATTTCTCCAGAGAAGTGGCACAGAAGTTGATTCAAGCCTTCAATCAGGCTGATGGTCAGACAAGATTACAGATGGCATTCAAGCCAGTCCTACCCCAGACTCTACAATTTATTCCTTCTGAACAAGAGGAGGTTAGTGAGCAGAAGATCACTATTCCTGAAGTGATTAATCTTGTATCTGAAGACGATGAAGAGGAAGAAATAGATTAGAATAACTTTGATGACCCTCCTTCTGACCATCACAAAAAGGATGATGATGATAAGGATGATGATGATGCCCCTACACCAGGGACGGGAGGGATTTCACAAGGACACATTGCCTCAGCTGCTGAAAAGCACACTGAGAGGACTTCACAGCAATCCCCTCCTCCATCTCCTCAGAAATATAATCATCCAAATTCCCAACACAAAGTTACTACTGAACAAATAGTTGAGCACTCTGAGGGAACAACTCAGAAAAAACAGATGCTCAAGCCAGAGTTGCTCAACTCAAACAACTGTTGGAAGAAGAACAACAGCTACATCTTCAACTGGAAGAAAAGATAGCTGAATCAAGAGCAAAGCTCCAAAAGATTGAAGATCAAACAATCAAGGAAATGGAAGCTTATGCTGAAATGAAAGAACTCCAGCTTGCTGTTTAGGCAATTGTTGAGGAATTAGATACTGAACAAGTATCTAATGACAAGCATGATGCTAAGGCTGCATTCCAAGAAGACATACCATCCTCCTCTCAGAAAGGAAAGAAGCCCATCTCTGAGATGGTTGCTAGACTAGAAAATCTTGAAAATATCCAAGAGGATGAAGATCACTGGGCTGAAGACTCAGATGATGAAGAAGACAAGACTTTAAAGACAATCAAATGAACACTTGACGGTTTCTCATCTAAAAAGGAAGCTAATTGCTCCTGAAGTTTTCAACAAACTGCCAAATGTCCACTCCCATGAATACTTGAATAGATACCAAGTTTTGGCACATCTTAAAAAGGAGCTGTCTTCACAAAATAAAGATTAAAATGCCTCCGTCCCCTCAGATATGAAGAAGTTCACTGAACTCATCACTCATAGAACAACCAGTATGGTTATTGCTCAGAAGGATCTGGGAATGATAAGGGACGATGATGTGTCATTAGCTGAAAAAGCTTTTCAAGAGGCAAGTTACACTGCTGGAAAAATAGATGCCATACTAGGCCCATTGGCAGAGCTCACTGATAAGGAAAATGGACTTATCAAACAAAATCAGGAGCTCAAGGCTGAACTTCAGAGGTTGGTTACTGCCTACAATTACTTGCAAAGGAATTTTGAGTCTCTCTCAGATTCGTTTGTGGTACTTAGTCAGTCAACAATGACTAAGGGGGAAGAATTTGGATCTCAATATCAGGGGGAAGGAAAGAAGAAATCTAGTGCTGGTGCTGCTCAGAAAGGAAGAGGAAACAATAAAACTTCCCAGCCACCACTCAGAATAAATGAGCCCTCATCAAATCAAGCTGCTTTGCAAATAGTAGCTACTTCCCAGCAGCCAACTGAAGAAACAACAATGGTAACAAGGGCCACGGCAAAAAAAACCTCCAAGGAGTACCAAGGCTCCAAGGAGAAGACAAGTAAGAGGGACTGATGAATCTTCTGAAGAAGAAGAAGAAGAAGAAGAAGAAGAAGAAGAAGGCCAAATCAAATCCCTGGGCAATGAAGAAGGCTGCAAATCACATAACCAGAGAAATCTGGAAGTTGATGATGAAGATGAGGATGAAGATGAAGCTCCTCTTCACAAAAAATTAAGAAAGGTTGATATCCTAAATGAGCCCTTAGCTGCAAAGCCTTTAGCAGCTAAAACACCCTCTGGAAATACCAAGTCTATCCAGGGTGGTTCTTCAAGCAATACCCCAAAGGAAAATTCTAGACAAAGGAGGAACAGGATAAGAGCTGAAAAGAGAAAAAGTCAACTTCCACTCAGGCCAGAAGAAGCCAAAATTGAGTATGTGAAGAATGACAACAACTCCTCTGTCTACAGGTGCATAAATCAGAAGAATGGCTACTGGATTCTGGAACTGAAGCATCTATTGGTAAACTCAAATTTTCCAGAACCAGTCCATAAACAGCTCATGGCATGGAGAAAAGATAAGCCAATCTTAATTAACACCAACCACATCAAAGCATGGTTGGATTTTGAAGTAATCAAGAGAACAGAAGCCATGAAGAAGGACCTCTCTGATGAATGTCCTTACGGAAAGCCATATGATGTGCACAGAATTCCCAACATTACTGGAACAGGCACAAGAGCAAGACTTGCAGTGGAACCCTATGAGTCCTTCTACTTAACTGAAGATCAATACAAGGGTGACATCAGATATATGAAGATCATTTATGAATACTTCAAGCTATCAGATATCAGAATCGAGCATGCCTAGAAGTGGGGAAAGTATCTGTGGGTCAAGCACTTTGTCAAGAGAAATCCCACCAAAACCTACAAGGAAGTCTGTGGATTTGCCAGAGACACAGAGATGATTGTCAGAACTCTTCTCTATGACTACTCTGATGATATCAAAAGGTTTGGTGATAGAAAATTTGCAGATTGATCCATGGAGCTGTTTTGAAGACTTAAAGATTTTGAAGACTTGAAGACTTCGTCATTTAGAATGTTCACTTGGAGCTTGGTTACTCCTGTTGTTCTATTTGATCAAGTAGTTTTTGCGATTTTGCTGATTGCACTTTTCTGTTGAATCTTGTAAAAGTTATCCATGTTCTGTAATTGTTCTAACATCTGATGAACTTACTCTCAGATATCATTTTATATAAAAGATAACTTGTCAGCAAAGATCACACCTTGTGATTTGGTTGATGTTTACTTTCTACACTTAATTATATGAATTGAAAAATCATAAGAAATGATTAAGTAGTGGATTGTTTCCTCATCCAGATTTGTAATAGGTCAGATAGTCATCGTTGACTGATCAAAATGGTGGAAATTTGTTAGGAATATATGTTTAGATTTTGATCAGCAACCTAATGACTTATCTTAGCTCAGAAAGGTGATTAGTACTCTTAGTTCACTTGAACACTGTAAAAGAGGAAACTCACTAATACGATAGTCTAGCAAATCTTGTATATGATGTTAGGTCTCTGAATGTAATTTTTATTTTCTGAAGAAGACCAAGAAGAAGGCATCCAGCAGGAAAAGTTCAACGGATTTGAAGACTTGAAGACTGCACAAGATTGCTGAAGATAAAGGTTTTTCAGATACCTATATCCAGATATCTTGAAGAAACAAGTGTTTCGAAACAAGTGTTGCAAAAAGATATCTGAGATTAGAAGGTTTATGAGACGAGGAAAGTGCCCACAAATATCTACACTCAGATACCTTGGACATAAAATATGCTTCCGAAAAAGAAATATATTATAACAAGTTGTTTCAACAAGTGGTATCTGGAGCTGTGACGATCTATGGAAAAGAACGTGCAAAGCCTTAGAAAGCTTGCATAGTTCAGTTGGCACTACAGGACAAAGTATAGTACAGTGCATTAAATGCGCGGACAGATATGTCTGAACAAAAGCTGTAGCTTCTGAAGAAGAAGACAAACCTGCTACAGTACTATACTCAGATATCAATAGTTTGAAAATGAGTTAAGCCTAACGGATACTATTCAAACGGCACTCAAATTCATCTATAAATATCAACACTTAGACTGCTTGAGAAGACACCTTAGAACACACAATGAACACCAAGAACACTGAATATTCTCACAAGCTCTCTCAAGCAAACTACTTACCTTCAAGCTTTTTGTTGCGACCAAAGCTCTTGATTCTAAGTAGCACAAAAGTTCTAAGTGTCCTGATCCTTAACGAGCATTGTTATTTGTGAAAGAGTTGAACTAAGATTTCATATCTGAGCTTCATTCTCTTGAACACTTATCATAGACTTGGGTCAGCAAAGAACAAGATACCATACATTGCAAAGTGTATTAAGTATACTTGATTCTCAGAGCTATCTGCATAACTGAACAAGTTATTAAAGAAGCTCACCTGACAATTTACCTTAACCAACACCTTAAACGACGTGGAGTACAGGAAGTACTTAGTTTGGGAAACTAAGGAATAACTCCAAGGTTATTGAGCACAGGAAGTACTTAGTTTGGGAAACTAAGGAACAACTCAAAAGGTTTCTGAGTACAGGAAGTACTTGGCTGTGAAAGCCGGGGAATAACTCAGAGGGAACACTTGGTTGGGAACCTAGTGTATTTAGGAATCGAGAGAAGATATCTGTAAGGTTACCTCATTTATCTATCTTAGTGGATTCTAGGTCTGAGAAAGGCCGAAGTGGATTAGTTTAAGGATTACGCCACCTTCAGATACCACTACAAAAAGACTTGTGTTATTTACTTTCTGCAGTTTATTACTTGCTTTACTTATCTTGCAAAGTACTTACAATTATCTTGCTGAGCACGTTCACTTATCACATAAAAGTCTTCCGCTCTCTGAAATTAATTATGAGATATCTTCACAGATATCTGAGAAACTGTGTTTATCGACAAAAGTTTTAAAAGACTATTCACCTCCTCCCCCTCCCCCCTCTAGTCTTTTATTTTGTCGTTATCTGGACCAACAGAAAGTGATATGCAAGGACTTGTAAATCCATATACAGTGACTAATAGACGTAGTAAATAAGAGTGATTGCCACTTTGGTCCAAAGTTCAGTAAATATGAGGAGACTAATGAGCATTCACGAAATTAGTTGTAATGTCCCCTCTGAATGCTAGCATCATGATAGATGTTGTATAAACATTGTTCGATCCCAACTACAGGTTAGGTAATCAACTTTGTGCTTGATATAGTTTCATCATCTTGAATATAATTACTTTTACTAACTTGAGATTGAAAATGTATTAGACATGTATTAGTTGCGAATTGTTGTACATATATCTTATAATATGTCTGATTGAATAGATTATTATTTGTACACTCTTCAATAGCAATAGCTCTATAAGGGTATATATGACATGCCAGTTTCTATCCAAATGCTTGGACAACAAAATATATGTGTCCATTTGGAGAACAAGACCCAACTACAGGTTGGCAAGATATATTTTGTATTTCTATTTATACTTCTTCCAACTTGAGGTTGGATATTTTAATACATTTTTCCAAACTTCAGGTTGAGATTTATTTGATCACTCGTATATTTTTCTCAACTTGAGGTTGATGAGATCTATTTCATGCTCACTTCTGGTGAAGCTATGGACAAAGTTTCATATATAATTAGCAAAATGTTTACATTCACTTTAGAGAATGAGAAGAATCAATTTTTAGAAATTGATTATAATCTTCCAATTAAAGTTTTAAAACTTTATTATTTCTCCAACCACCTCTTGTGGTGTGACCATAGAGATGCACCTGAGTATAGATCAAATAATGGTTGTTCATTTCCAATATACCAAATTGACATTAACTCATTTTGCAACCCTCTAATTTTTTTTCTTTCAAATATCTCCAATCAATTCTGGGAAAGGATATTCATAAATTGTATATGTTATTCATTGTACAAGATGAAAACTTTTACAAATAAACTGAACTTCTAGTTCATCATCATGTAAAATATGTATGAACAACAATAGTTGCACTCATATTATAATACTATGGTCTACGAGACCAAACATTGTTCTTGTGAGCTAGGGGTATATCTTTACCACATAAATATCAAATTTCTAGTGGTTTTCAAGATCTATATAATTTAGTATGCACACAATTGCTACTTCGGGAGCAATAATAAGAAATTGTGTTGTTAGGAGAATGACTTTAAGTACACTTGCACACATCTTATTCCAACTTCAAATTGGGCAATTTATAAAGATTAATACTACCAACTTCAGGTTGGAAGTTATTACTTTTTTTGCATCACCATCAATAAAATATGTTTAATATGGGTATGCATTCCATCTTTGTCTAGCTAATCAAAGCTAGAATATTGACCATTTGTTGATGGACTTATGGCTAGAATATTAACCATATGTTGATGGATTCATCATGGTCCATGATATGTCTGTGGACATATATATTTTAACAAAGGAACCATCAATTGTTAGCCACTTCTGGTGGTTTTCAATTCTTGAAAATTTTGGATCATATATCCATGTGAATGATAATTTGCCATTCACTTCTTTCTCAATAATCGTAACCTTCAAGGTTTTGTATCTCATATTCACTTCAGGGAATATGGTAAACTATATTGTAATTTTATTACCACTTGGAAGGTTCATAAAAAATATGAGTGTGAATATTAGATTCACCACTAACAAGAAAATTAAAGTGGTTAAATGATATCATATGATGAGAAAAATAAATTCAAGGAAGTAAATTATAAACAAAATAAAACTTATCTTGAAAGATGATAAGTAATAGTTTTATAGTTTCAAAGGATATGTAGCTCCATTGATAGCATCATCCGTATGTTAGTTCCATCGGTAAAAACTCGTAAGTGATCATACTAAAACACATGGCATCCCCTATCAAAATTCTTTGTCATGGTCTTAAGTATGTCTTCAGTATGCTATCGTCTAAGGTTGCTTCATGCATCTTTAGGATGGAACTACAAAAACAAAGAACTTATTAGTATATAATTTCAAACATAAAAATAATAAAATGCATCAATCTAGTATATGAAATTGAGAGATGGAGGGATGATGTAATAAGAAATCTCTATTCATGATCATCATCATCATGGCCAATCAGAACTCTCCTCTTCTTCTAGCTTTTCCTTTGGATCATAGTTTACATTCTCTATCAGTTGGTTGAGCACTATCGTGCTGATAACGTGTTAGAAATTATAGAACTAATGTGATAGGAAAGAAAAGAAGAACAATAAGAAAGGAGAGAGTAGAGTAGAAGAATATATCATTCATCTTATCCAATGATACAAGTGTATTCAACATACATCATGAGTCACTATTTATAGGCTACAAGTAGGAGGAGATTTAATCTCTTCATAAAGTATAATAGTAGTTGGGTGATTGGAGTTACAAGAGTTACAATAGGATGTAAATTGTACCATTTAACTCATAATCAATAAGGGATAGTAGTGGGGTGATTGGAGTTACAAGAGTTACAAAGAAGTGGAGGAGGTGAATGGACATTCATCAAGTATCATATTATTACATAACATCTATATAGTTTTGGCACGAGTTTTTTTTTTTTTTCTCATTGGTATCCACTACAAGCGACTAATCCAATCGAGCACTGTCTGACCCTTTTTTAGGAGGCGGCTCTCCCAGCGGTATTTTTTTTACATCCACAAAGCTCGAACCCGAGACCTTGCTTAAGTGAACTCAAGTCTCTTACACAAAAAAGAAAAAAAATTGTGAATATCTGTTAGCAACAAGCCGACAACCCTATTAGTAAAATGTAACAAAAAATGATCTAGATTATGTTCTAAACTGATATTACCCGAGTCCCAAATTATTCAATTTAATTTTCATTGAGCTAGAAACACACACCTAAATAATAAATCTGCTCAGAGACGAAATCTAGATAATTTATATAAAGACGGTCTTGGTTATCAATAAAATCTTTGATGTTATTATTAAATGTTTATATGCTTAACATTGATATTTTTCACATTAGAAAAGAACTAATTTTATTAACAATATAGATGTTTAATTAATAACGTAGATCATTATATTGATAACATTGATGCACGATCGTCTCTGTTTGGTAGCTATAAAACTCCTACTGCACACTTCTAGAAAACACATGATTGTCTTGTTGGTCCACTCCTGTCCTTCCCTAATCTCCAGAGAACGATGTACTCGTCCTCATTGGCGATCCAAGGCCGACACTTACGCTGGATATAGGATCGAATCCACTCAGGATCGGGATTGGAGTCGAGTTTTAATTTGGGTTGCTAATGTTAATTGAAACAAATACAATTCGAGTACGACTTTGGTTGGAGTTGTGAATGAACAAGTGTTAACGAGCCGAGCCAAGCTCTGGCTCGTTACAACTCTAGCTGAGCTCGAGTAATATAATGAAATACTCGGCTCGGTTCGACTCAGAAAACAACGTTGTTTGTGTTGTTGTTAAGTGTTAACTGCTTGCTCTAATATTTTCAACTGTGTTGTAAAATAAATTTGTTGTTATATATTACTACTATTTTGTTGTAATTCCATTGATAACCTTAAGAGAGTTTGTTGTATTTTCAAATGTGCAGTTTTAATTAAATTTAAATGAATCATTGGATATCCACAAATTTATCCTTATTCGGACGGATATATCTGTAATCTGATCCACTTAAATGGACATTTCCCTCATCCGTAAGTGGATATCCGGTTCGATCCGTTGCGCAACCTAATTTGAATTATTAGGTGCAGCCCTTAAATTTTCCATTCTCATATAGTTAAAATCTTTGAAGAAGTATGCATGTATGTATGTTACAACCTTTACGAAGACAAGATAAGATGCAGCCCGGGGAAGTCAAGTTTTTTTTTTGGAACTAGAATATATTATCAATCTCCAAAAATAAATACAAAGCGAAAGGCGATCACATCCGATCCAGCCTATAAAAGTCGAAAACAACTATATGTCCTAACTCAGCATGAGACGCCCAACATGGGGTCGCAGCCTTGGCACCATCCATGCTCTATAAGTCACTACATCAATAATCTGTTGCGAAATAGATAGATGCCTATCGACAGTATTAAAACACATATTATTCCTATGCTTCCACACCTCGTATATTGTCTCCAAAAAGGCCACCTTCAGTAGTTGGTTCCTCCAGTTTTTTCCTTTACAATGTTGTAATATCCATTGTAATTCATTTGACCATCTATCAGGGGTGTGTTGGTACTTTAGCCATCGCAGTACATCTTGCCAAATCACCCTTGTTGCCACACATTCGAACAGGAGATGTTCCTGGGTCTCAACCTGCGAACAGAAACAGCATCCCGCATCGGCAATGAGGCCGAACCTGTGTACACTACAAAATGCAGGGTCATGGCGACGGATAGATCCGTCATTTCCTATCCGTCGCCCCAGCTCTGGCGACGGATCGGGCGACGGATACCCTGGAGCTGTGGCGACGGATAAAAATCCGTCGTCCAATTCGCGACGGATTGGACGACGGATTGACCTTTTTTTTTTAAAAAAAAAAATGATTATGGGGCGACGGATAGATCTATCCGTCGCCCCATTTTTTTTTTAAAATAAAAATAAAATCCGTATACGAATTTTTATATTCGTATACGGATTAATTCCGGCTGTGGTGGTGCGGTGGTGGCTGTGGTGGTGCGGTGGGTGTGGTGCTGGTGGTGGTGGGTGGTGGTGGTGGTGGAAGGGTGGTGGTGGTGGTGGAGGAGATGGTGGTGGTGGCAGGGTGGTGGTGGTGGAGGAGATGGTGGTGGTGGTGCGGTGGTGGTGGGAGTAGAGAGGTGGTGGTGGTGGAGATGGTGGTGGTGGAGTTTGGTGGTGGATTGGAGGTGGTGGAGGAGATGGTGGTGGTGGTGGTTGGTGGTGGTGGCTGGGTGGTGGTGGTGGGTGGAGAGAGGTGGTGGTGGTGGTGGTGGTGAGATGGTGGTGGAGGAAAGGAGGTGGTGGAGGAGATGGTGGTGGTGGAGAATGGTGGTGGTGGGAGGAGAAAGGTGGTGGAGGAGATGGTGGTGGTGGAGGATGGTGGTGGTGGGAGGAGATGGTGGTGGGGGAGGATGGTGGTGGTGGGAGGAGAAAGGTGGTGGTGGGAGGAGGAGGAGGAGAAGTAGTGGAGAAAAGGAGGTGGTGGAGGAGATATATTATATTTTTAGGTTTTAGCGGATAGATCTAGATCTATCCGTCGCTAATTTTTTTTTGTAGCGACGGATAAATCTATCCGTCGCTACATAGCGACGGATAGATTTATCCGTCGCTATTTTAGCGACGGATAAATCTATCCGTCGCTAAAATTTTTTTTTTTTTTTTTTTTAAATTTTGGTCAACGCTCTGTAGCGACGGATAATTTTATCCGTCGCTACAGAGCGACGGATAACCTTTATCCGTCGCCAAACGGGGCGACGGATAGAATCCGTCGCCCCAAGTAGCGATCCGTCGCTACAGGGGCGACGGATAAAATCCGTCGCCCCTTTCCGTCCCGTTACGGATGGATTCTTGTAGTGGTAGACGTTCTCTTTTGGCCAGTCGGCCATGACAAGCTAACCATGTAATCATCCGTGCCCTAGGACGGGCGAGTGTTCCAAGCATTAATGATTTCAAATTCACCTCCGGCATATCACCTTGCAAAGTTTTATACATGATGCTCGTCTTGTACTTAGGTAGTATTTGCATAGTTGCCCAAGCTCTATTAGGTACCAGTGATCTGCACTTCAGGATGCCTTTCATGATCCAGAAGCTATTCAGAGGTATTGGATGTGTGAGGATTTGGTCCAAAGGCATATAGTAAGCATGAATCCATTTAACCCATAAGCTATCCTGTTTACTACAAAGATCCCATAGTAATTTGAGAAAACAGGCCTTGCTCCATATCATCAAGTCGATAACCTGCAATCCATCTTGTTTCTTGGGTAAACACACCTTATCTCAAGCCACCGGTGATTTTCTGGTAATTGTGTCACTATTAGACCAGAGGAACGATCTGCAAGTTGATTCAATGGCTTGTAATATACCCTTAGGCAGGGGGAAACATTGGAGCCAGTAGTTCGTGACAGCAAAAAGAACGCTTTTAATCAATTGGAGTCTTCCTCCATAGCTCAATAGCTTTGCACTCCAATGTCTTATCCTTGCAACAATCTTATCAATCAAAGGTTGACACTGCACGATAATGAGCTTTTTACTCGTGAGAGGCACACCTAAGTAACGGAAAGGCAGTCTACTTGTGCCGAATCCCGTAACCTGCCGAATGGCCTCCTGGATATCATCCGGGACAGCCCCAAAGAAGATCTGGCATTTTGCTGGATTGACTCTTAATCCAGTAGATTTTGAGAAACAGTTGAAAGCATCCATTAACAATTCAACCGATCGCACATCACCCCTAGAAAATAATAATAGGTCATCCGCAAAGCTAAGACTAACAATATTTAGCTTTTCGCACTTGGCATGATAGTTAAAATCCGGCACATGCTTTAAACCCTGCATCATCCTGTACATATACTCCATCACTAAGACAAATAATAGAGGAGATAATGGGTCCCCCTGTCGTAGGCCTCGTCTTGCTCTGAGCAGTTGGGTAGGTTTCCCATTAACCATGTATCTGTAAGATACAGTAGTAACACATATCATAATCCATCGGATAAATTGTAGAGGAAATTCAACTCTTGCAAATCCAAAGCCGTCCACTCAACTGTATCATATGCCTTTTGCAGGTCCATCTGTAACATGCATATTGGAGTTCCTCCTTTCCTACTATAACCTCGAAGAAACTCATATGCCAATAGAATATGGTTATGTATCTGTTGCCCAGGTACGAACGCAGCTTGACTCTCATTGCCCACTTTACCTAATACTTTACTCAAACGATTAGTAAGTATTTTAGATATGATCTTGTAAAGTGTTGTACAGCATGATATTGGCCGAAAATCCTTCACCATGGTCGCATCTGCAATCTTAGGGATCAAGGTAACAACACTGCAGTTTACCGCCATATACATTCGATTATGAATGAAGAATTCTTGCACTGCTTCTATTGTATCCGCCCCGACCACACTCCAAGCTGATTTAAAATTTTTGCATTAAAACCATCTATGTCTGGAGCTTTCAAATCACCTATACCCTTTAAAGCCTCCATAATCTCCTTTGTGGTCACAGGTGCGATCAAGGAGTCGGCATCAGTGTGAGCCAGCTGAGCCCCATCGCGTAACACTTGAATATTTAGCCCCTGGAGTCTGGTGGCCGAAACACCAATGAGTTGGGTGTAGAAGTTGACAACTTCCTGCTCCAACTCATGTTGTGTGGTGACAAAATTGTCATCAAGCCGTTGTAACTTGGTGATCCCAATATTGCGATTTTTTGCTTTCAAAGAGGCATGAAAATATGTGTTATTACCATCTCCTACTCGCAACCATTCGATTTTGGATTTTTGTTGCAGTAGTTTTTCTTCCACCTCATTCCAATGCAGTACTTCACTCGTACATTTTTTAACCCTTTCAATCAAAGCTATATTCATTATGTCCTGTATGAGGTCCTGATGTGCACCAACCAGTTGTGTTCGGGGCGCATTAATCTTCTCTTTGATGCCAGAGAAGCGATGCTGCATATTCCGAATAAGTGGTTGTAATCTTTTTAATTTACTCCATACCACAAACATTGCTCTTCCCGCCATAGGTGCACCCCAGTTTTGCTTAACCTAATCTAGAAATTCGGGTGACTCCACCACACCATTAATAAATCTGAATTGCTTTCGAAAGTGCTGTGGTGTTTCACATAATCTCAATATTAGCATAGCTTGATCGGATATACTTGGTTCCTTAATCTCCACCTGCACATGACTATACGCTTGAAACCAGCACATATTACCAAGTACTCGATCAATCCTCGAGTAAATAGGGTCATGTACATGTTTATTGTGCCAAGTAAAATGGTCCCCAATGCTGTCAACCTCATTTAAACCCACTTTGTCCATCATGTTCACTAGATCAGAGTATTCAGACGGTTGTACTAATGTTCCTCCAATTCTATCTTGTGCAGTCAAGACATTGTTAAAATCCCCCATTAGTATCCAATTCCCCTGGACTTGCTGATTCATTCTCTCAATAGCCCTCCACAATAGTTTTCGATCCTCTAGCAGATTTAGGGCATACACGGCAGTCAACCATGTGATAAGGCCTGCATTCATGTCAAAAACACCGCAATGTAAGAACTGAGAGCTACCAGTAATAAGCTTAACATCAATTTGTTTAGGGTCCCACAGTATCCAGATTCTCCCATTCGGATGATAATCATAATTATCTAGATAGCACCACTTATTTCCCAATTTGCTTCTGATATGCTTACTTTTTTCTAATTTCACTCGAGTTTCCACTAATATAACCAATGCAAAATTTAGACCAGTGAGACGGATCCGATCTCACGAAGTTTGGCTATATTATTACACCCCCTCACGTTCCATGAAATAATCATGGAACCGGATGATGAGCCGAAAGAAGATCGTCCGTAATCCTCAGTGACTCAAAACCGTTTTGACAATGTATACTTCCATCTGCAAATCGAACAGGGGGTTCAACCATGGGTTCTTTTCCTTTGTTTTTGACGCGTGGCGATCCCTCAACAGTTATCCATTCAGCTTGGTTCTGTGTTCCAGGAGGCTGCCGTACCTGGTCTACCTCACCAATCCCACTCTGTTGTACAATGCCAGAGCTGCTGCCGATCTCGTGCCCTTTAGGCACCAATCGATTATCAACAGGCATGGATCATTTGTCAGCATGAATATGCCACTGTTGTGGTTGTTTCGGTTGTTTCTTCGGTACCATCTTTCGAGTCTGATTGGTACAGACATGCCCAATTTTCTGACACTTATCACAGAACAACGGTTTCCACTCATATTCATTGTTGGTTTAATTTCATTAATTGTTTTCGAAGGTGACGCGTTGTAGGTAAGTTGTAACATTTGAAAAGAAGGGTTTATAATATGCTGCAACTTGCGATATCCATGCACCAAATGACCAAATCATAAGTAGAAAAATCAGAGTTGAATTTCAGTAAAGCCATTAATTAGTTTCAAGACTCTGAGAAGTGATAACAAAATTGATGTTGATGTATAAGGGCGGACCTAGTTTCGAATTTCAGAGGCTACTACATACATACATAAAGTTATTTGAGGGGTTAGGTGGGTGAATTCCTTTTTAAAAACATTAGTATATATAAAATACTCTCTCCGTCCCAAAAAAATTTATACATTATAGGTTATCACGCAATTTTATGCGAAAAGTTAAAGTAATGATAGAATATAGAAATAGTGGGGAAAAGTGTACTTTTAGTGTCAAATCGAATGAAAATTTGAGATTGTTTATTACTCCCTCATGTCTTTTAGAAGGTTTACATTTTGATTTTTTGTGAATTTTAAGAAAATTGAATAAAATAGTAAGTATATATATGGTAAAAAGTAAGAGAGAGTATAGAAAAAGTAAAAGAGATAATAGATAAAGTATGAAAGAAAGTGTTTAAAAATTAATAATTGGAGATAGTGGGTTTCCAAAAAAAGAAACATTTACCTCAAAAAAAAAAAAAGATTAACTTTAGAAAAAACCCTAAAATGGCAAAATGTAAACCTTTAAAAAGAACGGAGGGAGTGTAGGGTAGCTTTCTTTTTTAGTAATGTATGAAGTTTTATGGGACGGGCTAAATTGGCAAATGTATGAAGTTATACGTGACGGATGGAGTATTTTCCTTTTCAAATTTTAAAGGAGACGAACGGCCTCTTATGACCCTCTCCTGGATCCGTCCAGTTCATAACTTAAACTATCTCCAACTCTCAAACTCTATTATCAAACCACATCAAACTGCCACGTCATCATCTTACTAACAACAAACTCAACCAAACTCCACCAAACCATGGTTGGAGATGGCCTTAGCAATATTTCAAGTTCAAGACTGGTCAATTGTGAAGACCGGCCGGGCAGTCGCACCTCTAAACATTATTTTTTTCCTTTCATTATTTGATACTATTCCCTTTTGCATGTTTGAGAGAATGAATCGACCAAGGTTACATGTTACTTCATCAGTGCGGATGAAAGCTTCATATTTTACCTGTTGCCATTTATGATAATTGAACCGACTAGCACACTTAAGTAATACTGTATACCATAATAATCAATACTATTTACAACTTTACCAACCAATATTTTATCGAATTCTTAAATAAAGACAACACTACAATTATTATTCATTCTTTATAGTTATTTTCATTTATACGCAATCTTTCACTTTTTTTTAATTTTATTGACCATAAATGAAAATGGGATATTTGTCCAGGACTATACATGTGTTCGTGATATTGCACTGCCAACGGCGGCAAATCTTAATCGGATGCTGCCCAAAACGTATTCGACTCTAAGCATCTAAGTTCCCAGATTAAATGTTCCATTTTGACTTTTCGCAGTCAACATTTTTTAACTTTAACTTTAATTAAATAGTATATGATCTAGTTTGAAGCTTGCTTAAAAACCACGTGAAAGTTTAAGTTGCAATGAAACTTTTAATTTTTTTGGCTGGGATCGTCCGTTCTGCTCTTCATAAACTTTGAGCGATTAGATGTTGATAAATTTTGATAATTGAGTAAAGAAATCCGAGTGAGATTATATGTTCAAAATTTCAGGCGTCACTTGCATATGTTACAGATGTGGATTAGTTTGCATATGTTACAGATGTGGATTAGTTTGGTTTACTCATTACTCCCTCCATCCCGCTTAACTTCATACATTTCTCATTTTTAATCGTCCCACAGAACTCCATACATTAATAAAAAAGGAAGTTACCCCACACACAACAAATAATAAACAATCTCAATTTTACACTCAAATTACACATTTTGCGACTAAAAGTACACTTTTCCTCACATTTTCTATATTCTATCATTATTTTAACTTTTTGCATAAAACTGTACGCTAACCCTAATGTATAAATTTCTTCGGGGCAGAGGGAGTACTATAGATTAGCTGTCCCTTTACATGCATCATGCATGTCAAAAAGAAACATTCATTTACAGACCATGCTATTTATATAGTACTATATTCACTTCGATAAAAAAAAACGAACGAAATTCAACGCTGACAATTCCATTCCGGAATACTTCTGTATAATAGTACAGATTTGATTAATCAATTTTATAGCTACAAATTAACAATAATGTTAGTAGTAAAGACCGAATCCAACACGAAACAAGAAAATTTCAATTGATATAGCATGAGAATACTTAAAAGTATACTTAATTGAAATCCATACACCAATTTTTTAGTATATATCCATGTTAGATGGTGACAGTACCGCGCACTTATGTACTTAGCTTACTTGGTCTATAGTTCATTCCCTATAAATTCACTACACAAATACACCATTCTATTCATCATTCAACTCAACCAAACTTCTATATATATCATTTTGATTTCTAAAACACATAAATTTATCCTTTTTTCATAACATGAATAACAAAATTTTCATTAGCACCCCTTGATTTGGTCACTTCAAATTCGTTCGAAAACAATTACTTTAGGAATCTAGTTCAAAGAAGGGGACTTCTTCAATCCGATCAAGGGCTTTTCAGCGGAGGGTCAACCGATAGTATCGTGTCTGAATATGCAAGAACTCCAACAACTTTTGCAGCTGATTTTGCAAGTGCGATGATTAGAATGGGAGAGATTGAACCACGTGTTGGCAGGAGGGAATCATCAGAAGAGTTTGTAATGCAATCAACTAGTATTATAGGCAAAACTAGCTGGTAGCTGTTTAGGTAGCTGGAAAGCTATCTGGTTAGGTAGCTGGTTAGCTAACTGAAAAGCTAGCTGGTTTTAAATGTAGGTGTTTAGCAAATTAGCTGAAAAGCTAGCTGGTATTTTGTAAAATGACATAAAAGGGCATTACTCTTATTTTTCTTGTCTTTAATTTTTCTTATCGTATTATTAGTCTATAGTTTTTTAAATAATAATATATCATATTTTGTCCAATAATTATAATATATATTTAATGTATTTTACATCGCCACTTTAATAACATCATCAAAATTATCAGAAGTTGAAAGAAATAATCGTTGAGCATTTTAACTTAGTAATGAAAAAAATCAGTATTTGATGTGTACTACATGTATGCATTTTAAAGAGGTGCGGATACATTTATCCTTATGCTAGTTGCAAAAAAGTACACAAAATGTATAACAAAGGATCCAACAATATAAAATATAAGTTGAGAATTTTAATGACCTTCCGGTTTACAAAAAGAAAACGTAACTAAGCTAGATCATCACTTCCCCATATCAAAGCTGCAATGTTGTCACGGATTATATTCATCTCAGTAGATGTTTCTCTTGAATTTCCATGGTTGGTAGCACTAGCAGTATCAGGGAGTTCTTCAAAGGGTATATAATCTGGATGACTTTCAAGTACATTAAATATTAGATCATCTTCTGAGTGTATCCTAATGTAATTATGTAAAGCAACCGCAGCCATAATAACATCAATCTGAGTCTCCATGCTATATTGTGGCGTTTCAGCCAATATCTTCCATCTTTTCTTCAACACGCCAAATGATCTTTCGATGCAGCTTCTAAGTGATGAATGTAACTTGTTAAATGCTTCTTGCCCATTAGAAGGTTGTTCATGCTCAAATTGAAATTTGTGGTACCTTGTATTTGGGTAAGGGACCAAGTAACCGTCTCTTTCTGTATATCCTTAGTCAACCAAATAATACCTTCCATGTGGTGGGTTTGAAAAGTTCATTGCCGGCATATTGATCGCATGAAGAAAAACACGAGTATCATGAGTTGATCCCCGACACCCCTCAAAAAATGAATGTAAACATATTAAAGTCACAACACATGATGCCATGACAAAAGTAGGGTCCCTCCCTTTCCTCGGTGGGTTGATCTCGGGGAATACATGCATGTATGTGTGTACCATCAATACATCCAATGCAATCCTACACGATTTATTTAAAGATATTATATGAAACTTGTAAAACTAGTATACAAATAGTGTATATTAATGTTATAACAATAAGATATGATAATAATAAAATCAGTACCTTAAAGTAGGGCATGTATCTGTCGTCATTCGAAATTTGTGGGGGTATAACTTGAAAAGTTGGATCTGACGGTTTTATGATGTCACGTGCCAGACCCATATAACCTTGATTTCTACCACTAATTGCTTCAAGAACATCATGAAATGCTCGACTAATAGTCGCACCGGAACGTTGAAAGCGCTCAGCAACATCTCGATTAGAAATTCCTAGGGATTGTATAAACAAATATACCAACTTTCTCAACAACAGACATGTTAGAACTTGCTTTTAGACCGTATTTATTTTGGAGTTCTTCACACAATTTTCCAAACACACTCGACTCCATCCTAAAAGCATTAACTGATCGAATGGGATGTCCATTCAAGACCTCTCGCATCCAACCTTCTCCCCTTTGAAGTGAAGTCATGCATGGTTCTTTGTAAATATACTTATAAAAATATGTCGCAATAGCACTTGTGGTACATGTCGCCATAATCCAAAACAATTTACGCCTTTTCTTTATTCTCCTTTCGATGTCCGTAATGCACCTATTAGCCACATAGTAAAAATAATTCAATCAATAAAACATGGATTTAATCCAAAAAGATCATCATGTTATGTTCATACGAGCAGTTCAACCAACAATAGAAATAAGTATTATAGCTTAATAGGTACATCAAGCCAAGCAATAAAAAGAAATCCAAACACACTAGTTAGACAAGCATAAGGAATTTATTTCTCTCGGGATTGCATGTATTGCAACCAAGCCATTCTGGAGACGTCATCATCCATGTTTATAAATATCTCCCGTCTAGCACCATCTTCAAGTAAATGCATCAGAAAGCACCAAGATTCACTATTCTTTTCCAAGTGACATTCAGCTACCATGCTTTTAACAATATTCATGGCTACACCTATACTAGTACCTCCAGGACAAGCTCCACTATTGTCGGAACCAGCATTAGAACCACTATTAGGGGACTTAGAATCCGACGCCATCAACTCCAATGCACGATTACATGTGTTTGCCATGTCAGAGATCTGACTAGATAATATAGCCGATCCAGCAGACTGTCTTCTTTTTCGCTTCAATTGTGTAGATTTGGTAGTGGTGCTTTTATTGGTTTGGAATGAAGCTTGTGCACCCCCACGGCCTTGGCTATGAACTTGGGTTCCATCAGTGGTATAGCTAGGTAATTCAGAATTGGTGGAATCTCTTAGAAAATCGATAAAAAAAGAATTCTCTTGATTTTCAGCTAGATGATCAACTCGAGAAGAATAAGCAACATATTGTGAATAAGCATCGTCCGCACCACTTGCTTTGTAAATATCATCTTCATTTACTTCACCTTCCTCCAAATTAACCACATTCACACTTGAAGGATCCATACCTGGTGCCACAACATTCTCATCGGTCGCACGTTTACCTTTAAATATCTCATGATATAGCTCTTCCATACTAAAACTGAAACCTTTATTGCGAAACCTTTTAAAATCTTTGTTTTACTACATAAAAATAAATAAATATGCTATGAGAATTATTGTATTACACAAAGTAATTTATGTGTAAGTGTAATAAAGTGTAGATCAGACTAACCGTAATTTTGCGTGTCCACCATTCATCTGAAGCCTCAATTTTTCCTGAAACGGGATCGCGCCCAAGACCAGTTTCTCGGTGCAACAGCTTCTTCCATACATACCAATCAGTCCTCATATAATCAAATTTATTCTTCACGACTTTTGATGTACAATTTCGGTTAATTTTCTAGTTTAGTTCAGTGGGGATTGATTTTCAGTTAAATGTTGTTGCACGCCCATTATTTCTAATGAAGTTGATACATACACCACAGAAGCTATTCACTTCATCATCTGACCATCTAAAATTTCCTGTCCCTTTCTCATCATTCGATGCCATCTAATAATAGATATACATATCGCTTATAATTTAATAGACTAGACTAAAACTTATTAAATAATCAACAAGTAAGAATAAATATAAAGAAAAATACAAGTGAAATTGAACGCACAATCTACCATAGATGCATCAAAGGACAAGAATATCACATTTTGCAAAGGTGCACAATACATGTCAAGTTCTTCCTCTCCGAGCTCAATTGAAATAACCAAATAAGTAGTAATGCAGTTTATAATCGACCGAGCAAGCATAAGACATTATACCGAAAACTAAACTAATTTTTAACCCGACAAAAGTTGAATCAACAGAACAATTATCAATCGCAATCACACTGAAACAAGCCAAACTCCAAACTGAATCGACAAAACGAATTCGCTAACTAAGAAAAGGAGAGAAACCAACTCACGTCAACTACAACATAGCAACACCACACGCTAATCGACTGGAAAAAGAAACTGCGTATTTAACACGAAAGCTTGACCAGAGAATGAGATCGCCAAATTCGACTAAACCAACACACACGATCGAACAACAACAATAATTGGCACGTCAATTTCAACAAGAACAAGCCAAATTACGCTCGACTTGAACAACAAAAGAAACCCAAAGACTGCGGATTAAGGCGCAAGAAGCATAATGCATAAGGATAAATTCGACTACAAATGAAAGTAGAGCTACCGATCATGCGAAAGCGTAAACAGAGCAAGTCGAATTCAAAAGAAGGAAAGGGATTTCATTCAATTACACGTAAAGGATGAAAACACAAACACCCACTCGAGACTAAATCACGAGAAGGAATAAAACGCCACCAAAGCTTAATCGAGACAAGCAAGAACACGAACAACGAACAAATCAAGATGAAATAGGACGAGAATCAGAATCGAGGAGGAGAAATAGGGATTGGTTGAGGATTCTTACCGGATGAAATCAAGATGGCTTCTTCTGAGCGATGGTTTCTTATTTTCTTTATTCTAATTTAGGTTAATACAGGTTAGGGATATTTTCGGAATGAAAAAGATAAGAAGCTCCTTCTTTAAAAAAAAAGCTACATTGACTAGCTTTTTCCAAATTTGGTTAAAGAAGTTGCGTTCAAGAACGAGCTTTTTATTAGTCAATGGTCGAAAAAAGTTTCGCTGAAATTTGAAAAGCCAGTAAATGCAGCCCATACCCTACTTTATTTCAAAAAAGAAAAACAAAAAGGAGGCCTACTCAGTTATTTCTATTCATTCCTTAATTGTGTATTTAATTTACTATTGTTGTACACCTGGTTGCATCCATTTTCTGTTGTATCCTCAATTTAAATTGTCATTAAAGATTGCTTGCTATCTTGACTGTAACATGAATGTTAAATGACATTTTTATTCTGGGTAAAAATGAATCAATGTGCCCTATATTCTTTATAATATGACGGAAAATAGCTCATGTTTTTTTAAATTGTAAAAAGATGTACAGTTCTTTAAAAGTCTACCCACTTGCGTATGTGGATTGGGAGCCTTTTCCAATTGGTGTATTGAATTTTAATCTCAAGAGTGCTGAGAGTTTGTAGTTTTCGCATCATGGTCCAATAGTTTGGTTTATGTACACTTCTGGGGTATTTAGACAAGGTGTGTTGAGGTTTTGCTCCGTTTCTAATCTTGGTATAGAAATGATTTGCTAGTTAGCTGAATTTTGATACATTCGTAATGTATTAGCACTTTTGGTGCTTTGTATTGCTCTCTCTAATATATTTAACATTTTCAAAAAATATATATATATGTTCTTCTTTTAATTTTAAACCGTATGAATATTTTTACAATATATTAAATATATAATTGTCGTGTGTGTTTAGTAAAATCTATCATGCATCAAACCCAGTTGCAGTTTGAATGTTGAGCATATCATCAATTAGGTGCGGAGAAACTGAAACCGGATAGAAAGAAAATAAGCAAAATACTATAGAGTGATTTAAGTACAAACACATGAAAATTACTACTACTAATTTTATTTTTGTATCGAAAGACGATTAGATTTTAAGCAACTACTCCCGTCGAATTTTTTGGTCCCACTCATATCAATGGGACCAAGGTTACTTTCATCAAGAGATCAGAAAAATCTAAGTTTCTCTACTACTATATGTAGGGATTTTACTATAAATAGGAATAAACTTAAAATCATCTAATGAACATGGGACTCTATATCCAATTTGCCAAAAATAGAAATATTCATGGGCCATAAAGTGTAAGCTACCAATACCATCTACTTCGACCACTCCCATACCACTCCCAATGGGAGTGGTCGCTCCAATGGAGCACCACGGCCAGCCGTGCCACGGCTGGCCGGCCCCAAATTAGCCTTAACAAGGCTGAATTTGGGGCCTCGGCCGTGAGAACCGGCTGGGCCCCACCTTTTTTTTTAATTTTTTTTATTTTTTAAAATTAATTTATAAAGTAATATTAAATAAAAAATACCAAATTCAATATCCATATCTTGTACTAGATTTGTTATGTTTTTTTCTCATTTTTTTTCATTCCCATCTCAATCTCAATAAATTATAAAACGAGTTTTAAGAATTCAATTTGAGTAATTTCAACTTCTAAACACTCTTATAATATGTGAAGCAAGCTAAAAAATATATAAAAAAAAATACGAAAAAATAAATAAAAAACACTATTCACTATCGTCACGACACATTGAACGATTTTTTTTCTCAGACGGTTAAATCACCAATCGTCACGCATCAAGAATTATTCATTCGTCGCGACGACCTATTGGGAGTGGTATTACATCCGGGAGAGAAAACATCGGCACTGAAAATGTAATGAAAAAAATGTGTGGGAAGAAAAAAACCAAAAAGAAAAGGAAAATAGAATATTAGTTAGCTAAATGAAAACTTTACCCAAAAAAGGATGGAAAAAACAGACTCTACCGTCTTCTTCGCTACTTCACACGTAAATTTATATAGAGATGATTATGAAGTCTTAAGAAAACTCATTTTACATTCAAAACAACAGCAGTAAAATTGGTTTTGTTTAGGGCATACAGGCGATCGAGTGGTTTACTTGTGCCCTAACGAGACCAGTTTTACACCTTGTTAAATGTATGTTTGGTACGAGGAAGTCACTTGCCTAAACTTCTCCCTACCCGAGCTTTTACCCTGACTACAGGAAGGAACTAGAGTATTCTGAAAGCCCAGCTTGTTCCCGACCCGTGTTCTTGATCTCCTGATGCAAGCCTTTTTCTAAGTGTTGTACTGTCCGGACTTTCACTTGAAGGAGCCTACTTTTAAGAGAGTGAATATTCTGCTTTGCAGAAGAGTAGGTGTCACAGGCCTTGTTCTTTGATAGAGGCGTGTGAAGGTCGATTTATTAATAATTTTTTCCACCTTGGTACCGGCTTGCTCTTGTGCATATATATCGACATGGAAATCAAAACTTTCATATCCGTTCTTTCCGTGTTAACTATATTATCAATATTCACTATTATGCAATGTGAAGCACAACTCTCCACATCATTTTACGATGCTACGTGCCCTAATGCGGCAAATATAATTGGTGCATCCATTGGAGAGGCGATATCACGTGACCGTCGGATGGCCGCCTCACTCATACGCCTTTATTTCCATGATTGTTTTGTGCAAGGTTGTGACGCATCAGTCTTACTTGACGAAACGCCTTGGATGAAAAGTGAGAAGACTTCCTTCCCGAATCTCTCTCTCAGAGGATACGAGGTCATTGAAGCCGCTAAAGCTGCAGTGGAAAGCGCATGTCCAGGGATCGTTTCTTGTGCGGACGTAATCACATTAGCGGCACGTGATTCCTCTGTATATGTAAGTGTATCAAATTATGTTTGCTCAAAATTCTTTAAACAAATAGTTTATGCCGCAGAAATAAGTTTTTACGAAAAGTTCGCAAAACCATAACAACTGTTTCGCACATATTACACTTAATAATTTATAGTTCTTCAATTCCTGTTATTTTAGAAAAAATTGGTCTTTTCCTCAGACTCAAATAATCATTCTGATTATACACTTACCTTAGAATTAATTGTCTATTTTTGTAAATGAATAAAATCAGGTGGGCGGGCCGTCATGGACTCCGACACTTGGGAGAAGGGACTCAACCACGGCTAGTCATGATGGAGCAAATTTTGGTCTTCCAAGACCGGATGCTCCACTCGACATGCTCATTTCTGACTTTGCGAGCAAGGGTCTAAGTGCAAGGGATATGGTTGCCCTATCAGGTAACTTATACTTACGTGTACGTATAAGAGAAACATTAATGCATGGTGGTATCGTATACAAATACTATATTTGATTTACGCTGTCTTAGTGAGTACTTATTCAACTCATAATAATTCATCCAGGATCACACACGCTAGGACAAGCTGAATGTTCACTATTTCGGAAAAGAATCTACAGCAACGGAACCGATATTGATGCGGACTTTGCTAACACAAGAAGACTTCAATGTCCTCTAATAGGAGGTGATAGAAATTTAGCACCACTAGATTTGGTTACTCCAAATTCATTCGACAACAATTACTTTACCGATCTACTTCAAAGAAAGGGCCTTCTAGAAACTGATCAAGTTCTTTTCAGTGGAGGCTCAACCGATAGTATCGTATCTGAATATGCCAGAAATCCACAGACATTTGCAGCTAATTTTGCAAGTGCGATGATGAAAATGGGAGAGATTCAACCCCTTGTCGGACAGATAGGGATTATCAGAAGGGTTTGCAGTGCCATCAATTAGTCTTGCACATTTCCAAAATTCCATTTTTCTTATTCCTAATTCTTTGATTGTATACATTTAGGATTCTCTAATGCAGTTGTACACCTAGTTCTTTATCCATCTATTTTGTAATCTTTAGTCACTATAAAAAAAACGTGAATAGGTGAATTGCAGGTTTTGGTCCCCCACCCCCCATGTCGAAGTCCTCTTCGATTTGAGCCCCCAAAGTTCCAAATTTGCAATTTTGGTCCAGGACCGTATAAATTGCTCGTATTAAAACGAAATCACCCATGTGATATGCCAACACATGCCAAGAACCTTTAAAAAACGTTAGTTTCCTAGTAGGAAACATCGGACAATGAAAAATGATGCACTTTGCCCCATTAGTGTTGTGTCTCTGATAAATGGTTCGACTTGGAACACTGATATTCTTAACCGGATCTTCTGGGAGAAGATGTCTCCGCCATCCTTCAAATTCCTTTAGCTTATCAAGAATACTCAGGATTTGCACGTGTGGCACTACACGAAGCACGGCTTCTACTCAGTGCATTCAGCTTATTTCTTAGCTCAACACCTTCGCTCTGATTCTGCAGATTTACCTGGTAGTAGCAGTTGTAGAACAGGACAGCATACCTGGGTCTTTATTTGGGCTCTTAAAATACCGAACTAGGTTAAGATTTTTGCATGGAGGCTTTTAAATCTTGGAAACCACCGGAAGATGGAGTTATCAAGATCAAATTTGACACCTCTATCACAAGCACACCTCCTACTGCTTGCGCGAAATAAGAATGGAGAGAGATTCTCGCTTGGAGTCGACGTAAGAAGCCACACATCTAAGACCCGGAAAAGCTGAAGCAATGGCAGCACTCCTTGCTGTACAATTGCTCATCACATATCAGTATCAACAGGTAATGATTGCGGGGGATTGTGGTAACATAATCAGAGATTTACAATCAACCTCCACATGCCTTTCAAGTGCTGGTGTCTTCGTAAAAGAAATTAAAAGTCTTGGTCCGGTTTTGGCCTGTGAAACTTTCAATTTTACTCCTCGACTTGAAATTACTCTAGCTCATTCACTTGCTCGCAATTTTAGCGAAGATGACGATCGGGGAAATGTTTTACCCTCAGACATGCTGCAATTCATCATTTGCAAAATGCTAATGAAGATGCCTATTTGAAGAATTACTGAAAATTAATAAAGTCTCGGGAGAAAATGCGCTTGCTAGCTTAAATACAAGGTCCGACAAGCATAATAACAATGGCAACTGTTTTAAAGATGTTGCTGCTGTTTTTACATTTAACAATGGCATTGGCAGCTCACATGTCGTCTCGCATATCCGTTTTTCTCTTGGACTGCTGTGCAAGGCGAGCATCTCTTTCCCGTTCGAATTCCCGATAATCAGTACGTTGCAAGAAATTTACTCTATCTAGATACTGATTTGAACTTTTCTTGTATGCATCTAGTTCATCTTCCATGCCTTTGTTTTCATCTTTGAACTCACCCCAGTCTTTCTTCGTCTTATCAAGCACACTCAGCTTAGGTTTCTTTTTAATTTGTTCAAGAACAGCATCCACGGCAGATGTGCTGCTTGCTGCACCTTTGCCTTTCTCTGTTGCTTCTCTTGACGCAGCATCCACAAGTTTCTTCACCTCAATGTCCTCACCAGCAAAGTCTCTAACTTCCGTAATCTATCAATACAAAAATAGACCAGATATAGATTCTCATATAGTACTAAACATACTTCACAGAATAATCAGAATTTATCTACAAAATTATACCAAAAAGAAAAACACAATGAGCTTAGAGATCGATTACAACAGTATCATCTTTCCAATTCTTTTAAGCCCATTAAAATTTAAGAATATGGGAAAAAGGAATAGAGTGAGAGAGTGAATGACGGTAAAGGAACAGGAACATTTTGTTTCTCCTTAGACCATTCACTAGTCACCGTGTATACAAGCTAAAGCTACATCATATTTATATTTCTGTTGCAGATGTTGATCGAAAGTCTCCCATTCAGCATGTGTGCAGAAGAAAAAAGCTGAAGGAACCGAATGGAGGATAATATGGCAAAATTAATTGTCTGGGTATGACATCTGCATAAATCTTCCTTTTTAATGAGCCTACTCCATTAGTATCGAAGGATGGCATGGGGTTAATAATGGGATAGCAAACAGAATTATTCTCAAGCAGTATCTACTTTGATAAACCTCGTGGGGTAGGAGTAGGGTGCGTGTATATTGTTTGCAGCCTTACCTTACTTCAGCAAAGAGGCTGTTTGCACAACTGGAACACGTACAGGTGACTAGTGGGAAATATACTGTTTCACAAAGCCGTTGCTCCTATTTCTCTTTCATAAATAAACATCATGTCTCTTAGAGTTTCACAAGTTCCCTTACCCATCACTCCATCAGTCCAACAGAGACCATCATGCATAGCAACTCTCCATTCTTCACTAATCTTTGTTACTAAGAGCGCATAGAGAACAGTGTACAGGGCCAACTAAACCCTGAATTTCCATTATTTAGTTCTTATATGTTTAGCTTTTAGAATCTATCAAGTTTTAGCAAAAAGTATGAGCAAAAAGTATGTAGTTTAAATGGTCCAGTGCTAGAGAAACAAAGCATAAAAACAGCTGTTCAAGCTTTCAACAGCAGGATTCTCTTCTCCAATACCTTCAAGCTTGTTTTTTCATGCTTTGTTTTTGTTGTTTACAGATAACATATCAACCTTTTTCATCCTTATTGTCATACTTCCAAACGGAGTTGGTCATAAAAGTCATTATATCTTGTAGGCCATGTTGGCCCTACGACACTATATTCGCCATCAATATTACTGGTTCTTTCAGTATTTCGATTGCATATACCGAGAAACAATCTTGGCGCAAATTCCAAACTTTCATGGAAAAACATTTTTAGATGAAAAGTGAACTCACCTCAACTTTACCCCTGCCTGCATTAGCTAAAGCGGCATCATTAACAGCTGAAAGAGCAGCAGCAGCAATTCTTTTAGCGTCTTCACTGGTACCACTTTGGGAGATGCTAGTACGTTTCTCTGGTAAAGCTTGTGTCTTCACTGCAGTCTTCTTTGATGCCATACCAAGATAATTCATCCAACCCTGAAAAAAAAAACATGCCACAGTTCAGCTTCACGTAAACAGTACAGCACTGAGCAAAAGAGAAGCTAAAAGTAGGATTGATTCACACAGTTGATGTCTTCAGTGTGGGATCTTTCTTTGCAGATTTATTTACTGACGAGCTTTTCATGACAGAGTTAAGAGTTTTTGCAGAAACTCCTTTATTCATTTGCTGCCACACAGCATCAACTCGTGCTTTTCTTTCTGTGAACAAAGCCACAAGAAACTTAAGACTTTCTGCTCCACGAATCAACACAAAGATGAGAATAAATTCTACAGCTGAATCACAACCAGTGTCACTACATAACGATAGAAGATAAACCTATTTCATCAGGTTGAGAGTCTGCCGGTAGCACACTAACTTCTTCCTGTATGGACTCTCCTGTGCATCCATCCATCTGTCCTTAACTGCATGGATAATTAAGCTTAGACAAACATTTCAATAACCTCAAGTTTTTTGAGGCAACACTATAACATCATATAAAGCTAATACATAGAATGCAAGAACAAACAACCGATTCCTTCCTCTGGATTTTTCCAATTTAGTAGCGATTAAATGGCAATTGTTCATGAAAGACTATTGTCCAAGATTTTCACAGTAGAAACAAACAGAAATGACTCTAAATGCCAAGAACCCACAATTCTAGTGCCCCACAGAAACAGAATAGACAGACTAAAACCAGGGAAAAAGACAAACTGAAACAAGAGGGTAACCCAAGAAAGAAATGTTTGCGTTCGGACAAGATTTCGAAACAATGTACTACCAGTCTAAATCCACAAAACAATAGAAAACAATGAATTAGAAGCCAAAGTAAGAAATAAAGGTAGGAGAAACCGACGAGCTAGTAACAAAATCTCTCAATTCCCCATAACCTAAAGTCTTCCAAGCAATGCAGTTAAAGCCAGCCTTTGGATTGAAGAAGATGACAGATTAGTTCCTCTTGATTTGTTGGATTGAGCAATCAAAAGGACAATGATAGATCAATAAAGGCCAAGCACAGGAGTTTCTAAGCCTCAAGGAAAGAGATAAATTAACAGACTAAACAAATCAGCGGAAGAGATATCCAACTAACCCATAAAACACAAGCTCTGATTTTATCCCCAAAAAAAGATTAAAAAACAAAGTGGTCTTGAAACTTTACGGCGATTACATATATGACTAGCAATCTGAAAGATAGAAGTAAATCAACCCACATCCACGATGAATTAGAGTAAGTGGGAAAACGAGAAGAAGAAGAAGAAGAAGTGACTAACCGTAGAGAGAGTAGCAGCCAGCTAATCACCGTGCTTTTCACCGAGTTTCGGTGTGGGTTTAGCTTATTCAGTGGAGAAAGAGAAACTGCGAACTACGAGGAAACCCACAAAATTGCATCTAACACCATGTAAAATTATAAATTGTCAAGTCTGACATAGAATTAAGCTTTTAAATGGGTTGGGTTCTACCCGACCCGAACCCTTTAGTACCCGATGGGTAGAGACCCGATATTTTCTTATTGGGTTCTCTACCCGACCCGTTAATTAGTAACGGGTAGGGGTCGGGTACGGGTAGAACCCGCACAACCCGTATTTAAAAACTGAAAAAGTAAAAAGTGCTCAAAATGGTAGGGACGGCCCGGACGGGTACAGATTAAGGGTGAAGGTTGGTTTTTGTCGATCTTGGGTGTTAAATTGATCACATCGTCTGTTGGAGAAAATTTTACAGTACTCACTTGTTAATGGTCTTCTATGGATGAAGCCAAATTATGTTTGCTCGAAAATGATGTTTGAGCTTCATCCTTCTTTTGTTTGCCTACACCTGCTCAAATGAAGTTGTAACCCCGGCCAATTTGAATTCTATAACTTGTCATTCTTCACATAATATAATGCTCACAAAACTTTCACACATGGTAGCCATCATTTTGTTGGATTCTGCAGCCGTGTCATCACTGGACATAGTGTGCTGCATATTTTGTAGTAACCAACAGCCTTACATCAAGTTTTTCAGTGTGGCCATTATATTTTTTTTTTTATAAAAAAAAATGATCGGGTTGGGTTTGGAACGGGTTTGCGGGTTGGTTCGGGTTCGGGTCCTGATTGCCGGGTTCGGGACGGGTACGGGTACATACCCGACCCGGACCCGAACACCATTATATATGTACGGGTCTTGTGCGGGTTCGGACCGGGTAGGATTCAACCCTACCCATTTAAAAGCTTACATAGAATGTTGTAATTGGGTAGAACCCAACCCGAACCCGTTAAAATCCGACAATACATTTATGTGCGGATACGGGTTGGGTTCTACATCCGCACCCGTTCAAAACCCATCTTGCCCAAAATCCAATCCGCTCTAAGACCCGACTCGGACCCAACCCGTACTAAACACGATCCGGACCCAATCCGACACGAATTCGACCTGTATCCAAATTTAACCCACGACCCGCCAGAATCGGACATGGCCCAAATTTTCGTGTGGGAGTAGGTTGGGTACCTACGCCACCCACCCGCCGCCCCCGGGAATGCGGGAAATGTTTAACCTGTTTTATTTTATTTCAAAATTTCGGGTTGGGTTCGGGTTCTAGGTCTTCCTGATTTTAAAATTGCGGGTACGGGTTCTAAGACCCATTAAAATCATCGGGTTCCTTCCTTCGGGTTTTTTAGTGGGTCGGGTACGGGCCCAACCCGACGGATATAGTTTTGGCCAACACCCACACTTATACCAACAACCATATTTTCTCAAGATCTATAAATTGACACCGAAATCCATTCATTTCACCACAACTCAACTTTCACCCTTCTTCATCTTTTAAACTCAAAACGCTCTAAATTCGCATTTCACTTCTCGTTTTTACCCACCTACATCTCAAACCATGTCTTTCATTAACCACTACATCAATAACTTTTCATCAAATTCCGATGATAAGCAAGTTACGGTTGATGGTGATGCCGGTTCTTCAAGTTCCAACTACTATCACAAATTCACCAAAATACTTGCTCAAGCCTCTGCTCAAATAATCAACCGATGTCTAACTACGTAACGTAGGACCATCAGTACGATATGGGCTACTATATATCTAACAGATGGCATATATCCAAAGTGGACAACATTTGTAAAGTCTATCAAAGCCCAATCAATCTAAAACGGGCTAAGTTTGCAAACCGACAAGGGGCTTGCAGGAAAGATGTTGAACGCGCATTTAGAGTTCTCCAAGCACGCTTCAAAATTATCAGCAATGGCACATAACAGAGTAAACTGGCTAGGATTCATGTTGTGTTGCATTTGCTTACATGATATGATAGTTGAGGTGAGAGACACACATATCTCAACTCTGAAGAGGCGATCAAAGAATTCGAAGAAGATGACAGAGAATTAGGCATAAATGTCGACCTTACCAATGGCTTCACTCGCTAAAAGTTTGTGATCAATCAACAACTACGTGGCCAAAGAGAAAGACTTCTAATTTCTAAAGTTTGGCAACACATGAACATCTTCAGCTTTAGAAAGACTCGATGGAATACGTTTGGACTTATAGTGCGACGGATTGTTCTTAGTTTCTATGTTTATCTGTGTGTGTTGTTTCATTTCTAGCATGTCTGATGTTTGTCTTCCATAGGTTTTATGATTTCAATGAACGAATTTATTTTATTTAATGGAATCTAACTTTTATCATATTCTATTTCAAAAATATTCAAAAAAAATATTTGTAAGTGCAATTTTTTTAATTTCAACTTATAGATACTCTTATAATATGTTTAGTAAGTTATGTAAAAAAAAAATTAAAAAATAAATTATTGACGGAATCAGGATCACATATTTAATTTTTAGTTAGAAACATTACTGGTTACCTAAATATCATTAGTATCATTACCATTACATGTTTAGAAGAAATGCAAGGATAATGCCGGTATTATCACGTACACAATGTTTGAAGGTAACGGTTTATATAACCAAGGAAAGGACTTTATGAGATACGTAATTAGAGCATAGATCTTGAATCAGCACGATTTCAGTGGTTACCATGCTCATTTTGTTCTTCGGAGAACAATTTTCCACATCTAAATATGTACGAACTGACTCCCAGTTCCCATAAATAGGCTCACTACGAAACTCAGCTATGTAAGAATTTTATAAAAAGAACAATAAATGTGCACAATTACAAATCTCTGTGTACAAGAGCGCGACTGATGCTGCTAACTACAAGAGCACACATGTCCACAAATTTAAAACACCCAGCTCACTGTAGGTCAATCTTCCTGGTATCTTTATAATTGAAGACTTCAAGAAGAAATTGAAGCCCTGTACGTGCAACAAATACCAACAACAAAAAGTCAAGACTTAGCGTACGAAAACACGAGGACAAATGAGTCTAATAACAGAGAAGATACCAAGCTTGCCGGCATCTCACAGCTTCTTGCCGAACAACTCGCTTAGGATCATCAAGTGCCTTTGATGTGGCTTGCAAAACCTACACATAGGGAAAAATATAATTTACAAGCACTGTAGAGTCGGAAGAGGCAATAGAAAAATGGACTGAGAACTCGCCCGGCCACCACCATATAGTAAGTAGCTGATTTTAAGACCAGAAATATATCATGCAAGTTTGAATGAGTCACTGTGAATGACAATAGATCCATTTAATTGTCCACATAAATCATATTCTTTTGGCCTGCGCCTGAAAATGTGGACTCGCCCAGGAAATAACAGTTCAAGTCACGACCTGCATATTGATCATGATACAGCTTCACCCACAACAATTAGGCCAGTCGAACAACAATTTCCGATAGTTGAGCAAAAAATTGATGTGATCAAGCTGTTCAAATGAATTAGGTGAAGCCAAAAAACTAATTTTAACTTTATGCTCTATCAAACTCAGAACCCTGACAAATATAATACTATCATTTATGAATCACCTATCCAGCAGTTAAAGGCTTAAAGCCGGCAACAATTACCAGATACCTAGCTCTGTAACTCACGATATCATGCAAGAAGAACCATACCTGTGCTCTTAATGGATAAATTCTTCTGTAGGGAAGTTCCGACATAGCAACAAGGCATTGTAGTGCTGTCTCTCTGATGACCTGAAAATATCAAGAACATGTCCAGCTGTTGATAAATAACTATAAAATAAAATCCAAAACCAAAAGGAAAGCATCTTTAAGTTTCCAATCATATACCCCCTCCGCCAATACCATCCTCCCACTTTGTTATTGTTTCTCCCAATCTCATCTTCCCATACCTTATGAACGTACATTATTCACTTTCTCTCGTACTTTTATCCATTCCACCATACATTTTCTACAGTATTCTAATTATTCATATATTGTACTCTAAAACCCGTGTCCAGCTCAATTGAGAAGTTGAGTTTAGGATGGAGGGAGTATAATAAGTTAGGAACTCATTTTTATGCAAGAAAAACCACACCGAAAAGCATGAGCTGCCAACGAAGTGCAGTCCAAACAGAAAAGAGAGCAGATATGGATACAGAAACTTTGGCAGAAGCTCAGAGCGTGGATTATAGTGCAAGTAGATCACTACTTCAGAGGAACTTCAACACTGCCACATCTATGCTCTGGCCTACAAATATAAAAATAAGAGAAATTTTTATTTTACACTAGAACCTTTTGGCTCACTTTGAATCGACACTCAAACCCTTTTTTTTTACACTTTGCACCAAAACGTTTCAAAAAATTATGCCATGACACAAACGTTAGACGGTGTTAATTATTCCGTCAGTGAGATCAAAAAAGACAAATTGCATAACCTAATTCCTCAATTTCCTCTCTGATTTTCCTTCTCATTTTCCATACTCACTTTGCCTCCAATTATTCTACCCCTTTAAGGTATAATTCCCAATTCCCAAACTCCAATTAAATCACACAATTCCTTTCTCAACTCCAAGTAACTTGAATCCCTGTGAATTCCGAGTGAATCGACCAAGGAGGATGATCTAGAACCAACCATTTTATTGTTGTGGGGCTATAAGTGTTCGATTCAAATCCTTGGACCGACAATTATCCCGTTAGAAGGTTTGAGAGGTGTTGTTACTTGGGGGTAAGTATTGATTTGTAGCTTAATTTCATATTTTTTAGCCTGTAATGTATTGATATAGGGTGTTACTATAAGAGTTGGAAGCAGGTATATGTTTAAGTTTTCTGTTGTGGATTTACAAATCAACACTTAAACCTTTAAAAATAGTTGCACTCGCTACTCAAACCTTTTGGAAAAATTTTAATTTACACCAAAAGCTTTATAAAAACTTACACTCGCTACTCAAACCTTTTCACTCAATAAAACATGTTCAGAAGAACATAACTTGGACAGATTTTGACAGTAAAAATTGAACATACTCTGCTCCAATACGTGAGAAGAAAACTTACTATAATTGGGTGTTGTGCGTCCTTTGGGAATCCTTGTATTTGGACTCCGATTTTTAGAAGAATAAAAAGAGGAATGAATGAAATCAGGGTTTAGTGTTTTATTTTAGAAGGATTAAAAGAGAAATGAATGATATTAGGGTTTAGTGTTTTGTTTTATGAGGTGTCTCAACTCACTTTCTCTCTTTTACCCTTATCAGGCGCATGTAAACCACCCCTCTAACGGCATAATTAACACCGTCCAACCTTTGGGTTACAGTGAAAGTTTTTTAAACGTTTTGGTGCAAAGTGTAAAAAAAAAAAAAAGGTTTGAGTGTCGATTCAAAGTGAGCCAAAAGTTTTTAGTGTAAAATAAAATTTTCTCTAAAAATAATGCAACCTGGTTGATAGATATCCATTGCCTGCTACTACACAAAGCAACTATGCTAGAAAAGGCAAATCCTTCTCATGTTTAATTAGCTATAAACATCACATGTTAGCTTCAAACATCGAGTGTTTAATATACCTACACCCCTGCATTACTAAACATGTAATGTTTGTAGCTAAACATGTGATGTTGATCCCGATAGACGGATAGAGGGTATCTCGCAAGAGTTGCTCGTAAAATATACAACATTGCCACTTGCATACAAAGACGGGAGGGGGAGGGCGAGGGGGCGAGAATACAGTAAGTTTGAAGCAACAGAAGGATATTCCTTTACCATCATGTGTGGGCAGGCTGTTAATTCAGCAAGCAGGTTGATTATGCTGGGAGCATTTTCTATGGCAGCTTCTTGTCCTGGAGCACGTCTAAGAAAAGTTAGTAATCCACAAGCAGAAAAGGCATTATATTCTTGCTAACACCAACTTAGAATGGTTATTTGGGTTATCACCCAGGGAAATTGTGCTAGTCCGAATATTCTTTTCGTTCAAACAAAAGGTCCAAGGTATCCCTTTGTTCAATATCCTCGCATCTTTCTAATGAAATATTACGTAAAGTAACTTTGTCAATGACTCAAACAAGCAACTCTAACATTATTGGAGTGCTCCCAATTGTGATTACACATCAAATTTGTCAGCAAAACATGGATCAGCTATACTCTAAATGAGCTACAAATAACTTAATCGCCAGTTTGACACCAATTTGAGCTAATCTTCCACCCATAATAAACGGACAAGATTGACAAATATTGTCACTTGATAGATACTATGGTAATGTAACACATTGGACACACAGTTACTCATAAACACCTATGACCTTACCATTTTTATCCACCAATATTCCAGAAGTGACGAGCAAGACATCATAAACAATTTCCTTATTTTGAACATTCTTGCTCAATGTGCACAAGCAATCCAACAATACAGGGAGTAGCTGCACAGAAAGACCATACCTTAACAATAGTAATGTAGTAAAGAATATGTAGGATGCAAGTAGGCCACCAAAGACCTCAAAGATGCACTAATCAATTTAGCTAACCTTACTGGCTTCTCCCAGAACAACCGATAGGGGAGTATTAGATAGAACATGTGCAAAGGCTCTACACAGCATAGATCTGTCAATGATACAGTAGAAGATCAGCAAAAAGAACAAGCACGTTGCGTGCATTGAGTTCAGCTAATTGCAAAAATCTACTTATTAATGTTATTGTGTAAAATGTAAAAGATCATAAACAAAAACAATTCTTCCACCCAAACCAAAAAAAAAAAAAAGCAAAAAACAGAGCCACATTATTCTTGAACACCAAGAATCTGACATGTTCTAGCATGAAATAATTTAAGAACATTTTGTTACAATTTAGCAAACCACATCTTAGGCCTAATCAAAAGGAAAACAACAATATAATAAATAAACAAACAAACATCGATCCTTCCAAGGCCTAATCCAATATGGTCTACCATGAAAGAATCCCAAAAGGAGCTTGTAATGGCATAACAAGCCATAGAGTAATGTAGAACACAAGAAATTCAACTGAAAATCATGATATCTTCAAGGCATGTCAGTACGCACCTATGAAATGAAGAGTTTGATTTTACTAGCAAAGATGACAACATAGGCACAATGATGCTAAAGAACCGCTGCTTGTAGATTGGTCGTATAGTTGAATGATAAGTTCGACTCAGACATGATTCAGAGTCACTCATAATAATATGAAATGCATCTCCAGAATATTTCATCAGCTGATACAGGTCATCTCCTTCACAAACTTCCACACCATTCTGGTCCCACGTCAATAAGCTCAATAAAGTCCATGTGATTTCTTTTACCTTCTCATGGCCCCTCATAAGCAATCCTTTACCAATCCAAGCTAACCCAAGAACAGTGTGAACCGTAACCGAATCAATTTTACTGGTATCCAGTTTTAAATTACTGAAATGAAAGCCGTCATTTCTGCTGTTACCATCATTGCAGGAATTCCTTATGAGCCTATGAAAAATCATGTTCAGCGCTTCATCCAGATTAAAAGTCTTCGATAAATTGAGCCCATTAATTTCAAGAGGTAGTTTGTTAACCAAAGAACCCAATGCATGAGCTGATGGAACATGGCCATGGAGGAGTTTTTCTATGAACAACGTCAAAATCATTTTACAGTTTGGAATACATGTTTGAGGACGCAAGGCTATAACAACTGAAGCAAATAATGAAGTAAGCCATTCGTCTCTATAAGAACTGGGATAATTATGAGTACTCTTCAATAGTTCTTCCCGAGATGCACTGCTAGAATCAAATCCGAGTAGCACAAATAAGTTACTTGAAACAAGTATTCCAAATGCTTTACTGATAACTATCTCTTGGCTCTCCTTAGAGCAGCTAGCCACAGCTTTCTTCATTGCATTCATTGTTGCATCAAGAAGATCCTGGTAAGATCGCTCTCTTTAGGACAGTCCGGATTAAAATAGTAACATGACAAGGGTTAATTGCAAATAATAAGGTTCTGAACTATTTCAAAATTAGCACATAAGTTCTGAATTTGTCTCTAAGGTTGTCACTTGTCAACTTCATGCCTGTTTGCACAAAGGGTGCTGATACCATTTGTTCAGAACGTTTCATTAACCTGAGGATATTTTTGCCAAGTCAAAAAAAGTTCAGCACCCCTTGTGCAAAAATGTAGCCATAAGCTAGTGTGATATTCCAACACAAATGGCAAGAGATTCTTCTGCACAACAGAGCAGAAGTTCAAAACATTGCAAAGAAAAAAGTTGAGCCATTCAGGCCAAAAGTTTGAATTTTGAAATAAACCAGAACCTCATGTGCAATTTAATCCTAAAAGAATGACAGAATAAATCACTTATTTTGCATCCTCACATTTGCAGTTCCCTGAGGACTGGGACTAAAGGATTTCCTGTTTTCAATTGTGTCCCAGATCCTAAGAGCAAAACTCAGTGGAATTTCCTCAAAACCCCCAGTCTCATGAAACCTAGGGCAATATGAAAAGAGTGAGCGACAAGATCAAAACGCAACCAAGAGAAACATTTTGCATTATGCAATTGGGAGTTGGGACTCAACTTGATAAGTCAAATGAAATAAATAAACAATGAAAATGGTGAAATACTAGGCTTGCTAAACCATTTTTCAGAAGAGACAGATATTGATATAATCATGGATCGAAATTTCTTTTTTTAAAAAAAAAGATGCATACCATGGTAGAACCTTTTGAGAATAAGTATCAAGAAGCTCGACTATCACTTTCTCAAATTCAAGATCCCTGCCATCCTGTAAATCAATTGGTATCTACATTAGTATCACAATGTAACCGAGATAAATGCACATTAAGGTGAACACTAGTAGAACTGAGTGAGGGGGCAGCGAGAGGTAGCAGAACTGAGTAGAAAGTAGATAAATAAAGAAGTTGAGTAATGTTACTGATGAAAAAATGATGGAGTGCAAATTGCATTTTATTCAGTTCCACCACCTTATGACAACTACATGACATATTCAACAAACTCGAAGAAGGTAGCAATGGAGGTCTAGAAAATTCAGTTTCGCCAAGAAGCCACATGTAATATGCTGTTAGTTACACTTGGAACTCATGCTAAATGAACTTCAAAGAATATACATACATAAACTGCAGACAAATTGGTAGACATGGCCTTATCCAATCCTTCAGCTACTCTCAGCATAAACTCCTTCCTTATAGCTCCTATGTCAAAAGCTGCTTGCAATTGGATTGATGAAGGCATAGATAAATCATCAGAAGATATCAAGGAAACAATTCTGACCACAACAGCACCCTCAAAGCTCTCTAATTTCTCAGAGTCTGCACATTTATCGCTACATGAACCAATCTCCACCAGTGCCTTCAATGCCAAAGTCCACAAGAATGTCTTGTTGGTAGTACATACAACAATGGAGACAAGCTCCAACAAGGTATTATCATATATTGACTTGGACACTGGGTGGAAGCTTCCAGGAAAAGTAGCCAGAATTTGCAAGCCATTGACTGCATTTATAATGATCAACATTCAGGAAGATGCCAGTTTAACTAAATCAAATATAATGTGTGATGCTGTGCTGCTTGGCACTTGATATTATTCATCACCTTCAGGAGGTGGTATGGAAGGCATGAGGTGGAACAGAAAATCGAACATGCGTACTCCATTTTTCCAGATAAGAATGTGCCATTTGACTTTTTTCACAGTTGCAAATGAACAATAAAATATAGGAATCTAGTAAAGGTGGGTTAAGTTGTGGTAATAAAGAATAAATAAAGAAGGCAAGTGGGGCACTCTTTGAATAAAGAATCGGATGTAAATTGAATAAAGAATTGATAAAGTGTAGTAGAGTGATAAATACTTGTGTTTTATGAAGTAATGATATTTCCATAAATGAAATGTTTTCAAATGACATTTCTAATGGGACATCGGAAATGTAAAGTGACACATTATTCATGGGACGGGGGGAGTATATATAGGTCAACATACACCTTAGAATAACAGATCCATTATGGTGTTTCTTTTGTTGGTTTCTAGTTCCCTTTACCGTAGCATCAGTCTGCATTTTATGGAAATAATGCACCCAAGAAGATGATAAACTGGGGTTGAATTTTCAAATTTGTTTTATAGGTTTTTTCTGAAGGAGCACCTTTAGTCCTTTTTTTGTATGTTTGGTAGAGATGTGAGCTTGTAATGTTTGATGAGCCAAGCAAGTGATGTTTGCACCAACTTCTTTTTGTAGATTTAGTCTAGTAGTAGTGTTCAGAAAGAAATTGTAGGGTTCATTGTGGAAGATTTTGACACTTCTCCTAAGACAGGACAGATGAGCCGTCACATGCAAGTTCTGTTAGTCTTGAGTGTTGCTTTTCTTACAAGACCTGGCTCCTAAAACATATGTTCAAGAGTAAAGGAAGAAAAACTAAACCTCCCATGCAGTGCAAAGAGAGTGAGAAATTATGTGACTCCTCTAAATTGGGAGGAAAAACTATGAACATACGTTTACTATTTTAAAGAAATTGAGTTGTAAAAGGGACACAAACCTGCATAGTAACCATAAGCACGCTGTGTATTGCCAGCAGTAATTGATTTTAAAGTAGAAATGAAAGCCTCCATCAGTAATTTCGAGTATTTGCTGAGCATGACATAGCATGTTTGATGAGCGAAATCAGGGATCATCATGAAATTATCATGTGACACAACCAAGTGTCTGAATGCAGCAAGAATCTCAATACAGAGAAAGAGGGCACCAAAATTACTCAACGGAGAAAGAGGATCTTTGTCATGACAACCAGAATCAGGCAGCTTTGCAACTGAAAGACCCAAAACATCCATCAGATGTGGAAAGAAACCCTCAAAGATCTTACTGCATGCTGCAACAGATGTTTTAGCACAAATGGATAGAATATGACCAATTCCATGTAATCTCTGTTTATTTTGTACAGGGATATCATCAAAATCCTTGTGCCCATTTAGGGAGTTCACAAATGTGTTAATGTCATTGTCACCCATGATTAAACTAATGAAACCACCCTCCTGCAGGATAATTTTCTGCAAAAGCACAAAAGCCTGCAACATGACATCACTTGCTTGAAAATTCATTCCATCCAAGCACTCAGACTCGCTCAAAAGAGTAGACTGCGGTGATATATAAATTGCATCTTTTACACATGCCCAAAGAGATTGCGCATGTTTGGTCATTCTTTCTGGACCATACTTTGTCGTACAATAGCTAAGGTACCTAAATGACTCCACCTACAGGCATATAGTTCTTCGAGTAAGATGTGAGTTTAAATGTAAAAAAAGCCAACTTGAATTTCTAACAGAATGGATGTACTGGCATCAAACCTTAGCTGACGGCAAAGAAGATGATAATTTTTCTAGAAGCAACGGAATGCAAAATGGTTCAAAAAAGGGAGTAGAAGCATACGCCAACTGCAAGACATGGGGAAAGTGAAAAGATTAGAAAATACCATCAGCTCTAAATAAAATCTCTGTTATAAAATGTTGTGCAGCGAGCTGGTCTCAGGCTATATATGAAATAAAGCAGTGTCCGTCAAGATAATGCAAGTTCTCAATACAAATTTCAAAATTGACGTATAGTCCCGCCAAAAAGACTTCAATGTGAAACTCTAGAAAAACAGCATTTCAACTGTCGTGAATGGAAAAGAGTGATCCAACATAGATAGTAAATGAAATAAAAAAAGAGAACCGGAGAGAAAAATAAAGATCAAAAATAAAAAATAAGTTAATCTTCAGTTATACAGTTCTCGCCTTCTCGGTTATTAGAATTCATCTACATGGGAAAGGAGACACAAGATAGATCATAAAATGAATTTATTCTGCATGTGCAACAGAAAGGCAAAGAAAACAAAAACAGCGGACAGCATTGTGTCTGCAGTGTAGAACAAAACATGGGCTTGCATACAGCAATATACAAGGAGGATTGGCTCTACAGAGGAAATTTAGGAACCAGGCCCATGTGTATCTAGCTTTCATCTGAACAGAGCCACTTACGTACCATTAATGATCTCGCTAACTCCTCAGTCTTCGAATCATCATCCTCATCTTTAGTCTGCACAAGCAAAATTGATAATCCAATTAACCGGACTGGCGGCAAGCAAGTACTCCCGTATTCCTGGCACAAACCTCCCATATTGACTTTTTGAAGGATTAATTTACTTAACATTCCAGTATGCTTTAGGATTAATTTGTGGCCAAACGGACCATAAAAAGTCAAAATGGTACGTTTTTGCCAGGACAGAGAAAGGAAGAACAAGGAGTTCATCTCCCTTCTATTGGTACAAACAGTCAAATACCGACTTACAATCAGTAGAGAGCTATGGTCAGACTCAGGCACAAGACAACTACACGTGCACACACACATACACACCAAGTCACAAACAAACACAAATTTCTTTTTTGTTTTTTATGTTGATAAAGTCAACAATCCCTTAACCACTAGCAGCAAGAGTCAGAAAACAAAACCTAATTGTCTAACTCTATCAAGACTATCCCAAAACCATAAATATATCTCAAGTGACTTAATCAACTGTAGTTTTAATTGTTTCTACCCAAGTTTTACTACCTTTCTCGATAACAGCTAATTTTCATTAAATAATGCCATTCATCCAGGATGTTCTCATATGCACAATCAACTCCACGATTCATCTAACTAAACTAAAACCTGACTTACATAGTGTAAAGTACAAACCCTAGCGAATAGCAGTCACATTGTCAGTACAAAGTCATACGAAAATAAATATGGAACAGAACAATGAATCGGATTTAGAAATCTCACATGCGTGAAACGAATAGGGAAGTAGCAACCTAGAATTTCGAAGAGCTCCCCAGCATAATTTGCTAGAGGGCCAGAAGGTCCAGGATACATATGTGCAAGCCTTTCCACTATACGAAAGACAATCAGTAAGCATTCAGGATCCTTTTCACCATCAAAAGCTTCACAGATTCCGTAGATCAGATCATCTCCCTAAAAATCAAAGATTTAGAGAATCAAGTAATGCTTTGTCGCCAAATCATACAAAATAAATTGCAGAGAACATCTGAAAATTCGAAAGACGAGATGAATTCAACAAACAGCATGCAATTCATAACTCAGACGACTTGGAAACTTGCAATATGTGTATTGATAAAGAAGCAAGTGTACAGCGGACTGCAGCCCACCTATACATTAAGGTAGAGAAGAAAAGAGAAATAAAATGAATGCATATCACAATATCAGGTGAACACAACATTCTAACACCATGGAAGACCTCATGAGGTTAGCAAAACTTTCTGAATAACTTCCACATTATGATCTTTTATTTGCTCACTTTTATATATTTTACTTGTAGCTTCTAATCTGCATCAGAGATTGTTAATTAGAATATATGATTAACAGGACACCTTCTCAGAAGTGTTCAGACAGCTCAGCACACGTACTTCAGTGATGAGGAAGTGTTGAACATCAGGACTCATAACAATGCAGAATATGATTCTTGAAAGCAGTGAAATACATGAATGGCACAGGCTTGTCGAGAAGACAGCAGTTCCTTATGGTAATAGAGACTCGCCTAATGGTGAATACCTGGTTCAAATCTTAGCTCTATCCACGATAACATTCACTTGATGTGTTCCCAGAAGGAGCGGAGCCCACAGGTGAGGGAAGTTACTAAAATCGTACATAATTCATGATTTTCAAACATAATATAATTCTTTCGTTTGTGCTTAATAAGAGCAAGATAGTATGTTTAGTCGAAATAATGTATAATAATTGACACACTAGTAATCCAAGTTCGAAGAAAACAAATATATTGATTGCCTGCGTGGGATTAGAGGATGTACATTACATGACATAATTCCCAAGCTCTCTACAATGTTCTTGCTTGTAGATGAGGCCAGAAGATTTCAATAGAATGTAATAAAATTATACAGCCCCAGATAATCAGTTTTACTTATTCTCAGCAAAATTTCTACAATAGCAGCTAAAAGATACTAACTGTACCAGTTTTGCATAAGATTTTAAGTTGACTACTTTTCCTTATTTTGATACTATTTCGTATTTACACATGAGACGAGGACAACATGTATTCAGGAATCACTAAAAGCATTAAGCAAAGCGATCAATTATGGGTATTTGGCAAATCCAGGATAGATGTCATGTTAGAACTTAGAAGAAGGCAACCAAAGAATGAGATAAGCTAGAAAATAATAGTAATAGTTACCAAACCCCTTATTGCAGCTGTGTGTTGATCAAGCAAGCATTCCAAGAGTTGAAGGCTTAGCTGTAAATTATGTGATAGATTATAAATGTGCTATGTTACACGAGATGAAACATAGATTGTATCAAGACATACCAATTTATCATGCTGTCCCAAGGATTGCACTTGCAGATTTTGAAGAAAAGACTCAGCAACAGCTCTAGCTTCACTCTCAGTTGCAGTTCCAACATTAGCTTTTCTCCTCAATAATGCCAAGCAACCAACAACTGCACCTCGTAATGCTTTCCAATCTGCCTGACGTGCATAAAGAATTACTTGTCTCCCATAATGATGATAAGATTCATGCTTCAAGGACGTTTCATGCCCTGTAGGAAAATAAATGATAACTTTTTTCCTTTTTTATGTTGGTTTAATATTGTAGCCGCATCCCAAAAAACCCACTGTAAGGGTGGAACGCCTCCTCTGTTTACATTAATAGAAACTTCTTCTTCTTCTTCTTCTTCTTCTTCTTCTTCTTTGTAGGTGGCAAAACAAAAATGCCACCTATAACATGAACATGATGATATGCAGGAGTTCCTCGACCCCACACAATCTTTTCAGAATGGTTTAACAGACTTGAGGATTCCACACGCAGCTCAAGCTTGGCTAGCTTCTCCAATCTATTGGTACCACAAATTCTGTCATCCATCTTCAGAGGATGACAAGTTACTCGTTCTCCAGAAAGATAATAATTATCACTCAACCTTGTTTGTAACATGACATAAGTAGGGGTGTTTGCAACAGCTTCTAGTCTTCTACTTATTATAAGGAGCTCAATTTAAGAGAAATTTGGTAAGATTGGCTTATTAGAGAATTTTGTAGGGTGTTAGCAAGAACTACATAAAAGTTTAAGTGGTTGAAACTTGAAATATGAGTATTTGCATTTTGCAAATCCAACTTTTTAGGTAAAACCTACTTAAAATTGGGGGGAAAAAATCCAAAAAAGTACCTTAAGTTGTTACTTAACTGGTTTCGATACCCTAAGTTGATGTTACCAGTTTTTGGTACCTTTAGGATGACTTCTGGTCCAATTTAGGTTCACTGTGGCACGTGGTAGCATAATTAACCGACATGTGTCACTTTGCAAAATACAAAGGATCTTTTTGGGATACTTCTGCGCGATCATTAAAATACTCAGAAGTTAGGCACTCAAGATACACATTAC